>CAJHNH020003924.1:0-222500 GCA_905116865.2 Candidula unifasciata
GGCAGAATGTAACCGGGAAGAGAATGCAGTAAAAATACTATGAGAAAAAACCCCCTCCAGGCAAATCAGAAGTGAAAAAGGTCGGGGCCAGAGATGCACCAATTTACTTGCCCGGGCATGGGGGGTTCTTGTCCTACGTCCCCGGAAAGGGACTAACAAATTTAAACCGAAAGGGCACGGGTTTTTTCGTCAAAGTAGTTCACCTTTTGGGGCCCTTTTTTCTATGTTGGTGAAACTCCCAAAATGTCCTGAAAGATTTTTTCCCCTTGTTCAGCCCTTAAAAAAGGAATACTGGCCCAGTAGTCCCACGGGTCCCAAAAAGTTTTTATGGGACTAAAAAGGGAACTCATTAAAATCAATTTTTTATCACAAAAAACCTTTCCCCTTTGGGTTTTTTTGGTTAAATCAGAAAGCGAACACAAAAGAAGAAGAAAAACCGCTCTTTTTATGGTTTCAGCTCTGATCCCACATTTTTTTAAGAAGGGTTACCCTGCAATGAAAGACCCTGATTATAAATGTTTCAAGATTTTACTTACTGGCCATGTTTTTTCACGGGAAAGGAAATCTATCATTTTTAATTAATCAATAAAAGAAAATTGCATGAAATTTAAAGTATAAAATAAATCCCAAAATATTGGGGTTTTTGGGCGTATGTTAAGAGCATCCTGAAAAATTATGCTGGTCTGTTCTGGAAAATCTAGTGATTACTGAAAAATAAATCATGGTTTTTTAAAAAAAGTAATAAAACCCCAAAATTTTTCCCACCCAGGCGGGGGACCGGGTTTTTGCCCAGGAGGGGGCGGGTATTGCTCATAGCCTTGACAGTTTGCCATTGCTGCGCCGCTTCCCACCTATGTTTGCAAAAATTTTAAATGTCCCAGGGCTCCCTTTTTGTGCAAGAAAATTTTACAGAAAATTGTTTTTCCCACCCCCGGGTTTTGTATATTTTTTCTTTGTATCACCTTTAAAGGTCACCAAAAGGGTTTTAACGGGGGATATAAAAGAGGATGAACAATCTTAAAGTCGGTAAATGCTGAGAACAAGATGATCACCTGTAGAATAACTACAATATGCTTGCATTAGAAATCAAATAGATGACGAATTAGAGTGATATAGCTTCTATCTTCTGTTTTTTTCTCTCACATGGTCTTTAATAATTGTTTTTTTTTCTGTGCAGGCGGCAGCGGCCCACCTGAAGGCTACAACGGTGGTGGATATCCTTCAAGCCCGCCACAGGGAGGTAAATCCAACGCTGGAGGAGGTGGCTCCGGAGGGTATCACCCATACAAGCGTTAAACACACATCATATTTCTCTCACTTCCTTTAAATTGTAGAAAGTCAGTGCTTAAAGGGTGATTTCTACCATGGAAGGCATAGGGATGATACAAGATCAGAGGTAACCAACAGTGACAAGTAATGATACTATGTGTGACGACACTATCAAATTGTCAACTTTTTAATGTAATTGCAGATTCATTGTCAATAAAATGTTAGGTTAGAGAATATGCCTTAATTACATGACCATTCATAAGGAAATGTTTTATCTTTTATTCTGTGTGTATAAACATTCAGCTTGATTTCATTCATTGTCAGTATGGACCACCCTTGCTTAACATTTGTGCCCTGTGTCTTGTGTTCACCGTCTTGTATATAGACCATTAAAAGCTGTATCTTCTCTCACATTTTGTTGTTAGTTTTGATAGAAAATATATGTACTACTATTTGTTAAAAATAGAAACCTGTACCTGTCTTCTACCACACCCAGAACACGAGCTGGCACACAATTTGGAACATCAATATAAACTGGCTAACATGAAGATAAAAAAAAAATTAATACAATACCCCATTGTTTTTTCACGGCAACATTAAGATCTGAATAAATTGAATAGCACAATGAAAGATATATATAGATGACAAACCACAATTCCTGCAATTATAAATCCCATAATTACTACAGTATATTAAAATAAATCAGGTGACAGTTGCACATCCTTGTAGCATCTCCCCTGAAATGTTTGCTACTGGTTATTATATATATAGTTCGTTTTTCCTTTTTTTCACTTTAATAGTTTGGTTTCCTCATGTTTCAGCTAAGTGCTTTTCTATAGTTCTTTAGCTCTTTCCAGAATGTCCTAAGGTTTCAAATAACAGACCTTTAGCTGAACATGTTTGTGAAAAGACATTTGGATATCATGAATTTTTGTTTGCAGATCAAGAAAGAGCTTTTAAAAGAATAGACAAAATATGGGATATTCTTGTAGTTAATACAGTACAAGGACAATTGCTAGATAACATGGCAAAGAATCTGATAGGTTTGCAATCAGTATAGGGATGTGTTCTCTCCTGTCATATTTAGGATATAATATGCGTAAAGAGGCCAGCTTTTAAAATGGAAATTTAGTAACCTAACGCCTGTGGAAAAATATCTACACACATTTGCAGACGATCAGTGCATGTCTGACAGTAGGGAAAGTAGACTACTACTACAACAGCCCAAGTTCAACATTAAAAGGCATAAGGTGAAAGTAGACATGAGACTAAAATTGCAATAAGGCTTGTTGGTAGAATTTATAGTCTGCTAACTCTAGGTTGAATGGTTCTTGCTTAAAGCAAGCCAAATAGTTTAAAGAACTAGAAGTATTTTTTGGGAGGATAACAAGCAAACCAAGATGTTTACCAACTAGTGGATTGTACCAATTGACATTATTGAGACATCCAGATAAAAGTGTAACGGCCAAGATAAGATTATAAACAGCTTATTAATGCTACCAGTGCCAGAATTTGACATGCTTCTTCTTTTGTCATCTCACTGAAACAAGGCTGTAGCCCAGTTTCGCGATTTTCTGTATTTGTTTTGCGCTTCTTGGGTGGTTCAAGTGATTGAACTTTTTGCAGATGTCGGCTACACCATTCATCCATCTCTTTCTTGGTCTTCCTCCCAGACGTTCTGCTGTAAAAGTCTCATGTGTGGTCTGGTCTGGCTGCATTCTCACTAGTTAGCTTAACCATTTCATTCTTTGTCTGTCAGAATAATCCAGACATGGTCTTATTCCAACTTTCTCTCCAGTGATGGTGTTCGTTACCCTGTCTTGTCTAGTGTTGTTTCCACCAAAGGGAAAACCTGTAAAATAAGATGCCTGCGGACTTAGCCATCTGAGACAGTGAGAAATATAGTCACTCACCGTGAGAACAGCATGGCGCCAAATTCATTGAGAAACATACCCTGGCAAAAATGAATTGATGACGTTAAGATTGACATGAACAGATGATAGTAGTATCCATCAAGCAATGGATTGCAAACTGTCGCACACCATGTAGCTTAGCAGCAAAAGTAGAAAAAAGTGAGGAAATTAAAAATTCCTTAACCGCACTGGACTGACTTTTACAGGACACACGAGTTCTTGTGAACGCTTCCATGATTTACGCTGACACAAAAAAGTTATTGTGAACGCTTCCATGATTTACACTGACACACAAGTTCTTGTAAACACTTCACCACGATTTACGCAGGCACAAAAGAGTTCTTGAGAACGCTTCCATGATTTACGCCGGCACAAAAGAGTTCTTGTGAGTGCTTCCATGATTTATGCCACAATAAAGAGTTTTCGTGGACCCTTCCATAATTTATGCTGACACGAGTTTTTGTGAATGCTTCTGGTATTGTTGACACTTGACTCAAAACACCGATGGACGAAAACACAGATGAAAGTGATGCTATAGTTTACACAGATGGCTCAGTAATTAGGGGCAAGGGAAGTGCATGGGCCTTCACAGTAAGCTCAAAGGGGGAAACCATCAAGGAGAAGAATGGCACCTTTGCCGTTACAACTAGTCGGCTTACAATGGAAACTCTGGTTGTAACAAGGGCTTTAGATTGGCTCGGTACTCAAAAGTTCACACAGTTATGCATTCTTGGTGACTATGAGTATGCTTTAAAAAAAAATCCAGGCTGGCTTTGTTAGTTAGTTGGGTTATCCCCATTGCACTCCGGACATGTCCATAGGTGCTCAGATCCTCCCCTCAGTATAAACCCCAACATCCGATGGCTAATAGTACCAGTTCTATGTTGATTAACAAGTCGTCTGGTGTGCGTCTCGTTTTTTGCTGTTCCGATCTTAATTCCCAAGTCTGCCATTCTGGCGAGTGATGTGGATTCACTGCCACCAAAGTCCTCTATCCTTCCCATTTCTCTGAGGGCATTGATAATATCAGCATGATCCATAGGTTGACCTGTCAGCTCTTTCATTTCCATCGACACCTGTGTCCTGGAACAAAAATAAAGGTGACTCCACGCACAGTGGACTTCTGTAATGATTCAAGCCATTGTCTTCGCACTGAACCTGCCTGAACCCTCCAGATCATACTCATTGAATCACTGAGTATACACACGCGGGTGTATTTTTGTGTTTCAAGCCAGGTGAACGCTTGCGTCACTGCCATCACCTCCATCGTCATGCTGCTGGTTGTCATGGAGAAGGCGCCGTTGGCTTCTTTGACTGTTCTGCCCGCTGAGCGTGCTGTAAATGCCCATGCGCTTCTTCTTTGTCGTATAACGGATCCGTCTGTATAGATTATTGCATCTGCTTCGTCTGAATTTTCACCGATGAGAGCATTGATCTCTGCATTAACAGCAACAGGATTCTCTTCTCTACATCGCCTGTTGAGTGTGACAATACAGGAAAATGTACAAATAAACGCCTGAGGCACAGGTATCCATTCTGCACCAGGTATGATGTCGGTTAGGCTGCATATTTGCCTAATAACATCTTCTGCCCGACCTAGCCACGATTTCCCCCTCTTCAGTCAAAAGCGCTTGATGCAGTGGGTGTTTCTTATCAGCACATATTTTGAGATATGCCTGCGCCCTCCACATCCTGATCCTTTGGTTCATTGTTGGAAAGTCAAGTAGATACCTCATTGCTCCACAGGATGTGTCTCTTGTACATCCTAAAATAATGCGCATGGCTTCATTTTGCACCTTTTCGAGTCGTTCAATCTGGGTAGCACTGACAGTGAGGATGGCCAGAGCGTATTCAATGGGGGAAAGGACCAGACCGTAGAATAGAAGTATTAGAAGTCTTTGCTCAATATTGGAAGCAGCCATAATCCTCATTGCAGATAGACCTTTGCGTGCTTTTGTTATCACATGGTCAACGTGTTCCCTGAATGACAAGCTGCGATCGAACCTCACCCCGAGAAACGTCATAACGTTGGTTCTGATCAATACATTATCACGCATTTTCACTTCTGGTAAGTCCGACTTGACAATGTGATTGTTCAAAGAGAACCATGACACTGATGCCTTCGAAGGATTGACATAGGCATTGGAACCATCACATCAGGCGGCAATTCGATCGAGTTCTTTGTGTATAGTGCTGGCGATCTCCTGTCTATCACGCCCTCGTCGATAAATCAAAATGTCATCAGCAAATGACAAAGTCCTTCCCTTTCCATTCAACTGCTGCTCAGTGATCATCACCGTATAAACGTTGAATAAGACTGGTGATAGCGGTGATCCCTGTGGCAAGCCTGGACATATCGTTTGCGGTTTTGAGGACCAGCTACCACATCTTAGCGTACCACATCTGGCTTTATCAGGCAAAAATGGATTGAAACTCTTAGCACTTTACGCCCTAAATTTCATCTTTGTGCCAGGATATTCGGGTGTTCAAGGGAACGAGCGTGCAGACTATCTTGCTGACACTGCAGTTGCCATGGCTGCCCCAGTACTGGACAGCAGTTATGTTGTCAATGCCATGCGCTGCACTTAACGTAACGAGGAGCACACCAAAGGACATGACTCCATATCCCTGTCTAGACTGATGGACATGGGGGTGCAGCCTGGAGCTGCAAGAAATGAACATTTCACTAAGTAGACAAGACGTTTCATTAACCAACACAGAACAGCGTCATCAATCGTTTTACACTTGTGGAGCTTTTGAGAAGGAGATCGGAGCACCTGTGTGTCCGAAGTGCTGTGATGATAATCCTTTCTAATCACGAGGTCTTGTGAATGCTTCTGTGATTTACGCCGACACGAGTTCCTGTGAAAAAAATTTCATTTTTGGGGGTCCTCTTTTATTCAATACAGTATAATGTTGACTCACTGGGCCAATATTACCTTCTCAGTAGATTTACAGTACGGTTGAGAACGAGGTGCTGGCATCTCTATCACATTCCCAAGCACCGCAGCCACGGGTAAATTCTGTTTCAAGTAGACAGCAGAGATCCAAGCACTAGAGCATGCCGTGAAAATTATTCACACCAGCCCAGACTGCCATTTTGTACAGTTGTGCTGTCGGTGCTAGATGCCATATATAAATGACTTGTTCAGAGGGGTATCTGGGATTTGTCTTGACGGCCTGCCATCCAGACTGACATTTTAGTAATCTTCAGGGTGATAAATCTTCAGGTGGCATCTCAGACTGGGAAAACGTCACTCGCGGTCAGTATGAATGTAGCAAGTGTTTTACTCTAGTTCCAAACTGTACCAATGGTTCATTGTTACTTTCGACCGTTCTTTCTTATTGTGCTTGGTGCTTTTTAAGTCTTTTTCTTTTTCTTCGATCCTTTTGTCAGAAAACAAAGCTTTAATGCAGTCCAAATCTCCTTGTGGGACCTACCGTTTGTCTTCATTGAGGCTAAATAAGTCTGCGTCTCTGTCAGCAGCATACATTCTAGAGTGCCGGAGGACGTGCTTAGCATATTCTGGTGCCAAGTTGCAGGGATACACAATGTTTCTTACACCGACAAATTTGAACATATCAGCCACTGCTTGTTTGTATCGTGTCACTGTCGTTTCTGTCCGCTATAACATTGTCTTCCACGCCCCAATGCCCTGGAGTCCACTACAAGACCGAGTGTTCTACCGAACAGCCGAGGCCAATCAACTGATGCATCTAGTCTACAAACTGCGTGCCTTTTTTGGTAAAAATTGCTTATGGAACTGACATAGCATCAGTCAGAAAGACATTGTTTCTATATTTGCAACGATTTGTATCTTCGGGAAAGAACATGCCACCAGAAGTATACATGTCTCTGCTCTGTAACTGGAGAATATCAAACTATTGGACAGACTGCTGTCCATCTGGCAAATAAATATATATTCCTCCTCCGTCTCTCCGTCCCTACTACAGTGGTTTAGACTGTTAGCAAGTTATCCCTAAGTCAAAGAAGGCAGTGGATCTATTTCAGTGTTTTCATAGCCGAAGCAAGGCTACGCAAAAGTAATCCGCTGGGTAGAAAAATGACAGCAATAACTGTCTTTGACAGAAAGAGTTAATTTCTTGTAAACAATGAACTAATAAGACATAGAAGTGAACACATTATTTATTCAAAGCATCACGAAACAGAGGATTGGCAAACAGGGAAGATAATCTTGACGCTAGAGCTCACAGCCCTCTGCTGCCACACTTGACCTCGTCGTACCACTCACACTGACGTGTCTTGTCCGAGAAGGCTGTGCCGTGAGGACATTGAATTCTTTGCACTCTCTTGCCGTTCAGACACTGGATGAAATGTCGGCAACTCTTTGGGTCAGACACCTGACCGTTGTGTTGGCATATTGGATCATCTTCAGCTGAGGAATAAAAACAGAACAAAGACAGCTTACTTTGTTGTAAGACACGTTACCTGTAGTCTTAATAGTAAGGCAGCTTTGGGGACTGAGCAACCACCGTGATAAGTGGACACCCAGGAGAAATGAACTAGACCTTCAGTGCATACATACCATTCGTGGTTTCCCTGGAAATGAAAAGGCAGACAAGCTTGTAAAGGCTGCAGGGAACCTAAAACAGTTCCACCTGCATCAGAACTTTACAGAAGCAAAGACACCCTAAAGGCAATCAGTGAAGTTAAAATCAAGAAGGGAGAATAAATATTTCAGACTGGAACACGACATTATAAACAGTCTGGAAAATATCCAGACCAAGCTTTTCAGACTCAGAAGCAGACTTAGATCAGACATACATCGAATGGGTCTTGATAAGCTGCTGCATATGATTTTTGCTCACACAAGCAAATTTTAGAGCATGTTTTAAAAGTCTGCACATATTTTGCCTGCCCGATAGAAAACTCAGACGCGAATCGACATAGAAATATACGTACGATACATGAACAATAGAAGACATGGCCCACATGAGCGCATCTACAAGAAAAACTATACGAACCGTACATGAGCAATAGAAGACATGTAGCACACATGTGCGAATCTACAGGAAAAACTATACGGGTTACACATGAACAATAGAAGACATCTTGCCCACCTGGGCGCATCTACAAGAGAAACTATACATTATTTTGATATTATTTTGAGGTCCCTTTTTCCATGCCTTTATCTAGTATTGGGAATATAGGGCTAGACCTTTTTGTCTTTGGTTTTCGTGACTTAGATCGTGACATAGTCTCTAGTCCACTAGCCTCTGCCTACTCTAGTCTTTGCTTTTTGTTTCCTTTAGGAAATATTCGTTATTCTTTGATTTCTTCTTTATTCACCTGCTGTATGCTCCGGCCGAATGTCCTAGTTGTTTGTCCATTTAGAATTTCACTGTCTGCCAGGGCCTGAGTTGTGTGCGTACATCCGTTTGTTGGCTTATTTGTGTACAATTGTTTGTTCCTTGCGGCTCGGGTTGATGCACTCCGACTTCGAAGGAAGTTCCCAGGTAGTCGATTCCTACGACATGTTTGAGGGGAAGCAGTGGGTCTGTTTTTGTTTTCCCCACAATGGAAGTGTTGAATTTGTCTATTTTACACTGTTTCGTGCCGATTGATTCTCATAAAATTTCTTAGTATACTTTTCATCACAGTAATTAATTTCTGCCAACATTTCAAAATAATATAATGCGACGGATTATATTTACGCACATATGATTCTACTGCGTAAATAAAGTTGTGTATTCTTTGATATTACGGCATATCCCCCCACCCCAATCCAGTCCGCCGAAGTACGTCCCTGTTTTGCCACCATAGGAAATTATGAGACCAGAAATTAACTATCGACTAGCAGTTATTCAAAATAAGAAAACAATACCAGACATTTTGAAACAAGCAATAATTATATACGTTTGTTTGTTGGTTTGTTTTGGTATCCAGAAGCCATGAGTTGTTAACCCTTAGGCTCGGTATTATGGATATCGCAACTTTTCGGCCTTGATTCCATTTTTTTAAATACCGTAAATCTGGGAGAAAATGTGGCTTTCCTGCCTACCCCCGGGATTGAACCCGGACCACAAGGAGTTCGTCACCCGGTCTCAGCGCAATCCGGTTTAGCCAACTACGCTAGAGAGCCGGGCAAATATAATTATATACAATAAAGATCCAAAGATAGTGAGACTATTTATAAAGACCGTTCGAAAGGAGAAGATAAAAGGTTAGGAATAGGAATGTACATTCCAAAGTGGTTAATGACAACATCCCCCCCCCCCTCCCCCCCTTTTCCCCCAGGCTGAATATTTTAACGGACTCCGTGTATTCGGTTATGGCTCTTCGAAGAACATAGCTCTTCTTGGATACTGTTTTTTTCCAAAGAGGATACACATTACTAATTATGTGGGTGTCAGCAAATGTGGTAATTAAATGACATGAAAAAAAAATCGGATACAAATAATAATAAAATATATGTAGCTATAAGTAATAAAGTAAGGTCCCTTTTCCATGCCTTTATCTAGCATTGGGAGTGTAGGGCTAGACCTTTTTTATAGACCAATCGGCACTTGCTAAGTGATGTGGTCAACACCCCTCAAGGCTGGGTCGACCTGGGAATCAAGGTCATTTCTGAAAAAAAAATGGCTCCGTCAGGACGCGAACCCACGACCTAAGTTATAAGTAAAGATGCTTTTAAATCAGTAATTTAAGAAAAAATGGATAGGGATTAGGAATAGAAGCTTAGAGAGAAGACATGTTCACAAACTGTTTACAACTCCAACTTGAAAATGTCAAATAACACGTGAATTAAAGATTTGATTCAAGAACCGACATCACAGCACTCGGGGCATTTCCATAAGCGCCCCGTCCCCATCTTCAGCAGCCAGCGAAGAGTTCCGATACTAATGGTGCCAGCAGCTTTCTGATTAAACGTCCGTCATGCCTTTCCTCTGAGCCTCGAACCTCTGCCAGAACCTCTCGTCACCCCCATCTGCATCAATCTCACCAGACTGTGGTGATCCATCTGCTCCTCCGAATTGTACACGCTCTCCCACAAGGCACTAACCATGTCTGCCCTATCATGTAGCAGTATTCCACCAAGTTGTGCAGAGCCAGCCAGTCTGTCCGCCTGTTCATTTCCTGACACACCGGCGTGACCCGGTGAAAAAAATCCAGACAATACTCCTCACTCGTGTCCTCCTCACCGCAGCATGCCACTCTGCACGAAGCATACCTGTTTCGATCTTCCTCAGCATGCTTTCTGAATCAGTTACAATCACGATGTGTGTGTCGTGTTCTCTAGCCAGCGGAAAGCTGCAGTGACCGCCTCCACCCCCATTCTTAAGCTGGATGTTGTGGTATCATATGCTAGGCTCTCCTGCACCAAACGTCGACCATTAACATTTGCTAAAAAGCCCCAAGCACTTCTTTTGCCTCTTGACACTGAACCGTCTGTGTAAATGATCAAATCCTTTGAGCGAGCATTATCTTGAATTAATTGCTGAATATCCACCTTTGTGGCACCTGCTGGCCAGTCTCTGCACTCCCGGCTCAGCGTGACTCTACACAAGTCTGACTGCTCAGGTGGAACTTTGACCCACTCCTCTCCTCGCCTAATGTTCTCAAAGATGCAAACCTGTCTGATTGTGTCTTCTGCCTGAGCCATCCATGACCTCCCTCTTATGAGCCGCTGACCCTTAACTGCACCCAGAGCTTCATGCAGAGGGTTGTCTGTGTCTGCAGCTACCCTGAGATATGACTTCGCCTGCAGCACCTTGTGCCTACCTGCAACCGTCGGCAAACCAAGGATGTATCGCATACACACCACTGGGGTGTCTCTGGTGCAACCCAGAATGACCCGCATAGCCGCGTTCTGTGTGCGCTCTAGTTTGTCCATCTGACTCTTTGAGACGGTAAGCAGTCCAAGGCCATAATCCACAACTGACATGATCATGTGCTGATATAGTGTGAAAGGCATTCTCTGCTCTATGTCAATTGCAGCTATAGTCTTAAGTGCACTAAGTCCTTTTTGGCATCTCGTTACAACACTCTCCACATAGTCCCTAAATGACAGGCTTCTGTCAAATGTAATTCCTAGATACTTCAGTTTGCTCTCTCTGTTGACGTCTCTACCATCTATCGTAAGACTTTGGACATTAGTTTTAACGATTCTGTTGTCCAGAGAACACCACAAAACAGACGCCTTTTCCGGGTGGACGACAGCCCTCCTTTCTGTAAACCACTCAGTCACTTTGTCTACTGTCGCTTGTAGCTCCCGGGCTGTTTTTTCCTCTCTCCCCCCCTGCCTATATGCAAGTATATCATCAGCAAAAGTCAGTATCCTTCCAACTCATGGTGCTTCAAGGCTTGCAATCTTGCTCGTAGACACGCTGAAGAGCACAGGCGAGATGGCGGATCCCTGTGGCAGTCCTGGGGCCAAAGTGCGTGGTTCAGAGGTCCATGAGCCCAGTCGGAGAGCAACCCGACGTGAATACAGGACAGCTGCAACCCAATTCACCAGCCAATGATTGACCTCCTTCTCCCCCAGTGCAGTCATTAAGAAGTCGTATCTCACTCTGTTATAAGCATCCTCGAGATCCAGTCCTACCGCCACAGTTTCCTGTCTGTTCTGGAACCCTTCCTGGACATCAAAAGCAAAAGTGGCCGCATTTGCCCAAGTGTCCTTTCCTGGCCTGTAACTTCCCAGACCTCTTGGGAGAAGCTTTCCACTTTCCAAAAATTCTTGTAACTTTACAGCAACTATCTTCTCCAAGACCTTCCCAAATTTGTTTTGTAAGGTGATGATTCTAAAGCCACTAAGCTTAGAATGATCTTAATTATAGAATCCCGTGCTATATGCAATTGCTAAGACTGCAGCTCGGAATGGCTTATTTTATTACAGTAGAAGACATTTTGTTTGGTACGCCAGATAAATAATAATACTGAACATAATTTAATACACTGCAAGAAATGTGAACTCCATGGAACTTCTCTCAATGAATATGTGATCAACTGCCATAAGCTTGTGACTAGAATGACCGATCACACTGTTTGCACCGGGACAGTCCTAATTTTTCGGTGTGCCCCATTCTTCCTGCCAGGATCCCAAACCGTAAATAAAAAATTTGCCTATCTCAAAACTAGTTTGCACTATTCGGGTTTGTAACAAAGCTTACTACATAGTTAATCGATTGATATGAAATAGTTGTCTACCAGATAGCAAGCACTACTTACTGTGAACAGCTGTATGTGGACGACCATTGCAATCATCCCTGTCTGGATCCCATTCCCAAACACAAGCGGAAGCTAGCTTGGACCAGACTTGGCTGGAGTTACACTGAATCGACTGAACCACTTCCATGTCAAAGCCACACTGGTGGCCGATTGTGCAGTCCATTGTGTCCCGCACCTTGAATACAGATAACGTTAGTTGCATACTTTCACATACATTACAAACACACCAGCATTTGTTAATAGTTTGTGATTTTAATAGATAAGTTCGGCTGCTTGCTATAGGGCCTTCAAGGACCGACACTTATATCGTTATTGATACACCCAAAGTGCTTGAGAAAAGAAAATTAAAAACAGCCACATTGTTTTTCTGTGTGACTGCATGTCAGTCCTCCAGGCGACTCAGACGGATCAACGAGACAACATAGAGAGAGAACTGACCTGCCAGCGCGCGCGCGCAAAGACAGACAGACAGACAGACAGACAAACACACAGACACACAAATCGTTTTGATGTGGATCCCTGCTCTTTGTGGCATAATGAGTTGACGGATAGTCTTGCAAAAGAATAGAACAGTAATGAGTTGACGGATAGTCTTGCAAAAAAATAGAAACAGCGGAGAAACAACACACCCATTCTTTGTCTTTACTAAAAATCAAAACACTTATCAAGGAAAATACAGGGAATTGTGGAGAGAACAGACCAACAATAAACACCCACAAGACCCCATTATCAGATTCAATAGAAAGACATACAACAATTTCCCGTCTACGAACAGGACACTGCAGGCTCAGCTACCACATGCATAAAATAAAGAGGGTACAGTCCCCACAGTGTGCCTGTCAGACAGGACCACAAACATCTGAGCACATTCTGCAGACCTGCACACTACCGACAACTTCGAATATAAACCTTAGCTATTCTCCGAATAACGGTCCTAAATTATCGAGCCTAAGAAAACCCTAACAGGGCCTCAGTCATTTTGATCTCTTTCCAGTGACTACACCGCGTACCGCAGAAACGATGGGGGGGGGGGGGGGGGGCGCAAAACTAGATGTCTGAGACTCACGAGCAGCAGCTACCGCATATCCTGCAGCTTCCTTCAATTTATTTGCTTGTGAGTCCCAGACATTTAGTTTGGTCTTCCCTCCACGCCGCGCGTAGCGGCGCCGGGGATACTCTCTGCAGTGGCGGTATTGTCGCCGGAAAGAGGTCCGCAATTAATATATAACTAAGGCCCTGTTAGTGTATATTTCCGGCCTCGATAATTTAGGACCTGTATTCGGAGGATAGCCGAAACCTGGCCTCAAGAGCGAAGTGTGCAGAGCAAGCTATGGGGAACCATGAAGGACCTGCAGCTGACATGCAAGTTCATAGAGGCAACCCACCTGACGGTCTTACCCGAGCATACGAAACCGAACGCAAAGAAGAAGTAAAAGAAAATACCGTTGTCGAAATCAATACAAAAACGTTCTGTCGTCACTCGCTTACAGTTGAATCAAATGTCTGAATTGTAACTGCGAATGATAAAGCCCTAAGCAACAGACGCCAACTCCTGGACCTTACAGTCAAGACACTCTACATGTATAAATGTATTCCCAGTGATTTTAGAAAATGCTTCTATTAGATTCTTCCCTCATTAAAGCAGTGAGTGGGAGACCATTTTCACGGTTAGTGGCAGGTCAGAAGCTAAAATAAAATCCTAACCTGCACAGTCCGTGGCGACAGCACTAGCCAAGCGGACGTACATCCTCATTCTTCCTATTGACATTACTTCTATCTTTTCGATGTTGATTCTCATAATATTTGATTTACATTCTTCATTCATGAATGTTAGATGTTGTTGCGAATTCATGGCATTTACAAAAATGAAAATAACTAAAAAAAAAAAAAAAACCCACAAGACAAAAATATGCTCTAACTTTCAAATATCAACCTGTAATCATACAATGTAATATCTTCTTCTTCTTCGCGTTCACTGGCTGTAAATTGTCGCGGAAAGCTCTGGTTGTTCGCCAACAAACAATGCTACAATGAAAATATCCGTTGACGCATTTCAGGCATTTAAAATATCTAAAATTATCTTCTTCTTCTTCAGCATTCCAAGCCTTTAAAGTTCATTGCTGCAGATGTCACCCGCCTCCATTCATCTCTCTGGTTGGCCCTCTCTTTCCAGTTGTTGACACCAAGTGTTTGTAGATCTGTTTGGACATTATCTCTCCATGGTCTTCTTGGTATAAAATTATGGCATCCTCTAGTAAGGTCTACAGATATAACTATAAGTGTTCTATTCTCAAGCTAATTCTTAGAATTTTATAAAAACAGGTCAATTTACATATAAGCAACATTTTGCACTTTTCTTAAATATGTGTGCAGTCTTTGTTAGTAAACCAATTTGTATTCGCGAGGAGTTTAGGCCTTGTTTAAGTGTGTAATATGCGACTTAAGTTAACAGGTAATCGCCCTCCCCCTTTTTTTTCCTGATACCCTATAACCCCCTATGAGGCGATGTACCCATATCTCTTGACAACGCATTCGTAACATTTCATTATTTGTTCAGGATATTGGTAAACATTTGATGATGCCGTGTTGTAATTTACAGAAACAGAATGATGGATAACCTCTTGCTCTAAAGGTCGTGTGTTTGGTTTCGGAATCGTCGTTAGGTTCGCTAGATAAGTTGTTTCGGAAACGTCGTTAGGTTCGCTAGATCCGTTGTTTCGGAATCGTCGTTAGGTTCGCTAGATCCGTTGTTTCGGAATCGTCGTTAGGTTCGCTAGATCCGTTGTTTCGGAGTCAGCTGAAATTTCATGAGCAGTTTCAGAAGACGGGTATCCTCGTGAGAATAACATTTGTCCGCCAAAGGTAGACAAGACAACATCACTGGAATCAATAACAGGCTGGGTCAATAGCAGAATACATGGGGAAAAGCATTGTAGAGCATTGAACCCATTGTGTATGCGATTGTTAATTTAAGAGAAACAGAGCGAGACAAAGATATGTGAGCAAAAATAAAATGCGTACTTTTAAAGAATGTATATCCTTGAAGTCTTCATAGCTGTAGACATAGCTAAACAAAGGAATGAATATGGAAAAGAAAAACAGTTTACACAGCTAATCGTTAAAAAAAATAATGTGCATTGTGGAGATATTGATAGGCTAATCAGTGCGTGTATATATATATATATATATATATATATATATATATATATATATATATATATATATATATATGTGTGTGTATATATATCTATAAGTAAATGCAAGACAACGTATTTCTGTGTTGTTCTCTATGCTAAATATTGTGTATAATCGTTGACAAATTAAGTTATATTTATAAAATGTAAAGCCTTTACACAGTGTTAAATGTGTACAGTAATTAGTAAAGCAATTTAAACGTTTTCACACGTTGTGAGAGTTCACAGATGGTCTATAAGTTACATTTGTAAGCCTAGTGTTGTGTATTTCTGCTAGTTAAATAGCATATTTGTTTAGCTTTAATGATGATATGCTCATATATAATATATAAACCTGGTATGATGCAGCGACATCTTGTATGTGACTGTTTTGCCATGAAACGATTTTAGCTTAAACGAGGCTTTGCTAGTGAAAGCAGCAGGTACAAATCCGGTGTGCCGTACATTTTTCTATTGCCTTTTGTATCCTGTGATATATGTGTGTGTGTATGTGTGTGCTTGTGTGTGTATGCGTGAATATAGATAAATATTGAAGAAATTTAATTGTAATATTTAATTATCTCAAAATGTCTGTCTCAGCGAGACTATGACCTCAATGATAGGTGAGGGGTTCGAATCCATGGTGCTCATTGTTGTAATAATATCTAGTGTTTCCGCTGCCATCTTTTTATTGTAGGTGCCGTATTAACATATCTTGGGAACATTTTTCTTACCCATAATCCTGGCTGAACATTCTCACAAACTGTCGGATCGTAGTAGTAGTAATCTAGGCAGTAGACACACATCGAAGACATGAATAAGACGGTAGTCAAGCGAAACCACATTGTTTTATTCATTAAGTATTTGCAAAAGTAGATAGCAAACCCCCTAAACAATAGATTAATGAGACACTTCTAATTTGTTTAAACAAATGTTCTTTATAGTGTATATATATCAGAGTCTCCGCGCCTTAATTTGTGAAAATGAATCAGAAAATGACGTTTCCACGATTCCGTTGTTAAATAGAAAGCACTGTTTGGAGACAGAGGATGTTCAATATTAACTAGCGCTATTTTCCCACGTAATGTTTTGTGCACAATTTGCTGTAGTTGACTGCAGTGTAGGAATAACGGCGCCAGTTGTGTTTGTTGATCGTGCGTGAAGCGAGTAAAAGCGAGAACAGTTCTTAGAAAGAAAAATCAAAATACCTGAAACAAGACAGGGCAAGTTGAACCTAACCATGAATACGTTTGTCACAAAAATGAGTACGTGTGGTTAATTTTTTTTGGGGGAGGTGTGTGTATGGCATTCTAGACAGTAAAATAGTGCATGCCGGCTATTGACTCCGTATCCGTCTAGATTGATGGACATGTGGGTGCAGCCTGGAGCTGCATGTAATGAACATTTCACTAAGGGGACAAGACGTTTCATTAACCAACACAGAACAGGCGCCATCAGTCGTTTTACACTTGTGAAGCTTTTGAGGAGGAGATCGGAGCTCCTATGGATCTGTCCGGAGTGCTGTGATGATAATCCTTTCTAATCAGTAATCACTAATCACTTATGCCGGCTGTTGGGGACACGTTCTTCTGCAACATTAGTTACTTAAACTCAGAAGAGTTGGCAGCCTATGCATTGACCTGTTCGACTTCTACTAACGTGACTGACTTGCTGAGATGAATGTTCATTTTTACTCTAGCAAACTACTGGTACAGAAAGTTTGTGATCCAAAAAGCCATGCTGTGAATAACTCCTGTCTGTAGAATTTGTAGATGTGGCGTGGTGATTTCACAGGCCTGAGGGAAAGTCAAGACTTTTGCAATGTTTATTAAGAAAGACTCCGTACCTCACCTCAGGCGCCATCTTGCCCTATGCTAGTTGTACAGACCCTCAAGCATGACTCCTGCCACGCGTCCCGGATAATGGCTCACATGAACACAAACAGATCTGACAGAGGGTCTATGAGTTGATGGCCTCCAGATGTGTAGTGCCCAGAAATCCTCCGGCTCTCATTAGTCCCCCTCCCCCAATGCATAGGTGATAATGTCTATCAAAAACTCATAAAGAATATTAGTAAATCCCGCTGGCCGTATGTCCTGCTATATTTCAAACCTCGGTTTTAACGTCTGTCGAAGTCCTATTGATTAGACTCATAGTCCGTCCGTCATTCAGTTGTCGACGTGCCGTTATCAGCCTTATTTTGCTGACAACAACCATACCCCATAGACCTTGACCACCACTACTGACCAGTACCTAACAAGCCGAGTTAATTTTTTCGTATCTTGACCTAACATTGAATTTTTCATTTTAAAGTAAAATTCATAGCACCATATGCCTTGATCACTAGTGACCAGCAAAACCCACACATAGCAAGGCATCGTGTCTCCATTTTGGGGGGTGGTGAGGCACTGCGTCATTTTAGAACCACACTCCCCCCCCCCACATCTATATTTTTTGTCTGTATTTTTTATATTTTAAAAAAATGTTTGTGTATTTGTGTGTGTGGTTATTTTTGTTGGTTTTTTTTTTTGGGTGTTTTTTGTTAAAGCATCCAGAAACCGTGAGTTGTTAACCCTTTGGCTCGATAGTATAGATATCGCAACCCTTCGGCCTTGATTCCACTATAGGTACCGTAAATCTGGGAGAAATGTGGCTTTTCTGCCTAACCCCGGGCGTGAACCCGGACCCCAAGGAGTTCGTCACCCGGCTGCCGCGAAGTCAGCTTTAACCAACTACGCTAGCCAGCCGGGCCCCGCATCTATATAAAAGCTATGGAACCACCCTGCGCCTACTGTCTAAAGCCATTTTTAATGCGCAAATATGACCATTAAACTACGTTATATACTAATCACCACGAACTGTCCAACTGCTACTCCTTAAGAAAGAGAATAGGGGCTTTTGAGCTGAAATGCTATAGAAAGATTCTCAGAATATCTTGGACAAAGAAGATGAGGAATATTGGCATCTTAAAACATCTGAACATCGAGAAAGATTGGCTAATAAACAGCATCCTTTCTTGAAAGCTGCAATTTTTTGGTCATATCAAGCGCCATGACGGATTGGCAAAAATTATAGCAGAAGTCATGGTACCAGAAAGGAGGGGCTGGGGCCAACCGACACGAAGATGGGCACAGGATATAAGTGACTCCTTGAGTATTGAAGTGCATGAGGTGGGAGAACTGACGAGAGACCGAGTTTCTTTCAGGCACACTGTGATGAGAGCGACGTTCTGCAAAGGACCTACAACATGATGATGATGATCGGGACTCGGGAGATAACTCTGCGTAACTTCAATATGGCGGAGCAGAAGCTGTCAATAATGAGATAGGTAACTAAAGATTGGTGACTTAACAATCATAATGAAGCGTGGAATAGTGTCGTCACACTGAGACACATGTTAATTTGTCAAGCTGGCTAGCGGTAACTAAATCATCGTGCTCTGCTTTTACATCTGTCCAGAAAAGGGTATGTCAAGTGGATTATGTGAAATGTTCAATTAAGCTAGGAATTAGTATGAATTACAGCAAAAAAAAAAAAAAAAATACAGATTCATTCAACAGCTATTCTTCTAACATTTGCTTTTATCCAAATTACACAAGATCTGCGTACCTGGATATAGGTACGTTTGGTAGCATCGTTTTTTTTTAAATGTTAGTTTAAAACTAGTAAAAACTCCACAGTTGAATGGTTGTGGAAAATGCAACCCAGTGGTTGTTGTTGTTGTTTCTCTGTGACAAGAGATGAGGACCACTTTTTTTTTTCACCGTACTGTAGTGGAGTTCTGTGGCTCTTGAGATGATTTATAAACCATATTATAAACACTGTACGAGCCCTGAAGGATCTAGAAGCTAATCAACTAAGTTTACTCCGGCCACAAGTTTAAAAATGGGGATCATCAAGAGCTAGAGGTCCGAGTCCAGCCTAGAAATATCATTAATACCATACAATTAACAGTGGTCCATGGGCAGCTTGCTAGGTCTCCATGGGCCACTTGCTAGGTTTCTATGGGCTGCTTGCTAAGTCTCCATGAGCCACTTGCTAGATCTCCATGGGCCGCTTGCTAAGTCTCCATGTGCCACTTGCTAGGTCTCCATGAGCCACTTGCTAAGTCTGAATGGGCCACTTGCTAGATCTCCATGGGCCACTTGCTAGGTCTACTGGGCCACTTGCTAGATCTCCATGGGCTATTTACTAGATCTCCATGGGCCACTTGCTAGGTCTCCAGGAGCCACTTGCTAGATCTCCATGTGCCACTTGCTAGATCTCCATGGGCCACTTGCTAGGTCTCCATGGGCCACTTGCTAGATCACCATGGGCTACTTTGCTAGATCTCCATGGGCCACTTGCTAGGTCTCCATGGGCCACTTGCTAGGTCTCCATGTGCTACTTGCTAGATCTCCATGGGCCACTTGCTAGATCTCCATAGGCCACTTGCTAGGTCTCCATGGGCCACTTGCTAGATCTCCATGGGCGATTTGCTAGGTCTCCATGGGCCACTTGCTAGGTCTACAGGGCCACTTGCTAGGTCTGCTGGGGCACTTGCTAGATCTCCATGGGCGATTTGCTAGATCTCCATGAGCTATTTACTAGATCTCCATGGGCCACTTGCTAGATCTCCATGGGCCACTTGCTAGGTCTACTGGGCCACTTGCTAGATCACCATGGGCGATTTGCTAGGTCTCCATGGGCCACTTGCTAGGTCTACAGGGCCACTTGCTAGATCTCCATGGGCCACTTGCTAGGTCTCCATGGGCCACTTGCTAGATCTCCATGGGCCACTTGCTAGGTCTCCATGGGCCACTTGCTAGGTCTCCATGGGCCACTTGCTAGATCTCCATGGGCCACTTGCTAGATCTCCATGGGCCACTTGCTAGATCTCCATGTGCCACTTGTTAGATCTCCATGGGCAACTTGCTAGATCTCCATGGGCCACTTGCTAGGTCTGCATGGGCCACTTGCTAGATCTCCATGTGCCACTTTCTAGGTCTCCATGGGCTACTTGCTAGATCTCCGTGTGCCACTTGCTAGATCTCCATGGGCCACTTGCTAGATCTCCATGGGCCACTTGCTAGATCTCCATGGGCCACTTGCTAGTTCTAAAGGGCCACTTGCTAGATCTCCATGGGCCACTTGCTAGATCTCCATGGGCCACTTGCTAGGTCTCCATGGGCCACTTGCTAGGTCTCCATGGGCCACTTGCTAGGTCTACAGGGCCACTTGCTAGGTCTCCATGGGCCACTTGCTAGATCTCCATGGGCCACTTGCTAGATATCCATGGGCAGCTTGCTTGGTCTCCATGGGCAGCTTGCTAGATCTCCATGTGCCACTTGCTAGATCTCCATGTGCCACTTGCTAGGTCTCCATGTGCCACTTGCTAGATCTCCATGTGCCACTTGCTAGATCTCCATGGGCCGCTTGCTAAATAAAAAAATCTTCACTTGTCACTGATGCTGTCAAGAAGCAATGAAAATGACTGAATGCTTGGTGGGTCTTCACAACATTAGGAAAAGTATTGAAGGGTCATCGCTTTAGGAGGGTTGAGAGCCACTGCTCTAACTGATCCCTATCCCTGTACTTTATCACCTTTCTGAAGTGAAATATGCCACTGTCATTAAAAAAGGTTTATGTATCTGTTTGCTGTATTAGGGTGGTATCTTTCTAAAGAACATTACATCCACCTTCCTCTCATCCCCCTCCCCCTCCTCCCCCCACACACAACACACACTTTTCACATATTGTTGATCACACTCCCCATGTGGGTTCTGGGGCTCCATTTTGTGGGAAACAAATAATAGACACCCTGCCTCCATAACATTCATATCATTCAAGGTGACTAATTAGGGATTCCCCCCTTCAACGTTTGAGTGCATCTGCCTAAGGGAAAAGGAACCAACATTACATAAGCTAGCCAGATCTGTAAAATAGATTTGCACACAAAATTCAGGTTCTTCAACAATACAAGTCTAGAAGTGGATGAACAACCAGAACTTTCTGCTGGAAAATGGAGCCAGTGAATAAGAAGAAAAAGAGTTGATCACATATTTTATTGATCAGAACATCTCCTACCCTTCCCCTGTCGCTAAAGACATTTCTTCCACGATCGTGTTTGTTTTCTGGTTTGACAGATGTTCTAATTCTTCCTTAATAAGCTAATTCCTGTGGTCCTCTACTAACACCTCCACATGAGCACTGTTAGCCTCCATACACATGCTTTTGCCCAGAGACAGTAGCATCAACATCGGCTAATTCTCACCAAGCCTGGAGGAAGAGCAATAGCATTGTCAAAGAAAATCATGGAGAAAGCTGCATAATGCATCAGGAGTCTTCACTGAGTGGAAGTTACTGCTCTTTCATAGTAATCTCATATTGCGAATTACTTGATGTCAGGATTGGCTGTTCAGAAGTGGAATAGGGTATTTTCTATAAAAGGCGAAGTAACACGTCTCCTTCTTTCCACTAGGATTCAGGAAATCCTTGGGCAGTGTAATGTGAAACCATGGGAGCAGGTGGTGAATTGAGCTTGACAGCAGCTTGACATGTAGTCATTAGCCATAGTCTCACGTTTCCTGAAGCTAGGCGGGGGTCACACTGTAGTGACTGTCTTTGGTCACCTGACCAGTTTTGTCACTGCCAAGAAGGAAAGCAGTGGCAAACTACCTACTTCAAAAGGCCGAGAATAGCCATAATTTTAGAACTTACAAAAAGCTGAAAAATGTTTACTTGCAGGCAAGATGTGGTTTTTGATAAGAATGCAAAGAATATTTTGGAATAATAGAAAGCCAACAAGGCAGACCACCTCAAGACAGATCAGAGTCATAAACTGATTAGAAAAACTAGATGAGTACAGTTGGTGTTTTTTTTCAACATGTTATGAGAACTCATAAACTTGAGAATTTGATAACGACTGGCAAGATTGATAAAATGAGAGCAAGGGAAGGCAGAAAGATACCTTGATAAATTAGCTGTCTGGGTAAGACAAGAACACTGAACTGTTTCATGATTTTTTTTTGTTGATCGTATTAGATGGCTAAACATGACAGCCTGTGCTTATCGACATGGCACCTGATGAAGATGATGTTCCTGAGCAAAGGTTCTGTTTGGAACCTGAGACTTTTTTTCCCTGAAAGATTTGTTCAGAAATAGAACTGTTCCAGAAGAGAGACATTCAAGAGCTGATGTTCTGCTGTATTTAAGTAATCTTCCAATGGCAGTATTGATAGTTGTTCTGTCAGAAAAAGGTTGAGCCAGATTTTAAGTGAATTGTTTCACATAAGATCTAGCCAAAAGAAATGCAAATTACTGAGCTAAGAGTTTGCCAGAGCATGTCAATAATTATACTGAGGTAATCAGGTAATTGCAGTTCCAATTTCATAGCAAATGGGTCACACTATAGTTTCTATGTTCCTTTGCCGGCGAAAACCCCACAGAATGTCCATCTCTGTCCCTTGTGTAAAAACTGACACAGAATGCAGTCTCAGCAAAGCCAGCAGCATACACACACATATTAAATGCATAAGGCAGCAGTCAGAAGTGCCAGCTCAAACAGTCTGACACTAGAAATGCAGTCCATCATCAATGGAAGCAGCAGTTACAACAGATTATTAGTTGCACACATATTTGATGTGGTTTTTGAGACGAATGTTAGGAATAGCTTTAACGGCCAGAGTAATTAACATTTGTTGCTTGAAAAAAGATGAAAGTAGATTTCTATATACAACAATAAGAAAGAGACAAACACTGTTCTTTGGACACATAATGAGAAGAGAGAACATTGGAGAACATTGTGACAACTGGAAAGATCAGTAGAAAAAGGGGTAGAGGCAGACCAAGAGAGATGACACTGGATGGGCTGAAACGATGGCATGGAGGGATATCATCAAGAGAGCTGTTCCAGGTAACCAGGGATCAGGATTTGTGGAGATGCATGAGCATCTACACCAGTTGGCAGGGCACATGATGACAATGACATTCAATATTAAGCGGAGCTCATCATGGATAAAATCATCCTCAGAGGTGTTCTGGCCTTGTGCAACAATTTAAGGAGCCTGTACAGTTGTGGAATCTGCCAGCCACTTGGATCAGGCATTTTTGCAGTGGCCTAACTAATGAACTTTCTGTTCAGGATTGACTGAATTTAAAAAAAAACAACAACAATTAGTTATTGATGTGATCTCAATTTTTGATTGATCCATTAAAATATCTTCCATCTTGCTTGATAGTCAAACCTGATCATTACCATAAAACCACTTCGTTTGTCTGGCTTAAGAATTATCAGGTGTTATTAGCCTTAAAGGTTTTTAATTCTGCAGTGTGTTAATTGGTTCATGAGCATGTCTATTTGGACAACATTATGTGGTACTCATGTTCTGAGTCCACAAGTTTTTGACGTTGGTTGTAACAGTGAGTTCTGGTCGAACATTTCAAACTGGGCTTTTGACTCAGCCTGGTTTATGTAATTAGATGTGATGCAGAACTTAAGTACATACTCAAGGGTCTCAGTTTTAATTTGTGTGGGTGTGTGGATAAATTCCTACAAGTTTCTCTGACTTGTAAAGTATATAGATTTTATTCTTCTCAGGACTTGATGATTTGTTGAGACATGCATATTCTTCAGTTTTCTGTTCACTGTTTCTGTGCAGAAGAATATAGTGAGCTTGAGAGCCATACAAACTCAGTTCATTAGGGATCTATACAGAACTGTGTACACACTTAAGACAGTATTTCTTTGGTTTCTTCAGTCAGGTTCTTTGTCAGTCTTCTCAGGTCTTTTAATGTTGGGCATATTTTGTCAGCTGTCACAGATTTTAAATACTGATGAGGAAATCATCTGGTTTGAAGGAATTCCTTCTGAAACCATATCTGACAATCCTGTACTTGTTATATTTTTCTGTAACTCTATAGCTCCAGGTGTGTTCAGGATCTGTCGTAGAGAAAAAAAATGAGAGTAGACCCTCTGCCTTCATAACCAACAGTCTGCAAACTCAAAAGCCAGACTTGTAAAACAGATGTGCATGTAACACTCAAGTTCTGGAACAGTAGTAAAGTCCAGAATTGGAAAAACAACCACAACTTTCCACTGGAGTTTACAGCCACTGAATGAGAAGAAGATGAAGTAACTCTGTAGTAATGCATTTGACATCTGCATTTGTATTGTTTGTCCGCATTATTTAAAAAGACAAGCATTCCCTGTATTGTTTGCTACATTAGTTGCAGATATGTACTCACTCCCTCTAATTGCTGTCCAGGTATATGGCTATGAATCAGGAAAGCAGTGCCGCAGGAAAGGAACGTGCTCACTCTATTCTGATGAGAAAGAGCAGCACCCAGAAAATGGTCCTGAAAGAAAAAGTTGTTCAGATTTATGAAGCCTTTTTTCATGTAAGACATTAACTGTAATTAGGACTTAGATTAGGAGCTTAACTCTTTCAGGTTTTAATTTAACTGGTTTTGTTGTAAGAAGTTGTTACTTAGGATATTTAGCTCTGTGGAGTTACAGCAGTGACACTATGCAACAAAAGGGGTTACAATAAGAAGAGGGGCAGAGTGGGATAGCGTAGCAGCTCGATGAATCATAAGGAGTTCCGAAAAGTATCTCGTGTCATTGAAACCAGCAAATATGCAGTTAATTGCTTGGTACATAATAAGTTAAATGAATTTGACCCACCCCAAAATTCCCATCACCATACAAACATGAATAGGTCACCTTCACAAGGACATAATGGCAAAGATTTCACAACTAGACAGTCTGTCTGAAAGCGATGCTTGCAAAATGGATTACCTAATTTAGGCAGCATATATCCTGAGTATTTACTGTAATTACTCCATCTTTTTTCTGCACACTTAAATAAAAGAGTACTGAGGATATCATGAGGAGAAAAAAAAAGCAATAAAGGATGATGAAAAACTAATCTAGTAAAACTGATTGCTTATATCAAAATGCGACAGTGCACATCTTTTTTTGCACACATCCAGAGATGGCTAGGCGTAGGTATGTGGAGGTGCTGCCACACATGGTTGTGCACCAGGACCAAGGTAAAAACTGGTCAGAACCTGTCCACACCTCTCTGCAGTCATCCTGGAAACAAGTTCCCAGTCGTTGATATGATCAACATTTTCCTCAAGCCAGAGTGCTTCTGCTTAGGGGTGGGGTAACTGTCTGCATGCACACAAATAAGTCAGATCTGTAAAACGGATACGCACATAACACTCGAGTCCCAGAACAAGACAATAGTCCAGAAGTGGATGACAACAAGGACTTTCCACTGAGTTTACAAAAAAAAAAAAGAAAAAGAGACGGGGAAAAAAGAGAAAGAAGATGCCAGATACTTTAAGATATTAGTATGGAAATGGACATCATAGCAAGGGTGGTTTTGATATCACATCGTTGACAGTTATTTGACACAAAGTGTTATATTCTTAGAAAAGAGTTGCCCACCATGCAGGTCAAGAGGTTAAAGCTTACGGTCGCAACCACTAGCATGCAGCATGGAATGTAAACAGAAGAGGAATTTAAACATGTTGGACGTAAATTAAAAATGCAGATGGTCTCCACATATTAAAATATAAATCATAGAATTAGAGAAACATTTTTCTGCAGATGATTGATGATTCCTGCTGAATACTGCTGGCACACTGGTAATACCGAAGTTAGGTCAAGGATTCTGTCTAATGCTATGAGACATACTGGGTATATATGGTGCAAGCCCCGTATATTCATAGACCAAAATCTGAATGTCGTTAAGATCCCATAAATCCAGTTGAAGGAGGAAATCCCAATCATGAAAGAGATTCAAACGCAAAACCCATGGACTGGTGGGAAATTATGCTTCAGCTGTGCTACCGTGGCTTCCACATATGTTATTAGCCATCATACCTGGCACTAGCATATTACCATGAAAACAAGAAAGTAACGACTGAATGAGAAGATAATGAAAAGTTATTCACAGAGAACCTTAACAAATTAAATATTTCTTTTTAAAGAAAAACTAACACTGGAATATAATAAAATATTAATCTTAAGTAAGCATTTGTCATGAAAGAGACATGCTCATGTCAGTGAACCCAGAATCTGTCACAGTAAACTGACAGCATTGGTTACTTCAATTGGAAAGAACATAATTCTTCATAATAGACAAGTGTTATAATGTGAAATATCGTCTTCTATTTTCATTCGCCTGAATGGAAATATTGTATTGTGCCTGTTTACAGTATATCTGCGATATTCGCACCTATTGGCTAATGCATCTGACTTCAAAGAGCACCTGTTCACCTGGTTAACCTTCACAGACAGTTTCTTGGGACATGCTGGTCTCATTTGTGTGATGTCTTCATTGTCCCTTAATCTACAGATTTTATTCCTGAAAAACCAATCCAGGGCAACCGTGTGTAAACTGGTTGGCTTTCAAGGGAAGTCAGGGACATTACTCGCCATCCAAGGAGGCTTCAGTAATGCAGAGCCGACACATGATGTTCTAGTCCTGGGCTCACCAAAAGAATTGTTACATCCTGCGCATGACTGCTTAATCTCACATCCATATGTTAAACTTCCGACTCATGATGAGCTGCAACCTCTGGAAATAACAGGGAGCAACCCTCCCTCGACACCCACAGCGGTAAAAGAGGAAGTGAAGAAGAAGAAGAAGAACCCTCATGCTCAGGACTTCATTGACCACACAGATGAGCACATTCTTCTTCAACATATTTGACACCATAAATGATGTTCTATTGGAACTCATTGTGCGACATTATAAATGAAGAATACATCCACCATGGCTTCCCCGATTTGTCCCTACATTTTGGCGAATGAGACCAATGGTAGCGAATATTTAAACTCTTCTGTCCATCAGTAGAACAGTTTATGGTTGGACTTCTTGGCTTGTCTGTCAAACAGTAGGACATTTGACAATCCGACTCTTGGTCCTGATACTCAGATGAGTGGAGCCATTGGTAGCGGGCATTGTAACTTTGTCACATCTTGTCTGATGTCTAAGACTTTGTCGTACAACCGAACCATGAGACATTGCCCGCATGAGATGTTGCTTGTCTCAGTTGCAAGCAAATCTTAGCAGTTCATAAGAAGGTGGCCACACATGTGGTTACAACACCCCAAAACCTGACTGACAGACATTTCAAACTTTGTTATTATGCTGTAGGAGACTTGACTGAGGGGCACTGGAACCTAATCAGCCATTCATAAGGACTTGCGGTCACCAGATGTTTGAAACAAGATTTGTCATATAGTAGGATATTTGGCCAGAGGGCTTCACTCATGTTCCAAATGGGTTTTTGATGGATGTTATCACTATTATATATGAAGTTTTATATTTAATTTGTTGATAAGGGAGAAGACCCACATGAATGATTACTGTGTGAACAAATGAACCAATAAACAAACAAACAAACTTATTTTTTTTAAAGTGAAATTACAACAGGCACACTCAGAAGTTCTCAGTCTTCCCTAGCTGATCTCAAAGTGTGTGTCATCTAACAAAGCCAACACTCGTACAAATAGTGAAAAATCCCACAGATGATTCCAGTCTTGGAGATGGAGGATTCAATCAGATTAATGTACTTTTATTTGGTTATTTGTTTCATAAGTCCATTTTTTAAATTATGTATAGCACTTGACTTTTCACTTTAAGTGGTTGTTTACTTCATTAAATAATTATATCTTGTTAAGTTTATGTTGTTGGACTGATTTTGTGGCTTTGTTATACAAGAGACACACTGTGGAAGAGATTGGGGCTTCACTACATAGTATTTACAGAGGCAGCGCTGAATGCATATATCCATTGTGGTCATCCTCCATCGTGGAGCTGGTACATAATTTTTAAAAAGTTTTGAGTATTTTTGGCCATTCTAGTTCTCTTTTTCTTGTTTACTTTTGTTCCCCTTGTGTGTTCCAGGGCCCCACTGTCAGAACAAAATGGAGACCCATTGTTCCCTTGTGTGTTCCAGGGCCCCACTGTGAGAACAAAATAGAGACCCATTGTTCCCTTGTGTGTTCCAGGGCCCCACTGTGAGAACAAAATAGAGACCCATTGTCCCCTTGTGTGTTCCAGGGCCCCACTGTGAGAACAGAATAGAGACCCATTGTCCCCTTGTGTGTTCCAGGGCCCCACTGTGAGAACAGAATAGAGACCCATTGTTCCCTTGTGTGTTCCAGGGCCCCACTGTGAGAACAAAATAGAGACCCATTGTTCCCTTGTGTGTTCCAGGGCCCCACTGTGAGAACAGAATAGAGACCCATTGTCCCCTTGTGTGTTCCAGGGCCCCACTGTGAGAACAGAATAGAGACCCATTGTCCCCTTGTGTGTTCCAGGGCCCCACTGTCAGAACAAAATGGAGACTCATTGTCCTCTTGTGTGTTCCAGGGCCCCACTGTGAGAACAAAATGGAGACACATTGTCCCCTTGTGTGTTCCAGGGCCCCACTGTGAGAACAGAATAGAGACCCATTGTCCCCTTGTGTGTTCCAGGGCCCCACTGTGAGAACAGAATAGAGACCCATTGCCCCCTTGTGTGTTCCAGGGCCCCACTGTCAGAACAAAATGGAGACACATTGTCCCCTTGTGTGTTCCAGGGCCCCACTGTGAGAACAAAATGGAAACACATTGTCCCCTTGTGTGTTCCAGGGCCCCACTGTGAGAACAAAATGGAGACACATTGTCCCCTTGTGTGTTCCAGGGCCCCACTGTGAGAACAAAATGGAGACACATTGTCCCCTTGTGTGTTCCAGGGCCCCACTGTGAGAACAGAATAGAGACCCATTGTCCCCTTGTGTGTTCCAGGGCCCCACTGTGAGAACAGAATAGAGACCCATTGTCCCCTTGTGTGTTCCAGGGCCCTACTGTCAGAAAAAAATGGAGACACATTGTCCCCTTGTGTGTTCCAGGGCCCCACTGTGAGAACAAAATGGAGACACATTGTCCCCTTGTGTGTTCCAGGGCCCCACTGTGAGAACAAAATGGAGACCCATTGTCCCCTTGTGTGTTCCAGGGCCCCACTGTGAGAACAAAATGGAGACCCGTTGTCCCCTTGTGTGTTCCAGGGCCCCACTGTGAGAACAGAATAGAGACCCATTGTCCCCTTGTGTGTTCCAGGGCCCCACTGTATTATTTAGCAAATATTAAAAAAAAAAATTAGATAAATATATAACTTCATGTCAAATAACAAAAATGTTTATATCCTCTAATTAAGTAAAATGTGAAAGATACTGACTCTAGCACATAAGAAGTCCTCCGGTAGGAAAGACCTGGCTCATCCATATCTTTGGTCTAAGGGTTGCTGACTGAAAAGAGGAAAGTCTTGGATGGCACTAGCTGAAGACTCAATTGGACATGTGTGCAGGCTTGATAAATTTAGGCAAGGAGAGGAGTGGGACAAAGTGTCAGATCAGGTTTCTGACTTGTGTAGGGTTCTAATAACTTTGGGACGTGAGTGCAGGGACTGGTCAGCTGGTGCTGCAGAATCAGAAGTTCAACAAATGATTCATAAAAATTTCTGCCCGGGTGATGTGATTGTCCAGATGGCTGTGTGTTGAGGGGCAGACAAAGTGCATGGGGGTTCATAGCGAAGGCGAATAGACGTCGCTTGGTGCAACAAAGCCTGGCATAGCCAGGCATCACAATGTCTAGTTTGAGAATGGAGGTTGAGGCAGTCACTGCTGCCTTCCGCTGGCTTAAGAATCAGCTGTACACACATGCCACCATTGTAACTGACTCACAAAGCATGTTGAGAAAGGTGGAGACAGGCATGCTCCGTGCAGAGTGGCAAGCATCACTTCAAAGGTCCTGTGTAGCTAGCATCCTTTGGATATTTTCTCCAGGTGATGCCGGTGTGTTGGGAAATGAGCAGGCGGATAGACTGGCCGGTTCTGCACCACTTGGTGGTGAACTGATGTATGACAAAGCTGGATGTTGTGAGGGCCCTTTGGGAGTAAGTGAACAGTGCCGAGGCACAGATAGATCATTACGGTCTGAGGAGAATGGCACTGCGAGAGGTTACAAGGGGATCTGTCTGACGCTCGACACTCAGGGTAAAGGTGACACAGATATACAATCAGACAGTTACTGGTACCATCATAATTTTAACTCTTCGATTGCTGCTGAAGATGGGGACAGAGCACTTATGGGGATTTCCCGAGTGCTGTGATGTCGATTCTTAATTCAACATTCTATATCTTTGTGTAAATCATTTGTTATTAGATTGCTTTGTGTTTTCAAATATAACATTGAATAGTTCAAGCAGTGTGCAACAGATGACAAAAAAGCCTATATGGGACATTGTATGACTGAAATTGTAGGGGATAAGCCCCTGGGTAGGTTTTGAAAACTTAACAGACACATGCAAAGGAGATATATACACTGATAATGGTGTTGTTCGTCCATCATGAGTGGTGAAGACCACTTTCATCCAAAGTAGTAATGATCAATGATTATGAGTACAGAGGTGGCCGATTAGTCCGATATGAGCCAGGAAAGTTCATGAGCAGTGAGGGCAACAGATGGAAGCCACTGTAAGTGTGAGATTGGCAGTATGATTTTTTCTAGTCCGCCTCTGTTTCTCTGCCTGTGCAACCTCTGCTGCCTGGCAGGCCGATGCACCATGCTTCAGGGACGTACGCCATCCAAAACAATCTTGTGCAGCAGCCCCCCCCCCTCCCCCCCACGTTGCTGTGTTGATGCCAAAAGAATTGAGAACAGTCTTGAGAGTGTCCTTATAGTGCTTTTTCTGTCCTCCATGGGACCTCTTCCCTTGCTGGAGCTCGCCATAAAATACTCTCTTTGGGAGGGGATATTCTGGCATGCGGGTTAGGTGACCAGCCCAGTGCAGCTGATAATTCTTCAGTATCGTGTGGATGCTAGGCAGGTTTGCCTTATCGAGAACCACAGTAGTTGGGATCTTATCTTGCCATTTGATTCTGAGCAGCTTTCTGAGACAGGTTATGTGAAACTGATTCAACTTTTTAGCATCCCGCTGATACACAGTCCACGTTTAGCAAGCGTAGAGCAGTACTGGAAGAATTACAGCTTTGTCTTGTAAACCTTTAGCTTGGTCAGCAGCGAGATACCACTTCTGTTCCAGACACTGGTATAAAGTCTGCCGAAACTGCAGCTGGCCTTTGAAATTCTAACATTGATCTCATCGTCAATGTTGACTCTCTGAGATAGGGTACTGCCAAGATAAGTGTATCTGTCAACTACATTTAGCTTTTGATCATTTACCATGATAGTGGGATCACAGTAATTTTTTCTAGGAGCCAGTTGATAGATAACAACAGTTTTATCAGTGTTGATGGTTAGCCCGAAGTTGGTACAGGCTTTAGTTTTTGTTTAGCTCGAAGTCTCCTCAAATTAAACAAGCTGCCATCTGTACGCTAATTTAAAGCAATTCCTGGATCATAATCATCATCAAAGCAGCGGCCACCCCCTGGGCAACAGCTTTGATGGGCTGGCTAAACCAAGAGATGGTAGCTGACCTGGTTCTAAACCACTTGGTGATTGGGAAATGCCTACCCTGCATGCAAAGACTGGACTCGGTGGATTGTGCAGATGAAACCTCTTTTTGGTTCATCCGACAAGAAAGCGATTACCAGCAGGCTGAGTGGAGAGCTTCGAGCAAGGCAGGGCACTTAAGACGCCTTGGTCATACACTGCACCTAGGTTTATTTCCAATCGTCTCGACATTGTCATGCCATTGGATCATGATAGACACAGGCGAGAGAGTGAGGTCGACAAATTGCGCAACTTTTCCTCACCTAAATCTTAGCCCTTGCGCAAGTCACTTTCATCCAGCTATCATCATCGTCATCAATCATTTTCAAGTCCTGTGGTGATGGGCGAGTGACGAAGCAGCAGACATGGATTACGTTGACTAATAATGGTATGCCAATGACAACAGTTAAAGAGAAAGAGGAAGCGTTTTTGGAGAGATTTAAAGCTCAGACTGATCATAATTATGGGAGCTTAGAAATTCAATTAGAGAAATCTGTCTAATACTGTAAATTTTAATTATTTTCAGGATATCATTAGGGTGGAGGATATAAAATATATATTGCGAAAAACAAAAGACACTGCGCTGGGGCCAGATGGAGTTAGGTATGCCCACATAAAGAGCATGAAGACTTGAGGAAGATGGCTTGTTACTTCAACCAGAGCATCAGAACAGCTTCAATACCCCAGGATTCAATAACAGCTACCTAATCCCACTTTTAAAACCAGGCAAAGATAATTCCAGGCTCTCTAGTTTGAGAATTATCACCCTACAACATTCAAGATTATTGCTGTTAAACTACAAATGTTTTTTAGAAAGGGAAGAGCTCCTGCCAAAAGGTTTGGGTAGTTACCAGCCAGGGAAAGATACAGCTACTTTTGCTTTAGATGTTTATAAGGGGTTCTGGAATAGACAGGAGATGGTAGTGGCAGCACTAGATTTTGAGGATACCTACAATAGAGTTAGATATGATATTTTGATGTCTACACTCATGGAGAAGGAGGTTTTTCTCTGGCCGGTGAATTGGATAGCAGCTGTCCTGCATTCACATATGGTAGCCCTTTGCCTGGGTACATGGACCTTAGAACCATGTAATATCGCCCCTGGACTACCCCAGGTTCTGCAATTTCACCAGTGCTCTTCACTGTGTATACAAGCAAGATTGCAGAACTTGACGCACCAGGTGTTGGAAAGATATTGACATTTGCCGATGATATTCTTGCAAATAGGCAGGAGAACGTTAGTCAAATGTAGAGAAAATGACAAACTGGTGTGCAGAAATGGTTGCTGTTATCAACTCAGAAAAGGCACCTGTTTTATGATGCTCTGTGGACAATAGAATTATAAAAGCTGATATTCTAAGCCTCACAGTTAATGACAGAGACATCAAAAGAGAAAGCAGACTGAGTTATTTAGGTATTATTTTCGATAGAAGCCTATCCTTTAGGGGTCATATGCAGGCAATGCTCTCAACATTATCACGGCAATGGGCATGGAACAAGGAGTGCTGATCACAGTGTTCCAGCATATGATCCCGTCGGTGATAGATTATGGACTTGGAATGCTTACCACATCAAAGAGTCAGCTGATGAAACTTGAGCGCATACAGAATGAAGTCATGCAGGTAATTCTGGGATGTACAAGAGATATCTCGGTAGTATGTATGCCATATATACTTGCACCGCCTACTATTGCAGATGGGCTCAAAGTTCTGCAAGCAAAGTCATGTCTCAGAGTAGCTGCAGACAAGAAGCACCTTCTGCATGAAGCCCTAGGTAGAGCTGTCACAGACTGAAAAGAGGAAGGTCAAATTTGGCCTAGGAAAGGAGTGGGTCAGAATGTCCCAGCAAGAATCAGACTTCTATAGGGTTCTTAGCACTTTGGTTCATGAGTGCAGGAACTGGCAAACTGGGGCTGCAGAATAAGAAGTTCAACAAATGATTCATGATAATTCCAGCCCATGTGATGTGATTATCTATACGGACGGCTCTGTGTTTAGATGCAGACGAAGTGCATGGGGGTTCATAGCAAAGGCGAATGGATGTCGCTTAGTGCAACAAAGCCTGGCATAAGATATCACAACCTCTAGTTTGAGAATAGAGGTGGAGGCAGTCAGTGTTGCTTTCTGCTGGCTTTAGAATCAGCTGTACATACATGTCATGATTGTAACTGACACACAGAGCATGTTGAGAAAGATGGAGAAGGCATGCTCCGTGCAGAGTGGCAAGCATTTTGGGTAGTTAGCGTCCGTTGGATAATTTCTTCAGGTCATGCCTGTGTGTTATGAAATGAGCAGGCAGCTAGGCTTGCCTGTTTGGTACTACTTAGTGGTCCACTGATGTATGACAAGCTAGATAATGTGTGGGCCCTTTGAGAACCCTTTATGAGCGAGTGAACAGTGTGGAGACACAAACAAATTAAGGTATTTTAACATTAATATATAATTTGTAATGGTACTCAATTTCTGCTTATTTTAACACGCGTTGCTGTGGCCCCGAATGGTGAATGGAAAAGAAAGAAAGTAGCTCCCAACTAACAGTGTCTGTCATAACCCTCAACCCCCTTCCCTCTCCCCTCCACCCAGTCATATCTCCCTCTCTGAAGATTGAAAAATCATCCCTGGCGAAATTATTAAAATAGAAATAGTTAAGAAATGATAACTTTAAAATAATGTTTTCAGCTCTTTCAGTTAACAGTGTCTGCCACCAACCCCCTCCCCCCCACTAATTAAATCATCCTTGCCGAAGGATGGGAAAGTCATCATCTGACGAAATATTGTAACTAAACTGAGCTTTGCACCCGTGTCCACCCAGAGACAGATGGATAGCATTAATATGTAATGAGAAGTAAATATGGCCAGTGTAACAGCTACCACATCACCCATCCAGTACCAGTACTACTGCTACCACTACCACCACCACCTTCAGAACAAAAACAGAAAAACAGTCACTACTGTCTGTGCAGGTCGGTGTAGCCAGAGGGGTTAGCGCTGCATGATGTCGCCACAGACTGTTTAGTGTAATTGAGCTCCAAAAAAAAAAAAAAAAAAAAAAAAAACCACTCCATCACCTAACCAGTGATGGAACCCACAGTAATAGTCCGTTCTATACTTACAAGTAGCGGAATTAAAAGCCCCCACCCTTCATCTCCCCTCTCCGAAGGGACGACGAATGTTAAATGACCTTGGCATCCGTGTCCACCCAAAGTAAAGTGGACTGTAAGCAGTCTTAGTTAACAGCTTCTGTCATCAACGAATAGTTTATTATCGAGTGAAGCGTCGCGGGGAGGATAAATGGGACTTTACGAAAATCGGATGTCTTTAGGCGAAAGGTGCAGATATTGCAGCCTAGCTGTAAACCACAACACAACATGCCAACAGCCCTCTTGAGGGAAAAAGAAAAATTAGCACCCAGTGGGTAATCGAACACCGGTCAACGACGTGAAGGGCGGAATACGTATAAATATACTACCTAAGACTGAAGAGTTTGGATCCGATATCGCAGCCTAGCTGTAAACCACAACACAACGTTCCAACCGCCCTCTCAAAAGCGAATGAAGATTACCCGTGACATGACCAACATTTCGTCGCCGCTATCGCAGGCTAGCTGTAAACCCCCAAACCCAGCGGAAAGAAGACGTAGATATCGCAGCCTAGCTGTAAACCACAACAAAACATGCTAGCCGCTTAGTAAAAAAAAAAAATAAAATTTAATCACCCAGCAGGGCATTGATCGCCAGTCACCCGCGTAACACGCAAAATAGACAACTACGCTACCAAGGACTCAAGCATCTGCCCAATTATATCTCCCTCTCTGAATGATTGAGACATTATTATGTGGAGACATTGTTAAAATAGAAATAGTTAAGAAATGAGAAATGTAAAATAATGTTTTAAGCTCTCTCAGAACAGTGTCTGGCATCAACCCCCCCTCAACACCCCCCTCTCCCCGTGACAATCATATCATCCTCTACGAAGTATGGGGAAGTCATCGCCTGACGAAATATTGTTGTTAAAATGAGCTTGGCATCCGTGTCCACCTAGACAAAAATGGGTAGCATTAATCTGTACTGAGAAGTAAATGTGGACAGTGTAACAGCTAGCACATAACCCATCGAGTACCATTACTACTGCTACCACTATCATCACCACCGTCACAACAACAACAACACAAAACGGTCACTACTGTCTGTACAGGTCGTTGTAGCCAGAGGAGTTGGCGCCGCATGCTGTCGCCATGGACTGTTTAGTTTAAGTGTGTCGCCGACATAAAACTCCATCACCTAACCAGTGATGGAATCCACAGTAATATTCCGTGATATAAAAAAAATGTACACCATACTCACAAATAGCGGAAATAAAAACCAGCACTCGTCATCTCTCCCTCTCTGAAGTGACGATGTTTAATTAACCTTGGCATCCGTGACGACCCAAACCAAACTGGACCGTAAGCCTTCTTAGTTAACAGTTTCTGTCATTAACGAATAGTGGCAGCCACCAAGTTAGGGGAAGAAAAAAAAATTATATCACCCAGCTGGGAATCGAATCCCTATCACCCGATTAGAAAAGTGAAATGCTCACAACTAACTACGCTACTAAATACTTAAGCATTTAGTAGTAATGAAAGTATATAATAATAATGTAAAAGTCGGTGTTGCACAGTCAAAGGTGGCCAATTGATTAAAAATTAATCCGGGCGGGCAATTAAACAAATTATATATACCGTAAATCTGGGAGAAATGTGGCTTTTCTGCCTCCCCTCACGCGTGAACACTGACCACAAGGAGTTTGTCACCCGGTCGCCGCGCAGAGTGTTTTTAACCAACTATGCTAGCGAGCCGGGCGCTGGCTGTGCTAATAGAAGGGATTAAATGTTATGACAGAATTGCAAAAGCTGATGTGACCGTTGCTGGAGCTACGGCGTTCATGGTTTGTGCGATTTTATGACAAAAAAAATCATGCTATAAGTCAGAGGCAACGTTGTGGCGCGGTGATTTATGTCACAGGCGTGAGGGGAAGTTAAGTCCAGCATGATGTGTATAAGGAGATACTCCGTACGTCACTCGGGCGCCAGTCCTTCACTATCCTGGTTGTACGGATCCTCACGCAAGACCCCTACAGCACGTCCTCGTCGTGCGCCACGGATAATGTCTCAAATGAGCATTAACAGAGCTGTCAGGGGATCTCGGAGTTTGGCGGCCCCCAGAGGTGATGTGTCCTTGTGACTCTCATCAGCCCGCCCCCAAATGCTTGGGTGAAAATGTTATCAAAACTCATTAGGAACATGAGTAAGGTTGACAAACATACAGCTAAAATTACAACCCTTGGTTAAAAGACTGCTGAGTAAAGAGAACATTGCTCACTGCACATCCTCTGTTAATTCTCAGTGTCGTCGTCACCGCGCTGAGGGGCAACACAACAGCAACCATCCATGGGCTGGCCATCCTTGTGCATCCCCGGTTGGCCCTCAGTGTCGTCGTCACCGCGCTGAGGTGCACCAAAACAACAACCATCCATAGGCTGGCCATTCACGTACATCCTCGGTTAACCCTCAGTGTCGTCGTCACCGCGCTGGGGTACACCACAACAGCAACCATCCATCAGATGGCTAAGCCTAAATGTCCGACAAAACTAGATCATACGGATCAAAATCTGACCATCAAAATTTGCACTGAACTGAAAGAGACCGAATACTCACACCCAAAGACCTCACTCGCCCGAGTGTTGGGAAAAACTGACAACGATATGCCTGATTCAGGATGTGAAATTCTGTCGGGCTAATGTACCTATCTGTGTGGTCACAAAAGTCCAAAACCCAAAGGCTGCTCCCCGCTGACTTTCAAAGGGCGCAGCCCCTGTCGAGCGGGAGACCTGATACGGTTGTGAGGTTAAGCAGGCATGTGCAGGACGTGACGATTCCTTGGGTGAGCCCAGAAACAGAGCGATATGTGCCGGCTCTGCATGCATGGAAGCCTCCTTGGATGGCGGGGAATGCCCATGATCTGCCCCTGCCTTCCCTTGAGGGCCAACTGTTCCACAAGGGGCTGCCCCAAAGGGGTACTCCGGGGGCAATACCTGCGGCGAAGGCGACAAAATGGACACCACACAAATCAGGCAACGTCTCGACCCACACAAAACAATGGTCACAGTCACCCTAGAAATAGGCCTGACGTCTTCCTTCGAAGTCGGCGTACAGCTGCCCAAGAGGCAGGGAAATGAAAAACGGTTGTACACGCAAAAATCAGGTCCAGGTGAAAGCCAAAAGTCCAAGCGGACGATTAACCGTGACCTTCCACTGGAGTTCACAGCCGGTGTTCGATGAAAAAAAAAAAAGAGAGAGGCAACGTTGTGTGAAAATTTGAAAGCAATCGGTTCAGTAGTTTCCGAGTTTAGAGCTAACGACATCGGAAAATTAACATTTTTATTAATATAGATGATTCCAAATTGCACCCTTTTTTTCAGGACAACTTCAATCTACTGTTTTATCGTGCAACACAAGCACTTAAGGAAGACAACAACATTAGAAAAATCAATGCTTTGCTTGTAAGTGCATAAGTTATTTAAACAAACAGTTATTTTATGGACAGCTTTAATCACCTGACTGTTCTTGTTATTTGTAGCATATTTATTGTTTGTTCCATAAAACAAATTGTAAAAAGTTTAAAAAATTTAAAAATAAAGTTTGAAGAATAACAAAGTGAAGACTTGCATGGTGGATACCATTGTGATGTGTAAAGTAAAGATCTTTACATTTACTTCCACTTCTTAGCGTCCACTGTAATCTCTGGCAGAAAGTTTTGGTGGTTTGTCCACTTCTGGATTTTAGCCTTTTTCCAGAACTTGATTTTGCATGCATATCCATTTTACAGATGTGGCTTATTTATGTGCAGACTGTTGGTTCCTCTCCTCTCAGGCAGATGAACTCTGACTTCAAAGGAAATACCCCCAATTTGTTGCTTTTTACCTTTTACAACATCCTTTTTAAGGGGGTGGTGAATCCATCCCCCCCTTTCCCTTAGTGGGCCCTGGAAACCGCACATGGAACATTTACTAGAAGTGGGTTAAAAGCAAGAGGATGGACTTTGCCATACTAGTTTTTATCCCATACAGCTTGGTCTATCTTCTCATAGTCGTTAATTGCCCACTGAGAAAATTGGCAGAAAGCACAAACTGTTTAGTACCAGCGATGACCTGTCAACGCATGCACTCTTGAAGGAATTATGGAGTTCAAAACTCATGACTTTTGGTAAATAGCATAATTGCCATATAAAACACCGCCTCTTCCCTCTGCCTACATTTATAGGATGTTAACTGATTGATGGATTGAAGGACCTTCTCCATTGATCATGGCACTGGCATGCCATCCAACATGACTTCTTTGTTTTTCTGCCTCTACCTCTTCTACCACTTATCTCTCTGGTCATCACATTCTTTTCCAGTGCCGCTTTTCTAATTATATGACCAAAAGAACACCGTTTATTTCTAATAAGATGTATGTAATTTTGAACACAAAACTAACAGATATGTCAGAGACACAAATTTACAAATTTGCAGGACATCAGGAGCCTCTCTTGGCAGTAGTGAAACGTCGCAAGCTAGCTTCGTTCGGGCATGTGGTGAGACATGATTCGATTGCAAAGACTATACTTCAAGGCACATTGGGGGGTAGTCAGAGAAAAGGAGGGCAAAGAAGAATGTGGACATTAAGAAATGGAGAGGACTAAGTTATCATTCACTTATTCATCACATTATTGTTACTCTGACAGTCGAAGATATTCACAACATTCTCAGAAACCATATTTTCATTGCCTCTAAATAAAGTAATGGACCTTTTTTTTACACCAGTTGGGTATTAGACATATGATGCAAGGCTCAGATTTCTTAACACTCTGAAGACGACGTGGTCAAAATATCGGCCCAGCGCAAAGTAGCCAGAAGGACGGCTGGACCGATCGGTTGGGCCTTGTGTAATAAAAGCCTTGAAATTGGCTGGCAGGTTTTTGCACCAGCCAATCAGACTGCTTCTTGCATTTCTTGCACATGTGGGCTGTTCATTAACGGCTTTCGAGAAAGTTAGTTTGATGTGTACTAAGATTTTAGGTCTATTTTGGAAAGGGGAGGGGGGGAGGGTGTTACCTGTACCCAAAAAATGGCAAAAAGGACTGTTGCATCATAGCAACTGAAACATGGCTGGAGGCAGGAAAATGAGTAGAACTATGTGCCAGACGTGTCTGAAGGGCCTCTAAGGGTCTTACTTCCCAAAATATAGGCGTTAGGACTTATTAAAGCTTCATCCATAAAAAAATTCACCCAAATTTTTCAGGTTAGTTATGATTGTTTCCAAGTTTAAAAAAATGGCTTGCATAAATTTTGCAAATCAGAATAGTTAATTTGAATAAATGTTGAGATTTCAGTTTGATTCATAAATATTCTGTTAGTTCATTCAATTTCCTACACAAATATAAATAGTTTTTTATATGTTAATTAAACGCTTTATTTTTTATAATTTTGTGTGTATAAACTCTGAGAATCCCCTCCTGAAGGCTCCGTCTTCTTGGCACCGAAACTCTAAAAAGGCTCCGTCTCCAAAGGGTTAAAGACCAGTCGGCACTCTGTTGATGAGGTAGTCAACATCATATCGGTCAAATTTACTTCACAGGACAAAACTGGTATCCCTTTTAGGTTGGGTCAACTTGGAAGACAAGGTCAGTTTTGAAAAAATTCATCTTGGAGTGGATTAAAACCAAGACTTCTTGGAGGCAAATGAGCATCAAGCCACTATGTTATCACAGCTCCTTATTGCCTTTAAGCTTTTCTTAGTTTGTTCACTCACATTCCAAGATTTGCTGCCAAACAGCAATACAGTTATAATATAATATTTCATTTCTTGTTATGTGAGTTGCATTTCATCTGTTCTATGTCCAGTATAAATAACAGATCATTTCACTGTTTATTTGTGTTTGCAGACATTATGTGCAATGGTGCGAGGCATATTTAGAAAGAGCCAAGGCAATTATGGCTTTGATGTCATTAATCTGCTCATAGGATTTGATTCAGCTGAATCTGTCATGCAGGTAAGACAGATGTATTTTGTCCTCATGTGTTCTGGGTACTAATGTTTGCAAAAACATGCTTTATAGATTAGAACTTTCAGTTAATTAATCTGTTGAATAAATTCAAAGAAATGGTGGGGTGGCTTGTGTTCAGAGTGAAGAGACTGAGGTGAGGAAAGACATGAAGACTATCTGTATCTCCATGTTGCTGGCGTGGGGGAGCTTGAGTACATAGCTTCATGCAGGCATCTCAAGCCAGACAGGTCAAAGGGTAAATAAGAGACTAAAAGAGACACCCTGTTCCTCCGAATTGGGGATTGAAGTGAGGGGGAGACAGACCCCACATTTATAAAACCTCTTTCTTTCATGAAGTGAAGCAGATATACACCGAGCACATGGAGCTAGTCAGTTGGGGACACCAGACCTTTAGGAGAGGGAACTCTAATCACAGACCTCCATTGTCTAAAGGCTAAGTCTTGGTTGACCATAAACTAAGGAAGCTCATCTTAACAGAAAAACATGTCAGAGTTGGAGGTGCTGGGCCGACCGTCGCAGGTATTTCAGAAAGTGTCCCAGCTGAACTTGAAATGATGGAAACAAAATAAACATGCTTTGTGTATGGCATATGATTTCCTTCAATGGAAATAGTTTTTGGCTGTCTTTGTTGTAAATGAAAATGGGATGTATTGGTTTTATACTTTCTGTATGTAGCTGATGTTTGTTTACAGTGGAAATTGTAATTTTAATTATAAAAAATATTTTGTCGTCAGTTGAAATACTAGCTGTATATTTGATAGATGTTTGTTGACAATGGAAATACTTGTTTTATGTGTGGTAGATATTTGCTGACAGTGGAAATACTTGTTTTATGTGTGGTAGATATTTGTTGACAGTGGAAATACTTGTTTTATATATGGTAGATATTTGTTGACAGTGGAAATACTTGTTTTATATGTGGTAGATATTTGTTGACAGCGGAAATACTGGTTTTATATGTGGTAGATATTTGCTGACAGTGGAAATACTTGTTTTATATGTGGTAGATATTTGCTGACAGTGGAAATACTTGTTTTATATGTGGTAGATATTTGTCAACAGTGGAAATACTAATTTTATGTGTGATAGATATTTGTTGACAGTGGAAATACTAATTTTATGTGTGATAGATATTTGTTGTCAGTGGAAATACTAGTTTTATATGTGATAGATATTTGTTGACAGTGACAATACTAGTTTTATGTGTGATAGATATTTGTTGACAGTGGAAATACTAGTTTTATATGTGATAGATATTTGTTGACAGTGGAAATACTAGTTTTATGTGTGATATATATTTGTTGACAGTGACAATACTAGTTTTATGTGTGATAGATATTTGTTGACAGTGGAAATACTAGTTTTATATGTGATAGATATTTGTTGACAGTGGAAATACTAATTTTATGTGTGATAGATATTTGTTGACAGTGGAAATACTAGTTTTATGTGTGATAGATATTTGTTGACAGTGGAAATACTAGTTTTATATGTGGTAGATATTTGTTGACAGTGGAAATAGTTTTATATGTGGTAGATATTTGTTGACAGTGGACATATTAGTTTTATATGTGATAGATATTTGTTGACGGTGGAAATTAGATATTTGTTGACAGTGGAAATAGTCATTTAAGCATCATTTTTGTTTTCATTAAAACTAGATAATAAAACAGCAGCCCTCACTGGGGTAATAGCTAGCTAATGCTGACTCAGAGATCATGTATTAAAATCTTTCTCTGAGACCAGGTTCGTTTCTATTGGCCTGGGCTCTCACTTTCACCAACCCTAAGCATCTGTGGCTAAATGTTGGGATGTAAAGGCAGTCAGCGGGATATTAACCACCCATTGAAGACCTTTTGATGTATAAAATGGGACTAACACCATATACTCTGTAAACCTCATGGTGTGAAATAGTTCCTTTCGTTTAGACTTTTTATAAACTGTCATGGCCATCTTGAACTTTCTTTGTCCCTGTGTGGGTTCCAGGGCTCCATTTAAAGAAAAAGGTGTACAGTGAAACTATTTTAAAAAAAAAAAAAATAGATGATTTTCAATGCTGATCAAGATAACTACACCTGGTATTATCACACCTAACTCAGTCTTCACAGAGCACCTGCTAATCTGCTGAGAGCATCACACAAAGTGTGAACTCTGTAGCTGCAGTGAGATCCATATGGATCTAATACAGCATATTGTAATTTGTAAACCCTTTGACAGTCCAGCAGTGAACTACTGGCCTTCACAATCCAAGGCCAGTAGGTTGATCATTTCTCCATCATGACCTGCATTTATTGTACGATGTATGTTTGTTTATTAACATTTCTATTCATGATTTGTAACAGCATGTAAATCTATTCTGCTGATATATTCCTTTATTTTAATTAGTCCTTAATAGAGAGCATCAACATGTTCCTCACTGGAGATTGTCCTACAGGCTTGAAGAAATTAGCCCTGAAGTTTATGCTTGTCCTAGTGACGGTTAGTCCTTATTGTGGTACCCTTTATCTAACTTGTTGATAGTTTCATTTATAGATCTACAAATTATCATCATTATCATCTTGTGCCATAATGACATCTGTGTGATCATGGTGCACCTATTTATTCAGTCATGAGTCTAAAATCAGATCTGTGTTCTTGTATCAATGACCAAGCCTTCTGAGTATTTCTCACTTTGGTTCCTTCTACCTTTTCTCAAGTTTACCACTTTTATTTTTGCTCATAACATGCCAGAATATCTTAACTGTTTATTATATATATATGTATATATATATATATATATATATATATATATATATATATATATATATATATATATATATATATATGTATATGTAAATATATCATGTCTATGTGTGTGTGTTTATACATACACCTATACATATATGTTAATGATTCTACATGAACTCAAGGCAGCATAGCAATAAATGTAAAAGTATTGGGTAATTTTCTATATACATTGCAAAAATCCTGCCACCTCTGAGGATTGAACTCAGACCTTCCCACATGTGCTTAGGCTGTGTTTTGGGGGAAACATACAAGGACAAATGTGACTGTTCATCTTATACCTACAACGGATACACATGGGGAAGCTCACAGGTGACATTTTATTGTATTGCTGAACTGAAGTCAGTGAGACCATGGCAGGGATTCTTCTTCTTCTTTTGCCTCCACACTTAAAAGGGTGATTGGCACATTGTATTGTCGATGATGTCTGCACCTTTCAGCCCTGTACAACAAATTTAATGAAACACTTTATTAGTAGTTTTTTATGACATGCTTGTTAAAGGGCAGTGTGTCTGTTCTGTTTTCCCCAAATGGGGCTCAGAACCCAGATAGGGAAATTACAGCGTGCCTTTTTTTTAAAACCTACGGAGCACCGATCATCCAACACATATTATATAATAGCTGCCTGATTTTGACCCAGAGATAAGAAATATACAGTTGTGAGGAATGGAACTAGTTTCTCACCTCAAATAGTTTTAAAATGTTAACAAGTCACACCTCTTCAGCAGTAATTGCTGTCTAGGTACTTACACTTTATTACGGTGACAACAATGAGTGAATATGTGTTTGAGTATCTGTGTCAGTTTGTCCATATTTCTTTGCATGTAAAGGTAATGCAAGGATAAAAGCATTATGTTTTGATATTTCAGGCAACAGACAATATAAGCCAGAACACGATGCTGGAGTATGTTCTCATCAACAGTGTATTTGAGTCTCTGTTACAGGTAAACTCTAGTGAGGTTTTACTGAAGAGTAACTGTAAGTAGGGATAAAGAGTTTGTTCACTGCTGCCATAATACTGAACAATTTAAAGTCACTTATGTTTGGAAAAATTAATGACAGCAGTTTATCATACAATTAACAATCGCAACAGTAAATAATATGGAACTATGAATGCACAGATGCTAGCATGTTGACATGTCAGCCTAGTGATTATTTGTTTGTTGTAAACCCAACCTAAAATGAGACCCGGAAATGTTCTAGAAAGGAAAGATGGTCTTCATAATATTGACCTCATCACTCATTGGTGCTAATTTATCTATAAAAATATGAGACCAGCACCAGTTACCCAGTATGCCCTAAGGCATACAAGCAGGTTCTTTTCTTTTTTCAAGTTTTGAGTTCCGAACAAATTAAAATCACACAGAGACAAATCAGGACTATAGGTTGGATGTTGCAGAATTACCCACTTCTTCAGTGCTAATACTTCCTGCACAGTCTTTGCAACATGCAAAGAAGCATTATCAAGCAACAGAATTACACTGCAAGAAAGTATGCCAGGATGTTTATTCTTGTCGGCTTTATGCAACATTTGGTGGTTGGTCAACATCCGTAGTACTCACTGTAAACATACCTTCAGATATTGCAATGTCTTATAAACAACCTTTTGAACTGTCCCAGTTGAAACATGGAATGCTTATTTATGACATCTGTTCTCCTGTACTGCTGCAACAGTTGGCAGTTGCTTTTCCTTTTGCAACAGTATGTCTTGAACTCACATCCTTTCCTAAATATTTGTGCCAAGTCTGTCACTGTTGTCTTCAACAGACATTTGATTTCATAGCTGCCTGCATTCTTTGATGGATATCCACTGGTAAACATCCTTTGAATGAAAGAAACTGAATCATTGTTCTTCAAGCTTCTTTGGACATATTTTTTTTAATCAACCCGGCCATTTTTTTCAGTGGTCAGAAATAGAACCTATGCATCATGAGATGATAAGTACATGCTCTTTTATATATTGGCCAGTACTTGTCACATGACCAGGACATGAACACTCCTTGTAAATTGAACTATTACTGCAATACCACACTATGTTAAGCACCATTTGCATTGAGTATTTACTAGTTCTGTTTGTCCACATCCAGACTTTGAGAAAGATATCAAAAATGGAAAGATAAATGGCATAAAATATGGAAAGACATACTTACTTAAAGAAAAAAACACACACACACAAATAAACCAGTAAGCAGTATCCTTCCAGTAATGGCTGGGTGGTGTTTTTGTGTGTAGTTGCTTTGACCATCTGTAATTGATCAGATTCTAGGAAACCGTAACTTGAGGCCAGTGCTTGGACAAGATGCTGTGCTGTTGCTGACCTTGCTTGTGCAATATAGGAAATATGAGGTAATGTGAATGAACTGTTTTGTAATGGTTTTCTTGTCATGAATTATTGTTGAACATTATCTTTGTTTTTATTATAACCAGCGGTTTTCTCCTTTGTTTTTTGATTAAGTTAAGAACCAACATCAGAGATCTCTGAACATTCCTCCCCCATTTTCATCAGACAGCAAACAGTTCCAGTTCTGATAGTACAAGTTGCAGGCTGTTTGTCTTTCTTGCTTTTCCTCTGTGTGTATTTTGGTCATGGTAGCATAGTGGACAATATTCAGGCTTACAGCAGTCAGAGTTCAGTTCCCGGTTGAAGCAGAATTATTCAGGCTACTTACAACTTTTAGGGTTGACACCAGTTAATCGTTGTTTGTGTTTCCCCAGGAAGACTAAGTTTAAATTCCTGAGTTATGCCGGAGTCAAAGATAAAGAGTGAGCGTACCAGCTGGCAAGTAATGGACCAATGTGTGTGGGGAAAAGTATGGACAAAGCTGATATTATCAACACTAGGCTGGTGGATAATGAAGAATCTCAGAGACTAACATGATTCCATGACCTAGGAGTAAATCCTGGTGAAACATATCTATACCATCTTTGAGGCCAGATAGGAGACATAACCACCTTCTCATGGAGACAGTCAATAGAGTGGAGGGGCTGTTGCATCAGAGGATGAAGCACCCATAGGAATGCCCAGTATGCACCGATGTTGACTGTGTTAACATGAGAACGTATTTAACATCTTGAGTCCAATTCTTTGAGGTTCAGGTTGCCAGAAAAAGAGCTTGCATCTATAAGAGTGAGGTTGATGTAATGATTTTCCTTCTTACACTGGACTGTTTTGCAAAGCTGTCTTTCTCCTTATCAAGATTAGAAACCAGAGGGATCAATAAGACTGGTACAGGAACTTCTCACACAGATGTGGGGAGTCATAGGATATAATGAATAGACCCACTGCCCCCTAACAAGCATGTAATTAAAGACTAATTAGGGGTTGACTGATATTGTATGTGTTGGACTGAAGGGCGCTGATATCGCAGCTTGTCTGTAAACCACAACACATCAACTACCTTTTTAAGAAAGCATACGAAGAAGAATAAGAAGAAAAAGGAAATCACCACTCACCAGAGCGAATGAATAAAACAAAATGACCTGCATACTAGAATAATCTGTATTAGTAATGACACCATGCCTGATGTTTGGTTGTCTTGAAATTTTTTTTTCAGTCGGCTAATCCATATGTGGTTAAACTATCTATACTGGATGATGAACTTGCTCTGACGGTGAGAACAGTGATTTCACATTTATGAATACTAGTCTAGTTTTATAATTTTTGTGAATGTAGAACTCATTTAGTATCCCCCCCCCTCTCTCTCTCTCTCTCTCTCTCTCTCTCTCTCTCTCTCTCTCTCTCTCTCTCTCTCTCTCTCTCTCTCTCTCTCTCTCTCTCTCTCTCTCTCCCTCTCTCTCTCCATCTCTCTCTCTACCCCTCCCTCCTTCCTCTCCTTTTTCTATCTCTCTCTCACATGCATGCATAAATACATATATATATATGTATGTATGTATATATATATATATATATATATATATATATATATATATATATATATATATATATTTGCAGGCACGCACACACATTTGCACACTCACACATATGCGTGCACATACATCACAACTCTACAAATATTCTGTATGTCAGTACTCATTTAGTTTTTATAATTTTTCTATATGTCAGTACTCATCTAGTTTTATCATGTTTCTGTATTACCTTGTTAACATAGTGCTACTAATCAAGTTTCATTAGTTTAATTTTTATATACGCCACTACTCAGTCTAATTTCATAATTTTTATATATGTCAGTACTAGTTTAAAGTTTTTTTTTATATAGATCAATGCTCAGTCTAGTTTAACAGTTTTTATATAGATCAATGCTCTGTCTAGTTTAACAATTGTTGTATAGATCAATGCTCAGTCTAGGTTAACACTATGTAGATCAATGCTCAGTCTAGGTTAACACTATTTATATAGACCAATGCTCGGTCTAGTTTAACAATTCTAGCGGAAAAGAGTTTCTCATCCCTTTGAAAAGTCCATCGTGTACGAATTGTCTGCCAGTGTCCCTCTGCCAACTGCTAATAAAAGTCTAACATGTGTCCGGTAAACCAAAATAAGCTTGTCGCTCGGTCGTCCAGGCATGCGGACTGTTCTAATTACGCTGTCGCGGCGACTTCTTATCTCACAGTACCTCCTTCGAAACCACTAAGTCGTCTTGTCTCTGGCCGAAATAATAACACCATCCGGTAATTCTGTGCAGCGGGGAAGCAGCCCTGAGCTTCATGAACTCAGGTGGGCCCACCTCCGGATACGTTTAGGAATCGTGGGCCGAAACGTGTGTCGAAAGAGGATAATTTCTACTGATGACTGTAGATCCCCGCTGTACTTGCTCCCTGTGAGTTTATTCTTAACAATAGTTAATTAGATCAATGCTCAATCTAGTTTAACAGTTTTTACATAGATCAATGCTCAGTCTAGTTTAACAGTGTTTATATAGATCAATGTTCAGTCTAGATTAACAATTTTAGTATAGATCAATGCTCAGTCTAGATCAATGCTCAGTCTAGATTAACAATTTTTATATAGAACAATGCACAGTCTAGATCAGTGCTCAGTCTAGATCAATTCTCAGTCTAATTTAACAGTTGTTAAATAGATCAGTGCTCAGCCTAGTTTAACACTATTTATATATATATTAATGCTCATTCTAGTTTAACACTATTTATATAGATCAATGCTCAGTCTAGTTTAACAGTTGTTATATATATCAATGATTAGTCTAGTTTAACACTCTTTATATAGATCAATGCTTAGTCTAGATTAACAATTTTAATATAGATCAATGCTCAGTTACATTATGTTTATATATAACTTTTTAGAGCTTATTGTTGATTTAGTCTCATCAATTTTTATACATTACATGTTTAGCATTTCAGTACTCACCAGCATCTAGTATTTTGTTTGGTACTACATTTCATGTTGTGTTATGACTGTCTAGTTTTATCAGTGGTGATTATTACATTTGATGGCTTACCATTGCAAATGTAGTTTCATCATGTTTTTTAAATACATTTTGTAACATGTTGGTTCTCGTCTAGTTTTACCATTTGTATTATATTTTGCACACTGTCAGTACCCATTTAATTTCATCATTAATGGTTATTACTTGTTATTGTGTGTTTCATGTTTAGACTGATCTCTTTGCATCATATTATAATTTGGTGGTATCAATATATAGTTTGGTGCATTGTGTTATTTGTCTCAACTAAAAGATCTTACTTGTTTGCTGGAGATATTTTCTGTTTGCTGTCACAGAATTGTCAGTATCTTTAAATAGTTCCACTGTATGCATTTTTTTGGGTAATTTTCAGAAAGCTTTCCTCTAATAATAAAATATTTAAAACTCATTTAGCTCAGCCATTGCTGAGTATTAGTAATAGTTTTGAAATGTGTTTGATTATTGTAGTAAAACCAACTTGAAGGAGAGAGATCATTATAACTGGAGGAAGGAGGGAGAGAGAAAGATAATTAGTGTTTGTTAGTTATATAAGTATAGTTAGACTTTTGTTATTTTATGTTTTCATCATAATAACTACATGTTACAAAATTACTTAATGATATTATAATATTTTTGGCAAATCTCCAACTTTCCAGCACAATAGTCATGTATAATGCTATAAGGGGGCATGCAAATAACACTCCTTGCCATATTTTGTAATGTGGAGGTTTATTTATGACAGTAGTATTAACAGATGTAAATTTTAAATAATTAGTAGCTATATAACCCAGTAAAAACTTGAAGTAGTTGAACATTCAGATTCTAGTTTCAGTGCGAGACAGTAGAATTGATGAATGTGCTCATATTTTGTTCTCAGGGTTATGCACAGATTGTCTCCCAGCTGCTGTCAGAGTTTAACAAGTAAGTCTTGAATCAGTATAAGAAACATGAACTTGCAGTACTTCTTCCTTCTTTGCTTCATCTGCAGTTTTAATTGTTTCTGCCCCTGATGGTCTACAAATTTCTTCAGACTTCTAGTTATTTAATGTTACTGCTGTTAATGCCCTGTTGTGGCATTGTTGTGGCACAGTCGTGCCTTCACATCCCCCAAGAAATAGATGTGCCTAGTTCGGCCAAGGTGAATGGATACAGCTCGTAGCTCTCTATTATTTAACAACAAGGCCAGTGATGTAACAATTACACAGGAGCTGGTTTATTCACAATATTCTCAACTCACACAGAGTTCATAAATTCAATAACTAATAGTATATGAACACTTCATTATCTTGTTACGGGCTATTCTTATGTCTCTCTATGAGTTCCTTAATCCCTGTTCTAGCTAAACTCCAGGTTTAACATATATCTTCTAAAACGACGTACAGCTCTAGTTTTCCAACTGGTCTCTCAGCGGTCCAGTCCTAACTGTTCTCTCAAGCGGTCCCGTCCTAACTGTTCTCTCAAGCGGTCCCGTCCTAACTGTTCTCTCAAGCGGTCCCGTCCTAACTGACCTTCTGCTCCCCCTTCAGCCGCTTACTCACTTCCCCTCGCTTTCCCGCTCTTTTCATTCTCAATCAATTAGCTCTCCCTGTCACCTGTCTTTGGTGGTCACGTTTGGATGAACGTATCTCTTCAGCTGGTCACAGTACATCGCGTTGCTCACCTCCCTCTCTATCGTATGTTTCCATCCTTCACTGTCAGATGTCATGGTTTACCATGATAACCGCACTCAATTCAACTCTGGTCATCGTGCAGATGTTCTGTATCGCTGGCCAGGCCAGCTTTCTAATCACCGTTTTCTGTCATGCTAACGAGTGAGGGATAGGCATGCTTTTATGCTGTTCTGAAATATATGCTTTATTCATTTAACCCCTTTCTGCCTATATTTTATTACATTGTCTTCTTGGACTGATAATTAAATAGGTAATTATTGATTAACCACAATGATCCACCGCTTGGGTTATGGGTAAGCAGTAGAAGAAGGTCATGGAAATTTCATGTAATTGAGACCAGAGAACACATTAGACAACAGACAGCTACAGTTCATGACACATTTGATTGGACAAAGTTTATTGTTAATTGAAATGTTTGAAAATCTGCACTTTGCTCAAATTTTTTTTTCTCCCTCTGATTTATTGTGCTGAGTATCAAAATACCATTGTATAGCATTACGATTTTATGTGTCTATACATGTGTGTGCAGAGGGTGCTCAGACAAGAGCACTGTACAGGAAGCCAAAAAAAGAATAAGAAAAACAAACTCAGAACTGGTGTCATGAGTGACTATACGTGGGATTGACTAAGGAGGGGATCCGAGTACTCATGGATGTTCAATGTGCAAGGAGGATAATCTGTGGACTAACTAACTAACTGACCAACTATATATGTGTGCATAGGCATCTGTCATTCTAAATATTGTCTGACGTACTTAATTGTAGTCAAAAATATAACATTAAAGAAGTGCAAACAAATGTGGAATGATTGTTTTCTCCCCAGTGACTATGTGAATCAGTGTGAGGAGCCTTCAACAGGATGGTTCTCTGCCCTAGCAAGTGTGGTATGTCAGACAGTTGTTACGATTTAGCCTTATGTCATATTACCTTGAGACTTGCTTCATAATTTGGTGAACTGTATTAACAGGTTCTGACGTATTTAAGATATTGTATTTTAGTGCCTAATTTTTCTTTTTACCTTATAATTATTGTCATCTAACAACACAGCTAAATACTTTATTAAAAATATTGTCATCAAACTACATTGCTGTTTATATAATTTAACTGCAGTACTCAGTATGTGATTAAAGACTGTCGACAAGGTGGTCAAGTCTCTTTGGGGGCAAGCAACAGAATTAGTAGAGAAGCAAGATTTTTATGGCCTGGAGAGAATGAGGCACGTCGGTGTAACCAGAGCGTCTGGCCGGCTCACTACACTCAGAGGAAAGGCAAGACAGACATATAACCAGATTGTGACCGGTACTATCAGTACTGGAACTCTGCGCTGTCTGCTGAAGATGAGGATGGAGCACACATGAGAATGCCCCAGTGCTGTGATGTCAATTCTTAACTCAACATGTACTGGATTAAAGTTATTATTGAACTACAGGGCTCAGTTGTCCTTTAGCAACACTTACCATTGTCAAATAATTATTTATATCTTTTAGCAACTTAGCTGATGATGTTGTATACCTGAAAGTTAGTTTTAATTGAGTACAGGGCATTGTTCGTTTCATCTTATATATTTTGACATATTTGTTTCATTGCATATTTACTGTGAGTTTATATAGACTCAACAAACAAGCCATGACTAGTAGATTGCACATTGTATTGCCTGACACTTTTAATTGTATTTTATCAGTGCATGCAATAATTCTAAAATTGTTTAAATAATTAATTTGGTAAAAATACAAACATATAGAAACACTAATGCTCAACTAGAAACTCCTTACTCTAGAACCCACAGGGAAAAAGAAATGAAGACTTAACAGCACATTCATATATGATATTAACTACATCACCCAATTGCCTAATGGTGGAAAAATATGGGGCTAGTACATATATCGAAGGAAGCCACTGTGGTGTAGCGGCTAGAAACTCCCCTCGGGCCCAAAGGTGGTGGGTTCAAATTCGCATGAGGAAAATCATATCAGCCATGTCAACACAGTCATTTAAAATGGTGGGAAAACTTTCACTGGTAAACAAGTAGCAAACCTACTGGCCGTTAGTTTTGCTGAGGAAAGAAACATCTTCATGTCAAGAGCTAGAGAAGAAGAAGTGAAGAGAGAACTGAGAGAAACCAACACAATATAACAAAATAACCAGAGGAAAACCAACACAAAGCAAGAAAATAACCAAGTTATAATGAATAGACCCTTCAGTTTCCAAGAACTTGAATGTGCTTTAAGAAAACTTAAGAAGAGGAAAGCACCTGGACCTGATCGAATAACAAGGGAAATAATAGTACACATAGAACCATCTGGTAGGCAACAACTCTTAGACCTTATCAACCAATCCAGGATTATCAAAAACAAAAAAACAGTGACATCCCTTCTAAAGATCCTTTAACGTGGGAAATTATATAGTCATACAGCATAGACCTTCAGACTAACTATACAGCACAACAACAATTCAAGGCATAGGCAGAAAGGCTGAAGAATGTAACCTAGTACTGCATGCAAAGACCTTTAAACATGTCTACAACTTTTACCTCAAAGCTAAAGGGACGCAAGTATATAGTGAGGGATCATTGGAGGAGGAAGAAAAAAAACCCAGAGGAGCTGGTTTGGTCATCATCCTGCAAGAAGGGACCACAGTGGAAAAGTCTCGTGCCTCTAGGAAACTCTCAACAAACTTCAGAGCAGAGCAGCAGACAATTATTGATGCATCCAAAGTGCTTGAGTAAAGAAAAATTTAAAACAGCAAAATTCTTTTCCTGTGTGACTACATGTCAATCCTCCAGGAGACTCAAAGGGATCCACAAGACAGCATGGAGAGAGAACTGACCTGCCAGCTTAACAGAAAACAATCAAATCTTCCTGCAGTGGAACCGACCCACTGCGGCATACCAGGAAATGAGCTGAAAGACAGACTTGCAGATAATGGAACAAAGGAGAAACAACACAACCATTCATTGTCATTAACAGAAATGAAAACACTCATCAAGGGAAAATATAAGGAATTATTGTGGAGAGAACAAACAAACAGTAAACACCCACAAGACCACCATTATCAGACTAACAGAATGCAACATATAACAATTTTCCTTCTAAGTACAGGACACTGCAGGCTCAACTACAACATGCATAAAATTATGACTATATTTTCCCCACACTGTGCATGTCAGACAGGACCACAAACACCTGAGCACATTCTGCAGGCCTGCCCACTCTACCTACAACTAGAGAAAGACACCTGGCCTCAAGAGCAAAGCGTTCTGAGCAATTTGCGGGGAACCCTGAAGGACCTGCAGCTGACAAGCGAGTTCACAGAGGCAGCCCACCTGATGGTCTGACATGAGCATATGAAACGAATGCAAAGATGAAGAAATAATTCGCATCGAGTCGAATTGTTAAAAAAAAATGACCATGGCTCCCAGGTTGACCCATCCTAAAATTGACACCAGGTAAAGTTCTGGGAAGTAAATGCAGCTGCCACATCATGCACCAAATGTCAGTTGCCTATACAATTGAAGTCTAGCACTATACGCCCAGTAGGTCTAATGGCATCGAAAAGAGTTCTTTACTTTGCATATATCAAAGATGCTTCACCTCATGAAAAGAACCCTTTACTTCTTTTTATTTAAAGAAAATTAGAGACAGAGCTTTAAACCTTACTGGACACTCTGCATTCCAAACTTTGTACCAGGAGGGAAAATATGGAGAAGGATCCGACAGATAAAAATGTAATACTTCATAACAGAGCACAAACAGCCTTCATCAAAGAGAGAAATAATCAGATGAGGGAAAGCTGGCACAAAAAGACAGCGTCATTTAACCTCGAGAAGGACACTTCACGTCTGTGGAATCTCACAGAAAGCTTGAATGGAGACAAAACAGACAAAGCCAGAGTTGTACTCCAAACAGACGATGGAGCTGTTACTGGCAAGGTAGCAGCAGATGTGCTAGCTGAAATACACCAGAAGGAAACTGAGGTTCATACTCCCATGCAAAGAATAAAAGAAGTACGAAAACAGACCAAGACTCTTCTAGCAGACTCTAGCACAAAAACAAAAGAGGCCTGCATGTCAGAAAAGTTTACTATGCAAGAGCTGGAAGTTGGAATTGGAGAGTTGAAAATGAAGAAAGCCCCAGGGGCTGACGGCATTACAAACAAATTTCTCTCTCATCTTGGACCTGCTGCCAAGAAGTTTCTCCTCTGCATTTACAGCCAGAGCTGGCAAAAAGGGGTAGTACCGTCAGCCTGGAAGGAAGCTCTCATCCAGCCTATCCTTAAAAAGGGTGGAGACAGAAAAGACCCAAAAAGCTACAGACCCATCAGCCTTCTTAGTTGTGTAGGAAAATTGATGGAGAAATTAGTAAATAAAAGACTAATATGGTTCTTGGATACAAACTCGGTAATCACCACCATGCAGACAGGATACAGACAGCACAGAAATACAGAGGACCAGTTGACACATCTGACACAGGAAATTGAGAATGCCTTCCAGGAAAAAAAGAAAGTTCTTGTTGTCTTCTTTGACCTCTCTCGTGCTTTTGATACAGTTTGAAAAAAGGCCTACAGCTAAAACTGCTACAGGAAGGAGTTGTGCACAACATGTACAAGTGGATCAAAGACTTTCTTTTCCAACGCAGAGCCAGATTAAGAATTGATGGACACATCGGCAAACTGGCAAAACTAAGAGAAGGAGTTCCCCAGGGCAGTGCGATAGCACCAATTCTGTTCCTGGTTTACATAAATGATATCATAGCAACATGCCACCAGCACGTTTCTAATACCCTACATGCCGATGACTTTGTAGTTTGGACAGCCTCTGAATACACTATCACAGCCTCATATCTGCTACAGAAAACTGGAAAATGTAGAAGCCTGGACAGAAAAGTGGGGCCTAAAGCTAAATAATTCACAACAGCATCACTTTTCTCTTTCTCCCCCAAAAAAGAAAAAATCGAAATTTGGATAAAAAACCAGCTCATTCCACAGACTGACACTCCTACCTTTCTGGGCGTTACACTTGATTCGCGACTAACTTGGAAGTCACATGTAGAAGCAGTACTGGGAAAAGCATTCAAGAAGCTTGCAGTGATTAAAAAATTAGCGGGTACCACATGGGGCGCTAACTCTAGAATCCTAAAACAAGTATATACTGGAGCAGTCAGGCCAGTCATGGAATATGCCTCCACTGCATGGGCTGCAGCAGCCAGGACAACAATGTGAAAACTGAACAAGGTTCAAAATATGGGATTAAGGATTGTTCTCGGAGCCATGAAAACCACCCCCATCAGAGAGATAGAATAGAAAGGATAGCAGATACTGAACCACTCAAACTCAGAATACAATACAAAACTCTTTTACAGTATGAGAAATTAAAAAGACTTCAAAGTCACCCACTGCATTTTAAATTTCAAGAGAGAACAAAAAACAGACTGAAGCGTCAGAGCCCCAACCACCTTGCTAGAGAACTGTACAGACAGCACCAAGATCTGCTTGAAAGAGATGTAGCACTGCGCGAAAAACTTAGGCCAGAACCATGGACAAGCAAGCCAGAGAAAGCAAATGTAGTCCTAAAGGTACCAGGAATCACTTCAAAAGATGCACAGACGGAGACACAACAGAGAACCCTGGCTCTTGCTATGCAAACACCACTTGGACTCAGGTTTTCACCGACGGCTCTGCTACAGATGCAGTCAGAAAGGGGGTTGTGGAATTTACATTAAACCCCCTAGCAGTAGAGCAGAAACTTTCTCTACCAGCAGGTGACATCTGCACTAACTTCAGAGCTGAGGCAACTGCCCTCCTCTCTGCAGTCCAACATCTCATTACTCAAGAACACAGAGGGCACCAAATTGTTAAACTTAGTGACTCATTGTCTGTTCTCCAAGCACTATCTAGCAAAAAACAAGACAAACTAATTGCCGATCTAAGGACCAACATTGGCTTACTCTCCAAGGAAGCAGAACTGGTCTTGCAGTGGATACCAGCCCACTGTGGTATTCAAGGAAATGAGAGAGTAGATGAGTTGGCAAAAGCTGGGAGTAATCTTCCACAACCTCATCCACCACACAGCTACAAGGAAACCAAAACAGCGCTAAATCAGTCTTTCAAGCGGGATTGGAGAAGGCAGAATGGAGATTACAGACCAGAGAGTGACAGCATAAACAAACTCAACAGGAAAGAACAAACATCAATTTTTAGACTTCGGACTGGACACTGTGGTCTTCGAGCACACTTGTACAGGATAGGCATAAAAGAATCTGCTGCCTGTGATTGTGGAGCAGAAAGACAAACCCCAGAGCACATACTACAGTACTGCCCTAACCTCTCCCAGCAAAGACTGTGGATCTGGCCCAAGGGAGCCACATTGCAAGAGAAGCTATGGGGGACCGGTGGCGACCTTAAAAGCACAAACCTATTTGTGACCCAGACGGGACTCAATGTTTAGCATGACTGATGTCGAACGCAGAAGATGAAGAAAGAAGAAGAAACAGGGCTAAAAAAAAATTGAGAGAAAAGGAAATGGGCGGTAAGAGACAGCCGAGGATAGGCCGTCTTGGCAAGAGTAAGAACGGTGCCAGTGTCGTATGGCAGTTTTGTCAAGCACCTTTACTTACGGAATATTTTCACAAATCCCTCAGGTGCTCTGAGACAGGAGTGTTTTGAATGGTGGCTCTCGTTCGTCTAGAGGCCTAACCCTCGGTTCAAACTTTCCATTCAACCTGTCTCAAGGATGAGGTGACTCGAGCTCTGACTCCACAGGGTTATTATGAACACTTGGGTACCTCTCGGCCAGACGTCCTCACCACTGTATGCCCCCAGACTGGTAACAATGTAACCCAGTCAAACAAGTAAACAACAGTGAATACGACAAGACAGGACCACCTTTCTGAATACCACAATGAATTCCAATAAGACAAAACTTTCCTAAGAACCAGAAGACAGATGAACTCAAAATTCAATGTAATAAATTCACTGTAACAAAGCGGACGAAAAATAACCTGAAGAATCAACTGAAAGAATACTGAATACTTTAAAGAACAATGCTAGAGAACGAGTCTTCCTCCTAATCTACGTCACTTTCCGTTATCATCATAGCTGAGGAGTTGGATAGATTGCAAAGGCCCATTTGGAATTACGCTGCCTTTAAGTGTTACTTTGACTTATCTGTTTAGATCTTGTAGCTCCTCAGGATGCTGGAGTGAAGTTTCAGACCCTCTCACTTTGTAGAATGACTACACAGGAACGATGTGGGTTCTATAATGGTTCAAGGATGATCAACTCAAGATTGGAAGATGTCGACTCTAGTACCGTCTGCACACTCAGCAACGGCAATACCCGCCACGTCAAAGGCTTCTTGGGTGATGCTAGGTGGAAGCACTCAATTAGACGGTACCAGGTAGTAGCACTCGGTTAGATGGTGTCAGGTGGAAACACTCGGTTAGACGGTGCCAGGTGGAAACACTCTTCAGGCCACGGACGCTCGTTGGATCTTCAGAAATCCTGAAAAACACAAAGCAACACCCATGAGCGAACCGTACCCAATGCACCTAGTCAATCAATGTCCTTACCATCTCCTCATGCTCAGATGACTTGAGGTTAGTCCAAACCATGAAGGTTGGTTACCTCTATCCTGGAATCCATCCAGTTTACCAGAGTGAGCACCAGATCATTAACTCGAATAGTTTCTGAATTCAGTCCTGTAGCGAAAGCCAGGCAGATCTCCATTATTTCCCATCCCTTTCAATATACCTTTTTCACTAATTGGAAAGATAAGGTAGAGGAGATGAAATCAAAACTAAGATCGAAGGAAATATGCTCCGAAAGTAGTACGACAGTCTAAGCTTGTTGTGGTTACGAAGCTCCTAGCAACAGCGGATATGACGTCATGCCTGCCCCGAAGTTCCTTGCCATTCATAATAGTTCAGCGACTCACCAAGTTCAGAGACCGAATAACAGCAAACAACTTATCATATAAAGTTAACAATACCATAACTACACTCCAGATAGGTGGACTGATTGATCCGAAGAGGTTTAGAAGGCTGGTTCGAAGAATTCTCCGAGAAATTTCAGTCGAAAGTGCATCCCAATCTGGAGCTCCATTCGCCGTCCTCCATCGCAAAGGTCGTAGACAAACAGATTCGCATTATCAGTCTGCTGACCCTACTTACCCACACTACAGACACTCTGAGCACAAATATTCAATTAATAACCCTTATGAAAACTCACCCATGATAAATGAAAAGAGAATAAAGAATCTTGTCTTTTTAACGGTCAAGTGGCAACACACCAGAAAAGCATCTGCCTCATAGACCGGACCATAGAGAAGTGACGCATACAAATACGTTCCCCAACTACAGCAGTTGGCGTAAGAATCCCGCTCATGTATGCAGTGCAATGGCCAGACAATTTATTTTAAATAGGCGTAGAAAATGTGTCCTAATGTGTAAATCGACACTAAAAGCCTAAAAGAATCAATATCATAGGGATTTATAGGGATTTTTCTTATCTGGACCCCACCACAACAAACGAACTAGATAACTACGGTTGGCCCATTGTATATCATAGTTACAATGACGATTCTGGGGGTGTTCAGACTGTGGAACTGCTCAAGGCGGTAGATGTGTGTATACTGTCATGCGACAGCCAGCATCAACACTCTATTGAGAGATTATAATCAGAAAAAGAAATAAGATGCTTCAGCAAATTGTGCATCAGATGTTTTATTATCTGCTATATTTAAGCTTACAGAAGAAAAATGTTTTGACTCTTGGTACCTGAGGACAGTTAAATTAGTTATAAATCTACATATGGTGTGTTCCTTGGTACCTTATGAGTTAATTGAAAGCAAGCATTTGATGGCATCTAATGTTTATGCAGTGAGTTATAGGTCTTGACACAGTATTTTTTGTTTTGTTTTTGGTATTAGGTTGGAAGCATGTTTGTGGCTGAAGAAAAGAAAATGGAGCTCATGAGGTAGGTTTTGAAAGCTGCTGCAATTTCACCCTTAAACCTGAATCCTTTTTTTTTTAGAACCCTGATAAGTGGTGCAGTGATTTCTGTCAAAGGCATGAGGGAAAATTAAGGCCGGTGTGATATTTATAAGGAGATATGCCGTACCTCACCTCAGACACCAGCAGGCTGTGTGCATGTTTTATGGATCCTCATGCAAGACTCCTGCCACACGTCCCCATCATGCACCACCGATAATGGCATACCTCTGTGACCTAAAATAAGTTGACAGGGGATCTCATCAGCCCACCCCCATGGCCTGGGTGAAAAAGTCTATCAAAACTCAGAACATGAGCAAAGCCTGCCTGTTGAAATTTTGCTCCCCAGAGATGCAGTGCCCAGAAATTCTCTATCTCCCATCAGCCCACCCCAAAAGACTCCTGCCACACATCCCCATCATGCACTACTGATAATGGCATACCTCTGTGACCTAAAATGAGTTGGCAGGGGATCTCATCAGCCCACCAAATTCATTGGTGAAAACGTCTATGAAAACTCATTTGGAGAGCATGAGTAAAGCCCATCAGTTGAATATATTACCAAATGACAACCCTTGGTTAAAACGTCTGTTGCTGAAAGAACTACTGAACTGCTGATTCTCAGCAGTAGACCAAGAGGTTTGCTTGAAACTTAGTCAAGCAACATCTCCTGCTGGAGATGTCTTGCAGTGCAGTCATTTTTCTGTACATCCTTTGCTGATTGTGAATGTCATCCTCACTGTATTGAGGCAAACCATGAAAATTGTCCACTGCTGGTCAGTTGATTAGGCTCAAATTGTTATTAAAAACAGGATCACCAAGGGTTCCACGACAATGAGGTGACAGCCATTCAATCTAGTTACTCTAGCGACAGAGTCCGCAGGTCTCTTGGAAATCACTTTATTTACACATTAGGAATTTTTATACCCTCGGGACTGAACTGTCAACACAATTTCATCTAAAATTCTTGAGTTACAGCCCTCGGCATTCCATGGCTATTTATTCTCCAGTTCATTATGTCTTTCATTGCACTGGCAAGACATCCGCATGATTGCATCTGGATACGTGAGTTAAGTGATTTTGTGTATTTATGGGTTTTGTTTGATTTATGTATGTGCTGACGAAGGCTCTATAGCTGCAACGCTCACTTTTTGTATGTGTTTGTAACATTGTGAAGCTCGCTGATAAACTGTTCGTTCCATATCAGAAACATGTCATAACAGCAAAGTTTCAAATGTCTGACTGTCTATCATGCTACTGTTTGGCAGAAAAGTCCAAATGTCTTTTATTACTGGCTAACTGATCACAGCATTGGGACCAACTAGGGGAAGCCGGATACACACCTTTTCCATATTGTCATGCCGAATGTCCAGATCAAACAGCGTTAAAAGGTGTCTAACTCGCTGAAGAAAAATGTACTTTACTTACTGTGTGGTCATCAAAGTCCCAGACCTGCGGTTGCTCCATGCTATTGTCCGGATGGCACAGCCTGTGGAAAGATTAACATGTGGATGTGAGTTTAAGCAGTCATGTGCATGGTGCAAAGATTCCATAGCTGAACCCAGGACCAGCGAGCCATGTGTCGGCTCTGCATTAATGGAAGCCTCCTTGAATGGCGGAGAATGGCCATGACCTGCCCCTACCTTCCTTATGGGCCCACCAGTTTACAAGTGGTTGCCCTGGACAGGTTTTCCAGGGGCAGCACCTTTTGATAGGGAGGCAAAGAGAATTCCACACAAATAAGGCTACATATTTTCTCTGAAAACTATCTGGGACATTAACCCAGTCAACAAATGCTCAATGAAGTCCAGCGTGGTGGCCAAAAATGAAAATATTGCAGCTGTGCTGTAAACAGGCACAACGCAATTAATTAATACGTAGAAACGAAAAGAAGAAGAAGAAGATCCCTGATAATACCATACTAAAGTATAATGCCATATGAAGGATTCTGCTGTTTATGGGAAAGTCTTCTTCTTCGTGTTCATCGGCTATAAACTTCTGCAGAAAGTTTTCTGGAATTTAATCTTGTTCAAGAACCTGAGTGTTGTGTGTACATATCCGTTTCACAGATCTGGGTTACTTTTATGCAGACTTTTGGTTTTTTTCCCTCTCAGGCAGATGCGCTCTGACATTAAAGGATGCCCCCAATTATTCTACTCCTATAATTTGCTTGATGCGGAGATAAAAGGTCTATTCTTGTTTTCCTAGCAATGGAGAACAGGAACCTAAACAAGGATTATGAGAAAGTGATGACAGTCCCAAGCCAACAGACCCCAGTTTACTGGTCTGCAAAGATACAGTTCATGATGAATGAGGTGCCCATTATAAGGAAGAGGCCCTATCTTCTCTTGAGGGTGAAAAGCATGTGGATGTTCGATATTGGCTTGTTTGGGTGCTGATAATGTAACATTCAAATGGTGGAGTGTCCTACAAAACTGCTTGGGATGACTAACCTGATCAAAATTTGGCTGGAATATTAACTTGGTCAATAAATGCTGGAGATAACCTGGTCAACAAATACTGGGAAGATTAACTTGGTCAACAAATACTAGGAAGATTAACCTGGTCAACAAATACTAGGAAGATTAACCTGGTCAACAGATACTGGGAAGATTAACCTGGTCAACAGATACTGGGAAGATTAACCTGGTCAACAGATACTGGGAAGATTAACCTGGTCAACAAATACTGGGAAGATTAACCTGGTCAACAGATACTAGGATGATTAACCTGGTCAACAGATACTAGGAAGGTTAACCTTGCCAGCAGATAATAGGAAGGTTTACCTGGCCACAGATACTAGGAGATTAACTTGCTAATCAAATAATGGGAAGGTTAACCAGGTTAACAAATGCTGGGGATTTCCAATAGAATATTCTAGAAAGAAGTTTATATTCAAAAATAAATATGTTTATTAATTATATTTCCTCGATGGGGAATGATTACTATATCTGAATAAAAATTAATCTTCCTGTGGGTTCCAGGATTCCTGTAGAAGTTTGGGAGGATAGTGTGGGTCATAGACTTTGTACTTTTGCGCAAACTTGATTAAAGAACACATATCAAGAATCAAAAATGCCGTAATCTTCCTTTTCATTGTCTTCGTGTGGCTTGGCTGAGATCGGTGCAATAAAAAAAAAATAAAAAAATAACCGAGAAATCTTCAATTTGACGGAAATATTGACTAAATGTAATGACACATAACTGTGAAATAAAATTCAGCAATTTCAGTGGTTGTTTCCTTTCTGCACCAATAATTTCTAATGCATAATATGACTCAGATTATCAATGAGTCAATAGATGTATGCATCAGGCTTCTGCAAGCACCTCTTAGTCAAGGTGCTACAATCAATTTCTGCAGCATAGACCTGTAAAAATTGTTTACATTAGAAGGGATGGAAACCTTGCTGTACTGAAATGGAAAGACAAACGAGAAGACAGTTTGATCATCACAGTTCACAACCCTTCCACAATACAGCACTTGAATTCAGATTAGAACCAGAAAACGGATAAAACCTGAAGCCATCAATAATGTTTCCCATAATATGTTAAGAGTTCATCAATGATCAATTCATAACTTTTGTTCCTCTCACACTTCATTCTCTGAACTGGTGGTGAAAATTATTTTGTTGTTTGTACTTTACATTTACCGGTGATGCGACACGTCGCCTTTCTTTCTGTTTCGATGATGTTTTTGATGACAGTTCGCAAGAATGATAAAAGTCACAGTCATCAAACTGTTCAGAAATATCTTCACATTTGCTTTTAAATAAAAAAATCATCATAATCACCTGTAGCACAAAGAAATGTTAACAAAGTCACAGTCATCAAACTGTTCAGAAATATCTTCACATTTGCTTTTAAATAAAAAAATCATCATAATCACCTGTAGCACAAAGAAATGTTAACAAAAAACGTTGCCACCGCAAATCCATAACAGCTCTGACCATTTGACCCCTTTATAAAAACAGGTGTCTAACATCATCAACAAGGGATACAATTCGTGAAAAAATCAACTCTGAGTACTATAGAGTTGTTTCCTTTAACGAAACATAGAGAAATGAATGAACTAATGGGTTCAACTACATTTGGTAGTCATTGGGTTAATGTGACAGCTGGCATGGAAATAAAGTTAAATGATAATAGTTCTTGTTTGTAAAATTACTTTGGAATACAATAGAATCTCTTGGATGAAACTTCGTCTACACCTATTTTTGGCAATTGGTAAATATTGATCTCAGTAAGTGTCTCAGAGTACTCTTTTATGGATTTTTATTTTCAGAGCCAATGATTCAGTTCTTTTAGCATTGTATGAGGCAGTTCATCTGAATCGTAACTTCATTACAGCACTAACACATGTAAGTAGGGCATTCAAAAGAAATCTCAGTGTCATTTTCTGCTGTTTGTCCTAGTACAAATGAGAGACGGGCACCATCTGTTGGTGACATTAGTTATTTATGTTCGTGTCATTGTTTAGATAGAGGCTAACAGGTGTGTTTATGTTTGATAGTTATTTTATTTGTGATGGGCAAGGTAGGTGATGGTGAGGGAATCAATATTGGTTCTTATTTTGTGAATGATAGGAGGCCAGTATTCACAGGCAGTCACTATTTCCAAGCTATTTGTTTTCACTTTGATCAGCTTGTAATTTTTAAATATTTTGTTACATAAACTTGTATGCAAAATAACAATTATATGTACAACTTCCTGCAAATATTTATTATTTTAACTTTAACAATAAAGTGGGACTATTTCATAAAGTGGTTTTATAACTACGGCACATACCAAAAAATAAAACAACTACCCCATTTCCATCATGCACCTTCACATCTTGCACTGAGGATCAGTGCAGGACCACTGTTGGTAGACAGGTCTAGCAACCACAGTGTAGCACAACTGAAAACAATTCAGTGTTTGGTTTTCCAGGTAAAAACTGACCAGGTGATAATAAGTTGACTAGTCTAAAAACAGGATATAGCAGTTCTGGCAGTTGTGCTTGGCATTAGTTGTGAGACATGACTGTGAAATTATTTGTTTTTATGAGAACGGCATCAGCGCCTGTAGCTTAGGTGTTGTGTCTGTGCTTCGTAGTATCGGGGTGCCGGGTTCGATCCCAGCTGTGGGCTGTTTGTCCACCTGGAGCTGATCATTCAAAAACCAGTGGCAAACTCATCATCATCATGTAGCAGGTCCTTTGCAGAACGTCACTCTCATCAGAGTCTGCCTGAAAGAAACGCCGTCTCTCACCAGCTCTCCCACCTTGTGCACTTTCATACTCAAGCAGTCACTTATATCCTGTGCCCATCTTCGTGTTAGTCGGTCCCTGCCCCTCCTTCCTGGTACCATGCCTTCTGCTATAATTTTTTCTAATACCTCGTTGTGCTTGATATGACCAAAATATTTCAGCTTCCGAGACAGGATGCTGTTTATTAGCAACTTTTCCTTGATGTTCAGGTCTTTCAAGATGTCAGTATTTCTCATTTATTTCGTCCAAGATATTCTGAGAATCTTTCTGTGGCATTTCAGCTCAAAGTCCCTGAATGTAAAATTTGCCTAGAAAAACCACTACAGCAAAAAAATTGCTGGGGTTGGTTCTGCAGTGTCCTATAAAGGATACGCAACAAACTTTTATGTGAGAACAGTGTATACAAAAACTCAGCTTCATTGCATCAGCACAAGGACACGGTTCAGTGTAAGTAGAATTGTTTTCACAGACGGGTCCATGAAGCCTGGGACAAGATCAGCATGGGTATACACAGACAAGGCATGGAGAAACAATAAAAGCAGATAGCGGCGCTTACAGACAACTACGTCGAGCATGGCCATGGAGATAACTGCTACTTCCAAAGCACTGGCATGGATAGCAGAACAAGCACGTCTATGTCATCTTCGAGGTAAAGACAGGAGATACTATAACCAACTCCTCATGGGAGCAATCAGTAGAGGTACCTTTGAGGGGCTGCTGCATCAGAGGTTTGGGCACGCATGGGGAGCCTAGTGTGCAGAGATTTTGATTGTGACAACATAACATAACAAGAAGAATCAGCACAAATACACATGTCCCATGATGACACATGCACATTGAGCAAATCTTGGGGAGAACTTGTAATAAGTTAAGCTTCAACAGTGTAGCTGTCTCCTGTGAGTAGATTTAAGATGTTTCATTTGTAATTTACATCGTCTAATCAAATTTGATGGTATGTAACATGCCTGCTATGTTTGTAACGGCTAACACAAATGAGACCCTGGACGGGCCCTCTAGGGACAGTACTAAATCAGGGGGTGATGAAGTCATCACACAAATAAGGTCTTGGACAGGTCCTGTATAGACGACACTGTGGATCAGGGGATAACGAAGTCACCACGCATATGAGGCCTTGGACGAGTCTTTTAGGGATACCACTGTGGACTAGGGAGTGATAGTCATCACAGATATGAGACCTTGGATGGGTCCCCTAGGGACAACACTGAATAAGGGGGTGGTGGAGTCATCACACGAATGAGGCCCTGGACGGGTCCTCTAGGTACAACTCTGTGGATCAGGGGGTCACAGATATGAGGTCTAGGACGGGCCCTCTAGCAACAAAACTGTGGATCGGGGGTGATGGAGTCATCACACACATGAGGCCTTTGATGGGTCCTCTAGTTACAACACTGTGGATCAGGGGCTGGTGGAGTCATCACACGAATGAGGCCCTGGACGGGTCCTCTATGGACAAAACTGTGGATCAGGGAGTGATGGAGTCATCACACAAATGAGGCCTTGGATGGATCCTCTAGTTACAACACTGTGAATCAGGGGGTGGTGGAGTCATCACACGAATGAGGCCCTGGACGGGTCCTGTAGGGACAAAACTGTGGATTGGGGGTGATGTAGTCACCACACTTATGAGGCCTTTTATGAGTTCTCTAGGGACAACACTGGATCAGAGGGGTGATGGAATCATCACACAAATGAGACCTTGGACGTACCCTATAGGGACAACACTGTGGATTGGGTGGAGGGGTAAATAGAGTCACCATACATATGAGGCTCAAATGTCCCATGAAAGTAACCCGGAAGGACTAACTCAGATAACTAATACAGATGTGTGGACCAAAAGGTGAAAATATCACAGCTATGCTGTAAACAGGCCCAGCACATTTACTCACTCAAATGAACAATGAAGAAGAATTATAACATAGTTTGTAATAAAGCCGGCTCAACATTAAATAATGAATGTTTTATATATAATGCTCCAATTTTCATCCTTGGAAGGTATTGGGCATGTAAGGCTAGGCCTATTTCTGTATAGACCAAACAGCAGTTGATGGGTAAAATGGCCATTATCATACTAACTGCCTCTACTTTCTATGACATTTCATGATACCTGTTTAAACCTAGGTCAGTTTTTAAAAATAACCATGATAAGGATTCAAATCAATGCTCACTAGGCCAGCAGGCAAACATACTAGCCACTGCAGCTCCCTGTATTACGAGGGAGCTTCAATTAAAAACCTTAACAATTGACCCCTCATGATTAAAAAAAAAACAAGATAAAGAATGCTGCCCTTCTTTGATGCATGTCAGAAGTGGAGCCGTCATCTTCAAACTCTAATTGTTCGTCTGTACCATGATGTCAAATGCTTTATTATACTCTTGGCATCCTCAACAACATTATAGACAGGTTAAAAGACAATGGCTTGGGTTATTGAAATTTCTAGCGCATTTTAAGGTTTTTATATGAAGTAAACTAAATATTTTTACAAAGTTGCATTGCTTCTTGGTGGGAATGATCTGCACTGGTTAATAAATATAAAAAAAAAAATAAACGTGTACTTTTAAGTTGCACTTTGTGAGTAAGCATTTGAAAACCAGTATTTTCCTTTTTAAAATGTATAAAGCAGTTATCTGCTCAGAATTGTTCCAAATGCCTTCATGTCTTTGCCAAATTAATCTAAGATTATACATAAGTCTTGACTCACATGGTTTCCAACCGTTTTATTTCAGTCTCACACTCCAACATCAGCCACAACTCCCCCATCGTCACCTGTGATTTCTACACCACCTGCTGTCTTTGAAGGTAAAGTGATGGATTTGTAGTATTTTCTTGCAGTGATTTGGTAAGTTCGGTGTAGGCTTGTTGAATAGAATGAATGGACGAGGAAGCACGAATTGACATCAAGACACTCGGGACATTCCCACACGTGCTTCACCTCCTTCCTCAGTAGCCAATGAAGCGTTCCCATGCTAATAGTGGCAGTTGACTGATTAAAAAGTTGCACTGTCCATTTGATCTCAGACCACATACATAAATCCACTTTAACATAAGGTAAGCTTACCGCCCAGAGCAGCCAGTCTGTCAGCCACTTCATTGCCCTGCACACCAGAATATCCTGCACAGAACATCTGTGATCTGAGTCTTATCAAGCAATGCAAGTCACTCTATGTGTATGATGTCAGTTTCTGTTTTCTAAAGCATGCTCTTTAAGCCCATTACCAATTACAACATTTCAGGATGTGCTGCTCTCAAGCCATCAAATGGCTGACATTACTGCCACCACCTCCATTCTTATACTGGATGTTGTAATGTTATACTTGAGGTTCTCTGTTTTTAAACAGTACCTATTTTTTGTGTGCAATAAAACAGCACTGACTCTTTGTACCTCTTACTTAAGATCCATCTCTGTATAAAAGAATGTCAGCTTGGTGTGATTAAGCGCTAATCAGCTGTTGCATGGTGCTTTCTTTTTTCACCAGCTACCTATTCCCGATATCCTTGCTCCAGTGTGATTGTCACTCTGTTTTAGGGCTGTTTTCCTGGGCGGAACTAGCCCGTGCCTCACTATGCCTTATCTTGTCAAAAGCACAAAAATTTCTGATAGTGACTTCTATGTGTGCCATCCAAGGGTTATCTCTTTTCAGTTTAAATCTCTTGTTGTCTCCTAGAAGGTAGAAGGTTTTCTGTGTGCTAAAATAGAATGTGTATGGAGCTGAATGAAGCCTTCTGAATATCATTTGGCATGGAGTCATCAACCATCATGATATATGTCTACTGAAGTATCCATTGGTTATATGTCACCTGAAGTATTGACATACACATTTTTTGAATCATGTGTTTAAATAAGCTTGAAACAAAGCATGCTGCAAAACTGTAAAGACAAGTGTGCTTCTTGCAGAGTTGCATATATTGTGTGGGAGGTTGAGTGTGGTGAATATATTTTCAGTGTTTTCTCTAGTGTGTTTTGGAATGAACTAGCACACAGACATGTGGTTCTACATCGCTGGGTGGTGCATCGATGCATGACTGAGCAGATGTGGTAAATGCCCACTGGGAGCACATAAATAGTAAGTTAGTTGCTTATCCTTTACAGGACGTTGCAGAACCAACCCTAACAGCCCCTGGCTATTGTGTGGTTTCTCTTGGCAAATTTACGTCCAGTAGTTTGCCATTGCTTTCTGGACGGTCAGCTTTCTTGATACCACTGTCGAAACCAACACAAGGCGCATTGCCCTCAACTGGGATCGAACCGGGCATCCCGGCATTTCGAAGCGAAGCGTTCACATCGACTTAGCCACAGAGCCGACACATAAATAGTGCAGAAGAAAAAAAAAATAGATTAACATGGCCTAGAGAGAATATACGATGGAAATTGGCAGGAGAATGTGGTCATTTGAACCCAAAAAGAGCTTGCATTTATGACAGCAAGGCTGATGTAGAGACTTTTTCTGACCTGATACCTGTGTACCATCTCCATGGAAATGATATTATAGAGCTGTAAATCCCTCATCAAGTTAGGCAGCTATAGAATTTGCAAGTCTGATGACTGCACTGGTGATGATGGGGAATTATTTATATAAAAAAGTTAAAAATAAACCATTTCATGTAGGAAAAGCATTTTTACTGTCTTGTAAAATTTAAATTCTCCTTCTTTACAAAAATAAATTGGTCTTATGGCATTTGGAAGCTTTGGTTTAATCCAATGGTATTTTAATAGTTAATATTCTATACTATAATCTTGTGTCGGTATCTGTGGCTTGGGTGTTGGAAATGCACTTTGTAACGGCCAAGGCTTCCGGGTTCGATCTAAACTGTGGACGATTTGTCTTGCATTGGTTTCGACAGTGGTACCGAGAGCTGACCGTTCAGTAGCAATGGCAAACCACTGAACTGAAAATTTGCCTAGAAAAACCACAGCCCAAAAAAAATTCTTGGGTTGGTTCTGCAGTGTGCTGTAAAGGATACACAACTGACTTAACTATAATCTTGTAGGTTCCACAACACCCAGCCCCACACAAGAAAGATCAGCCAGTCCAACTTTTGTACCCGCCAACAATGTTCCACAGCCAACAAATCTGGTTGTCACTTTCCTACAGTACAGTTCCATTGTCACTCAAGAAACAAAGGGTAATTATTTTTTATTGAAATGGTTGCTTTAGTTAGATTTTCTGTGGTTAACAAAACCATGTTTCTGTACACCAGACAAACCCACAGGGGCTTAGTTTCACTCAACACTTATTAAAGGATAGTCTTAGTCTAAGTCGAGGTTTCAACTTCACTGCAATCACCCCATGCTTGCTCCATTTCTGTGCCAAAAAAATTAAATGAAATGTCCCTCAGTGTTCCATATGAAATACTGGGATTATTTAGGGATTTGTAATCTTGTATTTCCCTTATTTCACACTGGTTGTACACAACATCTGTACTTGTATATTGTTTTTATTGTCTTTAGCATTCTTATTTATTAATGATTAGTAATTATTAAAAAAAATATGGACATGAACAATTCATTGCACAATTTATTGCCTGGCATATTTAATTGTATCTTGTGCTTTACTACAGAGTTAAATCAACATATAACAAAACACAAAAGTGAATCCTTTTTGCTGAAATGCATAAACCACATGTCAAGTTACTGTTCATCCCTCTACTGGGAATTTAAGATTGGCCACATCATTACCATGGCAACTTCACATTTGTAATATCATGAGAGATTAAATTTGGTGGGATGGTGTGGCATCACAGCACACAGTCACGTCACAGCACACAGCCACGTCACAGCACACAGCTTGCCACAGCACACAGCCATATAACAGCACACAGCCACGTCACAGCACAAAGCCACGTCACAGCACACAGCCACGTCACAGCACACAGCCACGTCACAGCACACAGCTTGCCACAGCACACAGCCACAGCATCCCTCCTAATAAAACCTCTAATGAAATTATACATTTTAAATAATGCACCTGATGGAACCTAGAGAAATATACCAGCTAATAAATTTTGTAATTTATTCCTTGTGTCCGCATTATTTAAATTTATAACGGGAATACATTGTTGTGAGCATAGTAGTTTGGTTTTAAGATGTTAAGGCCTCATTATTGACAGGTTGGATTCTTTATGTCCACTGTCAAATTATTATCCCCCCCCCCCCCCCATTTTTCTAAATGCCTTTATCTTTGAAGGTGGTTTAGAGAAAAGAAAAATGTGTTACAGTTCTTGAAGTACCAGTCTTTAATTGTCTCAGCCAGGCAGCTTAGAAAAAGGCTGTTTTTATGGCTTTTAGACAGTTGCATGAAAGTCAGTTGTGGAAGAGATTGAGAAAGTCCAATGTGGACGAGATTGGGAAAGTCCAATGTGGAAGAGATTGGAAGAGTCCATTGTGGAAGAGATTAAGGGAGTCCATTGTGGAAGATATTGGGAGAATCCATTGTGGAAGAGATTGGGAGAGTCCATTGTGGAAGAGATTGGGAGAGTCCATTGTGGAAGAGATTGGGAAAGTCCATTGTGGAAAAGATTGGGAGAGTCCATTGTGGAAGAGATTGAGAGAGTCCATTGTAGAAGAGATTGAGAAAGTCCATTGTGAAAGAGATTGGTTCCTCATAATATTCACAAAGACAGCGCTGGTTGCATATATCCACAGGTTGGTCTAGCCTTGTAAATAGGGTTAGATAATAAATGAAATTATTGAAAATTAAACATGGTAGTTGATATAGCTGATCACTACTCATTATACAGCCACCTAGTATGTTGAGAGCTAACATTGAGATTGAAAGAAAGAGTGAAAATAGTATGAAGGGTGGAATTAATATTGTGTCCTCATTATATTTCAGATTCTACCAGATACAACAATGCCAAGTTATGTCTCATAATTCTTACTTGTATTGCTGAGGTATGCTCTTGTACATTTAGTCAGTATGTTTTGTGCTTGTCTTATTACAGTTGTAAGAACAGAAAATTGTCTATTATTTCTGGTTTTTATTTTGTTACAGCTGATGTGTTTTTGTTGCAGACTTGTCTATTAGAGACTTATTAACATATTGGGTCAGTGATAAAATCTTCCATCACAGCTAAGGAGTTGCCCCTGTATCATTCATAAAATGGTTAGCAGAAAATGGTGGAGGTTTGGTGGCTGACATCATTCCAATTCCTCATCAAGTTCTATTTGGTCAAGTAACCTATCCCAAGCTTTATATCTCTTGTATGCCACAACCCAGAAAATGTACTTACAGGTAAAGTGGCTGATTGGATACAAGCTACATTGCATCTACGGCGTGATGTTGACAGGACAAAGTAGTCTGAGAGGCAGTTAGTCATCTGTCTTTGAGTTGGGATAGGACAAAGCAGTCTGAGAGGCAGTTAGTCACCTGTTTTTGAGTTGGGACAGGACAAAGTAGTCTGAGAGGCAGTTAGTTACCTGTCTTTGAGTTGGGAAAGGACAAAGTAGTCTGAGAGGCAGATTGTCACCTGTTTTTGAGTTGGGACAGGACAAAGTAGTCTGAGAGGCAGTTAGTTACCTGTCTTTGAGTTGGGAAAGGACAAAGTAGTCTGAGAGGCAGTTTGTCACCTGTCTTTGAGTTGGGACAGGACAAAGTAGTCTGAGAGGCAGTTAGTCACCTGTCTTTGAGTTGGGAAAGGACAAAGTAGTCTGAGAGGCAGTTAGTCACCTGTCTTTGAGTTGGGAAAGGACAAAGTAGTCTGAGAGGCAGTTAGTCACCTGTCTTTGAGTTGGGACAGGACAAAGCTGTGTGTGAGGCAGTTACCCATCTGTCTTTGAGTTGGGACAGGACAAAGCTGTGTGTGAGGCAGTTACCCATCTGTCTTTAAGCTGGGACAGGACAAAGATGTGTGTGACGCAGTTACCCATCTCTCTTTGAGTTGGGACAGGACAGTGCTGTGTGCAAATTAAATATTAACTGACTTTGAGTTGGGACAGGACAAGGGTGTTTAGAACAAGATCAGCTTCAGCTGACAGGGCATGCTGCTGACATCACCAAAGTGGGCTAATGATATGTTAACGCAGCGCTTCTCAAACTGGCGTATGTCAGGGGTGCTGTGGCATTAATCAAGAATTTTTCCAAATCTGCTTGACATTAAATTTGCACTGTGTTTTTCTTCTTTTCTTAAGTATTCAAACTGTTTTAAAGGTGGGTGTGCAGTGAAATTTTTTTTGGGCCCATTGAAAACAGTTTAAATAACGCTGCGTTAGCGTATTGTTAGCCCGGTTTGGTGACATCAGCAGCATGGCCCATCAGCTGGAGATAGTCTTGTTTAAAAGGTAGTTACTCATCTGCTTTTAAGTTGTGACAGAACAAGGTTATGAGGGAGGTTGTTGCTTACTGATTTTTAGTTGGGAAAAAGACTGTGGGAGAAAGTTACTCACCTTTTTTTGGGACTGTAGAAGATAGTTATTCATTTAGTGATTTCATGACAATATCTGATTATGAGATGCAAAGTTGGTCAAATAGATCATTGTGATCTAGAGAGAATGGTGCAGTATTACAGTAGGGGATCTGGCCGACGCTCAACACAGAGGAATAACAAGGAGGCAGACAATCAGACAGCTGCTGGTACCATTAAAATTATAACTTTTAAACGGCTGCTGAAGATTTGAATGTCTTGAGGGCGGCTGTAATGTCAATTGTAAACTCAAAACAACATAGTTTTACTGGAGACTTGTCAGTAAGTGTTTCTAACTGCCACTATCAGCAGTGTGGTAATTAGGTTTCCCTCATTGTTCACAGGATCAGTATGCCAATTCAATAATGCATGATGCTAACATGGCTTTCAGAGTCCACCTACACAAGCTGGTATGTCACATTTACTTTCAGCTTTTACGTGTATTAGTGTTTAATTTCTTGTGTAGGGATAATGGCCTAAACCGAGCTGGCAGGGGTTCTCAGAGTTGGTGGTCCCCAGAGATACAGTGCCCAGAAATCAGCCCATCTCCTGTGCATGGGTGATAACGTACATGTAAAACGTATGTGGAACATGGGTTAGTCTGCTGGCTGAGTACCCTCAGCTTCAGACATAGCTGTCTCTCAAAAATCCTTCCATGCGACAAACCTTGGTTCAGATTTCTTTTGACACAGACTTCTTCTGTATGGCTGCTTAAGTTCAAATGTCCGTCTATCAAGTGTCCCACTGTGTGACGGTAAAGGTTAGAGAGAGAAATCTAACATGATGAGGAAGTGAGATGCACATCTGTGACATCTGTGCAGGGAATGTGAATCTTGGGATTCCTAAAAGTTGCAGCCCACTGCACTGGTACTCCTGTCATCTCGTTTAGAGCATTGCAGTATCCTGGGACCTTGGCTCAGCTCAATAGTGACAACGCACAAGGCGGAAGCACAGTTTCACAGATCACTATTTATTGCCATTCCATCAATTAGTTAGTCCTTGTCTTGTTATCGCTAAGTTGTCTAGGGATTGATTCTCCATCAGATACATCTTTCTAGCCACACAGAGTCAGTCAGGTAGACAGATCACTTGATCTTTTTTCAACATGTAGACGACATTCATTCGCCCTTACTATCTGTGACTCACAGTCAGTATTCTCTTTTCGCTCAAATAATCAATAGCATTCTCTGGTCTTGTCAGCCATTTGTCACCAGGTCTAGTCTGACAACGCCGACCACGCAAGTTCACACAGGTCTTCTGTGTCAGTTTCTTGCACATCTTAAACGGGCCTCTTCCCTCCGACTGTCTCACACTTAGATTCACAGTTACTTGTATTGCCATGCTTTCTCGTGAACATTCTGCTGTTGGGTAACAGTTTCCTAACTGGCCTTTCACCTGTGACCTGTCACCTTTGAGACCCCATTCAACATGCTGATGTCACAGGATTTCCAACTTGAATATGCAATGGTGACATTACGTAGTCATGAGCAGAATGTTATTTTTTGGGTGAGCCCAGTACCGGAGTGTCATGTGTTGGCTCTGCATTTATTGAAACCTCCTTGGAAGGCAGATAATGCCCATGCTCTGCCTCTACCTTCCCTTGAGTGTTGACCAGCGCATGTGGCTGCCCTGGATGTGCTCTCTAGGCTATTAATGTCCTACAGAACTAACCCTGAAGGATCACCAACATAACAAATGGCCTAAGATGTTTTGGCCAAAAAGTGCAGATATCACAGCTATGCTGTAAACCAGCACAACATATTTACATCACTTGGATGAACAGTAAAAAAGAATGACATAATTATTCACTTGACTCTCTTGGCTGGTCTTTACGATTCTTCATCTCGTTGTGATGCTTATTGATGAAGTCTATTCTCGAAATGTTCAGTTGTTTCTGTGCCTTTTTACGGTTTAGTTTTCCCCCTTCGTTGAACGTCCTAATCGTGGCTTGCTTACAGTTAATAAATTTCTTGTATTTTACAGACATGATGAACTGTTCTCTAATGTTCTTGTTGGTTTTTAGTATATTTGTTTGGAAGATAGGTATTCTTTTGAAGAAAAAAATAAAATAAACAAATCCCACTTTCAGATTACATAATATAATCACTATCACACACAGTCTGCCGCAGCATACTGTTTTACTATATATAACCCTAGTTTATAGTTAAAAAAAATGTTTGTTGCATATCCTTATCAGGACATTGCAGAACCAACCCCAGCATTTTTGGCTGTTGTGGTTTTTATAGGCAAATTTACACACAGTAGTTTGCCATTGCTTTCTTTACGGTCAGCTTCTCAATATCACTGTTGAAACCAATGCAAGGTGCAAGGTCCGCACCTGGGATCTAACCCGGCACACCGGCATTACAAAGCGTTTCCCAACGCCTTAGCCACAGACGCCGACAGTTTGTAGTAAAGATAACCTTTTTTTTTCTACCGCTGTTTTATGCCATTAGCGAACACAATTATTCTGTTTACACCTCACAGCCCATGAGACACAGAAAGGCTAGGACAGAAACCAGCCCACCATCTCGCCCACTGGTTTGTTCTCTCCTAGGTAAGATATGATTTGGTAATATTCTGGGCATCTCATGCTCATTTAGCAGTCTTCCCAAGCAAGAACACAACTAAAAGAAGATGACCTAGGCTCCCAGGTTGACCCAGTCTAAATTAGGCACCAGAGAATGTCCTGGGAAGTAAAGGTAGCCTGTAGGATGTTGACCATACCATTCCTCAAGTACCATTTGGCTTCTTCAGATATGAGGCTAGCATCAAACAGCTGATGTGCCACTGTTGTGAAAAGGGTCCTTTAAAAGCTGGTTAAAGGAAAGAGGATTGCCTTTGTTGTGCCAACTTTGATTTCCTATGGATTAGTCTCTGTCTACAGAGTGACTGGTCGCCCATGAGACGTTTGCACAAAGCGCAAACCTGATAGCTCCATTAATGATTCCCAGAGGTCTATTAAAAAGTCTGTACTTGCCAACTGAAGACTCAAGTCTCAGATCAAACAAACAACCTTCAGAGTATGAGGCTAACAGCTCAACCACTTTACTATGGTGATGTGTTCTCTGTTTTGCTCTTTGATAGTTCCTGTAGCCATCACATGTTTACTTTAGAGCTATTCTGTCAGGCTTTCTTTTAGTTTTTGCTTGTTAATTCTTCTCATTCTGTTCCTCTTTTCCTTACCTTCTTCCTCTGTTACTTATTCATATCTGAACCAGTTTAGGATATTGACATCAGAGCCTGATTACTATCAGATTGCATTGGCCTGAGTGGCAAGGAACCAACAATCTGCATACAAATAAGCCAGGTCTAAAAAAACAGGCGTGAGTGGAAAAAACTCAATTTCTGGAGCAAGATTAAAGTTCAGAAGTGGACAAACAACCAGACATTTCCGCTGGAGTTTACAACCACTAAACGTTAATGGATATAATTGTAAAGGAAAGTGAAAACAAGGGTCTTAGTTTGAACAGCAGAAAAACAGAAATAATGGTAATTACAAAGAAAACTGACCCTCCAAAATGCAACTTTAAAGTAAATGGGACAAACCTCAAGCAAGTTGACATGTTTAAATACTTGGGTACCCTGATAACATCAGATGTATTAAGGAAGTTTAATGTTGAATAACTCAAACCTCAAGAACTATTCATTATATAGTTTTGTTTTAGAGCTATTTATTATATATTCATGAATTCATATTGTGAACTATATTTACATATTTTAACCTGATCTATTTCAGATCTGATGGTTGAGTTTATTCTGAGTCATTTAATGAAAACTTTTCCTATGGAACTTTATGTGTAAGCATCCAGCTGTTTACCATCTGTTTGTCTAGTCTTGCTAATGTAGTTAGTTCTTAAGTTTAATCTTTTGAAAATTATTGAAATTTTTTTTTTTAAATATTTCCATGTAAATTGTATTTTTAAATGAAAACAAAACAGAATCAAACTACATAAACTCTTTGCATCCCAGAAGGTCATAGTTGATACCCCAGTGAGTTAGTTGTAAACGAAATCATGGGTATACTACGTTCACAAGGGCAGTTCTTGGAAGTAAAAGCGGCCGGCATGATGCTGACCACATCACCCACCCAGTGCCGACTGGTCAATAAAATATGGGTCTAGCCCAGGCCCAAAGGTATGGAAAAGGGTCCTTTACTTTGCTGTCTATTTGAGGTGGACGTCAAGACAGTTCTTGTCCTGATGATCTGATTATCTACACAGTGCCTGGGGTTTCATAGCGAAACCCATTGGAAAATCTTTAGTGCAGGAAAGCCTGGCATATCAACATCTAGCTTGAGAATGAAGGTGGAGGCGGTCACTACAGTTTGCAGGTAGCTAGAGAACATGTTGTAATTGTAACGGACTCTGAAAGCATGCTGAAAAGATGAAGACAGAACTGCATCGAGCAAAGTGGCAAGCTTCACTAGCAAGGTCACAGGTAGTGAGCATATTTTGGATCTTTTCTCCAGATAATGCCGGCTTGGTGGGGAATGAACAGACAGATTGGCTGGATATGCACCACTAGGTGGTGAATTGATACATGACAAGATGTGGTCATAGCCCTTTGGGAACAAGTAACGAAGATTACTAGATTATTATGGGCCGGAGAGAATGATGCATCTGGGTGTGACCAGAGGGTTTGGCCGGCACACTACGCTCAGAGGAAAGGCAAGACAGACATACAACCAGACTACGACCGACACCATTAGTATTGGAACTCTGCACTGGCAGCTGAGGATGGGGATGAAGCACATATGAAAATGCCCAGAGTGCTGTGATCTCAATTCTTGACTTAGCTCAACTCAACTTGTGTGTGTGGGCCTGTGCATGTATGTGTATGTCTGTGTATGTCTGTGTGAGTCTGCATGTGTGTGTATGTCTGTGGGTTTGTATGTGTGTCTGTGTGTGTACGTCTGCGAATGTGTGTCTGTGTGTATGTCGGTGTGTTTGTATGTGTGTTTCTATGTGTGTGTCTATGTTATGTCAATGTGACTGTGTGAGTGTTTGTGTATTTGTGTGTGTCTTTATCAGTCTTAATATGTGTGTCTGTGTGTGTCTGCCTGTATGTCTCTGTGTATGTGTCTGTCCATGTGTGTCAATGTTTCTGTGTGTGTGTGTGTGTTTGTCTGTGCCAGCCTTTTTTGTTTCTGTGTGTGTATGTGTGTGTGTCTAGTGTGTCTACTTGTGTGTCTTGGTGTGCATGTGTGTTTGGCACTGATGCCTGTACGTACGTACGTACGTATGCATACATGTATGTACGAGTGTGTGTGTGTGTATGTGTGCATGCATGTATGTATCCATTTGGGTGTGTATGTGTGTGTAAGTAAATGAGTGGGTATTTGCATGTGTGTGTGTGTGCATGTGAGTATGTATGCACATGCATTTTACCACCCATGTTTTTGTGTTTTTTCTTGCTGTTCATAATACGCATACTATTACATCATCAGAACATGCTTTATTGATAAAATACAACTGCCTTGTGAAGGGTGGGCATTTGGAAGGGCCGAATGTAAGATGGGCTTGGGTGCCCAATTTGTGACTCTTTAAAGATAAAGTTTATTTGCTTGTTCAAGCCTTCTCTTCTTGAGCTGCTCTTTGCCGACGATCAATGCATATTTCACAGTGATAGTAAACAGCTCCCGACAGTTTCAAGCATCATATGAAGATCAATACTGAAAAGACTCATGAGCATAAGTAGAGAGCAACAGACCATCGACATAAAGATTCTAGATCACAGTCTAAAACAAGTGCAAGAATTTAAATACTGGGAAGTATCTTTACATCCAATGGTAAAATAGACAGAGAGATCGAAGCAAGAATCCAACAAGCAAACAATGTCGCATACCAGCTTGCCCCAATTTTAAAACACCCTGCTGTCCAGCTGAGATAAAAAGACAAATTATAAATACAATCTTTTATACCGACATTAGGTTATCAATGTCAGACTTGGACATTAACAAAAGAACACGAGAGAAGACTAACCACTTTTGGCTGCGAATAAAACCAGAAGAGATCGAGTGAGAAACGATGTGCAACTATTGGAACCATACCCATCGTTAAATTTATTGAGAAGCGTCACCTAATGAGAATGGAACCAACGATGCCAGCATCAAGAGCATTATCGAAACAACAAGAGGCAGGGGAAGACCAAGAAGAAGATGGATTTCACAGACAACTTGAGACTTCATAACATCACGGCTAGCGACTGAGCGCGCCCTGGCTCGGTTGCCGATCATCTGATAGACTGCGACGCCTAGCGGCACAAGCAGATTTTGACAAAAGAAAGAAGAAGCCTTCTCTTTCTCCCCACAAAATTCTCAACAAACATACTTTTCTCGCCTCGCTGGCAAACTTCATCTACGCACGGTTATCCCTGATACCTGGCCCTAGCACTTATTGACCCGTATCATTGGGAAATCCCTTGCAACATCATGGGTTTCTCACATCATTACAGATATGCAACTAACATTTTACTGTTGCATGTAGCTCACTTCATTACCTCCCCATCTTTTTTCGTCTCTGAAGAATTAAAAATTAAATTTAGGAGACCAATTTGCTCTCAGGTGATGGTCATCTATTTTGTAATTACATGACCATGGGTTGATCATGCCATCACGATGTTATTTTAGAGTTGTTGAGATTTTATCCTGGAATTTTTCTCAAGAACGCAGGATCTTTGTCAATATCAGACAAGCATCACAGTTTAACAGATGATTGATGACTGAGCTCAGTAGCTTTGGATGCTGTGATGTTGTGAAGTTTTTGGCTGGCAGTGACCCTTTCCATCCATCTTCTTCTAGGTTTCACTGCCTCTTGGTGTTTCCATTTTCATGTTTTACACTCTCAGTGATGGCATAGTTTGATTAATTCTCACTAGGTGGCAGAACCATTTTAGACCTTCTTTCTCACTGAATTAAAAAATGTTTATTGCTTCAGTAGTTCTAATTTCTTTTTTCCTCACACTGCCTGTTTCTGTTTTGTATGCAGCCATTCTCCTTATCATATCAACTATTATCATAATTCCTTATAATCTTGTTGTTAGGACCAAAGATAAAATAACTGATGAAGTCATAATTAGACAGTTGCTTTGTCAAACATATGAAGAAATATAGCCCTATGTCTGCGGGAAATGCTGGAGGGAAGAGAGAAGGGCAAGCCTGCAATATAAAGACACCATTACATGTGGGCAGCTAACATCAGGATGGGCTACAAAGTCTTCAGGATAGAAGCTGTTGAAGACTAATTACAGCCAACCTTCTTTGTGGATATTGTGGTGGATGATGATGATTTTGCTGTCAGTTATTAAAAATCAGTTTCTGAAAAAAAAAGAAGGTTTTCATTTACATTTCTTATTTTTCTTTCACTCACTTTGTATCTGAGATATCTGAATTGTTGTCTCAGCTTGCACTGATGTTTCTCTTGGCCAAAAGTTTTGCCTTGGAGGGCGTAATCCGTTGCCTCAGGTATAAGTGCACATGGCTGATTCGCCAGTCTTAAATTTTGTGTACATGTGACTGCAAAGTCGATTGTGTCCTGTTCTAAGGCATAGAATTATAACTTGCACTTATGTCTCTATTATATGGTCATCGTGTTGTGTCGGTTTCAGTGGCTTTCTGATTAATTTGATTATTCTCTTATTCTATGTATAAAAGACTGTTATGTCAGGTTGTTTTTCAGTTGCACCTTCCTTAGCTAATTTATCAGCTCTTTTGTTTCCGTGAATTCCACAGTGGGATGGTATCCTTACACCAGCTGCCTAGTTTAGAGAGCAGTGTTCTTATACCAGGTAATTTTCCAGATTTGAGTGCCTGAAGTACTACCACTCTTGCATCTGTCAGGAATCCCATGGGTTGTGAAATATGATATATATTTAGCAGTTTCTCTGCTGCTATTTTGATGGCTTGAACTTCTGCACCATAGTTGGGACAGTGCTCTCCTATTGATTTTTTGGTTGTATATTTGGTATTATTTGGATGCACAGTATACACTACTGCTCCTCCATTTCTGCTTGCTTTTTCATTTACATCTAAAGCCATCCCCTTATGATTTCCAGGGCCCCATTGTGGGATACAAAAAAGAATCAACTCACTGTCCCCTAACAAGCATGTAGTAAGAGTCTACTAATTATGGATGTTTCCTTCAAAGAGTGCTAGAGTGCATCTGCCTGAGAGGTGAGGAACCAACAGTCTGCATACTAATAAACCATATGTGTAAAATGAATGTGCACAGAAAACTCAAGTTCTGAAATGAGAATAAGTCCAGAATTTCCGCTGAAATTTACAGCTGGTAAGTGTGAAGAAGAAGAAGAAGAGGATATGATTCCAGAATACATGCATCACAGATAACTAATTTTGAACTTGCTGAGTATCTTATGGTTTGACTGTATGTGAATATTTTCAGTCGATGTTTGGGCATTATTCACCGAGTTCTTTGCTACCAGAAAAAGCTTCGGGTTCGAATACAGTACCCATGGAAAAATTTGTGGACAGGTAATTTTTATTTATTGCTGCTATTGTTTTTTTTATCTCTATGGGAAGGAATACTGTATCTGTGCATTTAACATATCACCTTAATCACTAAATGAATTGTCAGCTGGTGTGGGTGATCATGTCTCTTTACAACTTCCATTCTCAAGCTCAGTCTGTTAATTTCTGTGATATTCTCTTTTCCTTCAGTGAGGTATCTAGAACATACATCACTCGATACAAAATGGTGGCAAAACAAAATTATACTTCTAAAAAAAATCTACAACTTCAATCGTGAGGATGGTGGTGGAGGCAGTCACTGCAGCTTTTTAGTGGTTAGCAGAAAAATAGTTACCAGAATAATTATAGTGTCTGATTCATAACAAAACCTCTCTTACCCAAGACCATTGTGCGTGGCGAAGAGTCTCAGCCTCCCGAAGGTAGTCCTGATAACTGGGGGTGCGAATCCCCAGGCAAAACACAATGGATCTATAGGAGCAAACCTTGATAATAAACCCTGTGCACCACACCGTACTGCCTCCTGTGAGAGGGAAAGGTGCCAGAGGTGTGCTGAATAGTCTTAGGAGTGGAAACAATTATGCTAACCCTGCTGAATACCAGAAACTATCGCGAAGGCACAGGGACTCAGGATGTGTCGATCCAGTTGCCCTAACTACTAGTTATGCCTGTAAATGCAATGACTGCCGGGGCATTGTGACCTATATCAGAAATGGCATACGAGGAGATAGAACAATGCTATTGGGATCTCACTCTATGGATGTGCAAAAAATAACTATCTGGTACAGTGGAAGCAAATATATGATATACAACGTGTACAGCCCACCTCAGACAACATGCTACATACCAGAACTATACAAGACACAGTACCATAAAACCATTCTTGTTGATGACTTCAGGGGACACTCGGCACGTTGGGGTTACCCTGACTACAACAGCCCAGGGAAGTACATCAAAGGTACTTGTGAAACAACTAACCTATTAGTGCTGCAGGACACAGAGTCTCCACCTACACTGCTACACAGGACCCACCTATCTCTCAGCTGACCTGATCTGACCATCTGCTCATCCGACATAGCAGATGCAAACTAACCCCAAGTCCTGGAGGACATAGGAAGTGACCACAAGCCAATACTTACAACTGTAAGCACCCCCGCTAAATTATGCTTCAAGCTGAGAACCTTGGAATTTTTGAAAAGCAAACTGGAAACTTATTTCAGGAAACATCTGACTGCTTCCTGGGAAGAACTGACAACAACTGCATGGAAAAGTTTTGTGAAAATCTAACAGAAGCATTGAAAGCCATCCCAAGGAGCAGCTGGAAGGCATATAAACCTTTTTGGAATAAGGAAATTCAAAATACTTTATCTGAAAGGAATAAAGCAAGAATATTACTTGAAACTGCTCGTTCACCAGAAGCAGAGATCTAATAAAATAAGGCAGTGCCAGAGTAAAGCTTATAGTTAATAAGGCTAAAAAAAGAGATAAATGGGCAGAAACTTGCTCCAACTTTACCTTAGACAGAATGGATATAAAGCATGGACTTAAGTTAAAAACCTCTCCGGAGAAAGTAGAAGGGTGAACCTGAAACCATTGACAGATGGGAGTAAGACAATCACTGAAGACAAGAAGAAAGCAGAACATTTCAATCATTATTTTGCCTAGGTTAACAGAGCAGGTAAAATCTCAGAACAGGATAGAACTCGGCTCTTTCAGTTGAAGAAACAAGAGAGAACTCCAACAGCCAGCGACTCCCTTTTTGAAGATGAGTTTAGCATGGACAAATTAGAACAAGCCCTGGAGAAATTAAAACCTAGAAAATCCCCAGGTCCAGATAAGATCCACAACGAAATGCTGCTACATCTTGGCGTGTCTGAGAGAGAAGTAGTTCTCAGGCTAATTAATAAACATGTTGATCAAGCTAACTTCCGAAGGCATGGAGGAATGCATATATCGTCCCAATACTTAAAACCAATAAGCCTCCAGATGACCCCAAAAGCTACCGCCCGATTTCTTAACATCATGCTTGGGCAAAATTGCAGAAAGGATGATAAACAGGCACTTATATTGGTTCCTCGAGAGTTCTGGTATTCTGTACCATGAATTGGCAGGCTTCAGAATCAACAGCAGGCCTAGGACATAGTGTGGAGAAAAAGCCTTCTGATGAAGATAATGTGCATAGGAATAAATGGCAGGTACATAACTGGGTTAAATACTTTCTGATAGATAGAACAATCCAGACTAAGATACACAACGCAATCTCATCCAAAGAAGTCTTGGAGGAGGGCTTGCCACAGGCTTATCATTGAGCTGTACACTGTTTTTAATATTTATCAGTGACTTGCCAAAACAAATCAAGGCCAGAAAAGCATTGTATGCTGATGATCTAGCAATATAGCAGAGTCATGAAAATGTGGAAAGCAGAGCCCAAAGACTAAATTGATTCTCACCCCGAAGAATGGATCCATGTTTATACTGATGGATCTGCATTCAAAGCTACCAATAAAGCCGATTACGGAATCTACATAGGTTATCCTGATGGAGCTGTTGAAGAGATTTTTGATGTATGCGGGGAATTCTGCTCAAATTATGAAGCCAGAATAATTGCACTGGAAACAGCAGTATACCTTCTAAAGACTGTAATGGATGTTTATCCTTCAAAGGCCCAAAATATTGTCATCTTCACCGATTCAGCGTCTGCTGTTAAAGGTCTGGAGGGCAGTGAACGCTGCAGAACTGACATAGCTAAGATATTTATGGATGCTTATCAGCTCATTACCTCATACAACATCAGAGAAGTGATGCAGTGGATTCCAGGCAACTCAGGCACACATTCCAGGCCACTCAGGCACACCAGGTAATGACAGAGCTGACAGACTGGCAAAGTAAGAACAACCACCTACAGTGACAACCCTACAGACAGCAAAAACGCTTATAAGAGATATAAACAAAAAGACTTGGCGGAACAGATGGGCCATGGGAGACACTGGAAGAGAGGTTTATAGACATATGGCTGGCCCTGATCCTAACGACAGCATTAACCATCTAACAAGAAGGGACCAGGCCACCATCTTCAGACTTAGAACACAACATACTCCACTCAGTGGACATCTATACAGAAAACAGCCACAACACTCCCCAGAGTGCCAGTTATGTAACTAACCCTACAAAACTGTTGACCCACATCTCTTTAAGTACCCAAAACTCAGAGAGACTAAAAGAGTGCTACTCCTTCCGAGACCAGACAAGTGGAACACAGTGTACGGAGGAAAAGAACAGCTTGTGAAAACATGCAAACTCCACTACATGGCACTGGGCCAGAGGGCAAAAGCTCCGGTGCCGCTGGATCGATAACAACAAAAACAATAGTGTCTGATTCACAGTCAGTAATGCAAAAGGTTAAACATGTACAAATGTGGCATGTTACTGAGCATCAACAGGTCAACATTATAGGGACTGACATGGATTAACTCTCCATGAAATGCAGGAGTGAGAGGGAATAAAAGGGCACATTTATTGGCTACATCAGCGATAGCTACAGGACAAAGGAGGTATTCTGAAGACCATTTATATTAAGGAATACTGATAGAAGACACAAGGTTAGATGAAAAAACATATGTGAGAATGTGGAATTAGTAGTGGATCTGGAAAGGATGAACATATGGATGGAAGGGAATGATGATGTGTGGTCAGTGTGCTATGGGAACAGTCAACATCTACACCTTAAGACATTTGCTATGGTTGACGGAGCATCTATGGGTGGGCTGGATGTTCTGCGATGTCGATTGTTTAATCTGTAATCAAACCTTCAGTGATGCCAGTGTTCTATGTCATCTCTTTACACCTGCTTGTGTTTCACAACACATCTGCTATAGAATTAATTTAAAATGAGCTTTTCTATAGTCCTTTCAGCTCTTCATGATCCCTTGGGCCAGATTTCCTGGGAAACAAATTTAAGGGGTATAATTTACACGCAAAAAAAAAAAAAAAAAAAAAAATAAGCAATGTGATATTTATCACTTATAATAAGTTCTTCAGTATGGCAGTTAAATAAGCTGGATCTGCAAGTCTTAGCTTACTAGGAACTGCTGGAAACATTGAAGAATATGGCATCATAGTTATAAGGTTTTTGTAGCTGAGGTCTTGAAAACACTCTTCGCTGAAATGTTTGAAGTAAACAAGTGCAACCACAGTAACTCATGCGCATTAAAGATATTGAGTGTTTGGTGACTGATATGCACTACCATTTTGACTACTGTTACTGCCTCTGGGAAGACTCTGATGCCTGTTTTATAAGGCTTGGTCACCCTCAGAGGTATACTAGTTAGAAACACATTTTGACACTAAGAAGTCACAAATAATAGACTGCACAGTTTACTGCCTGCTTTATTTTGTTGGATCTCTTCAGGTGCATACTACAGTAACAGTTGATTAAAATGAAGCAAATAAACAAATTATTCTAACCAAAACACAAACTCCAAAGTTATTGTCTTTTTTTTTCCCCGAGGGCAAATGTAAGGTCACCACTATGTCCTTTTGTCTGCATAAATCTAGACCGAACCAGTTTATTATCATTGCTTCCATATATCTAAGCATTCTATGGTTGTTTGAGGTGTTCAGAAAGGCACTATTCTTGTTTACCTTACCAGATTTTCTCAGCTTAATGTGATCTGAAATGACAGTGAGGAAATATTCCAATTGTGAGGCATTCTTTATGAAACTAACCAGCACTTCTGTACTGCGATTTTGCATTTGAGTTTGAACAATCCATACGACAAAACTACATAGCCGTGACCTTGCATTTTCTCTGGTAAAATAGGCAGTTAGTTACCTTTTAATGTAGTCCCTTTTGTGTTTCATTCAGAAGGATTCGATTACTTGCTTCATTTTAATAAATTGTTACTGTAGAATGCACCCGATGAGCTGCAGCTAAATTGGGCAGGCAATACAAAGTTGAAAACATTGCTTTAAATCTTTGAAAATGAAATCCAGTCTTTGTTGACAAGCCAGTGAGCTGACCAGTACTCAGTCGTGCATTGTTTGTTCAGCTGTTTTGTGTGTGTATCATATCCATAGTTTGTACTCTTTACCTGATCAGCATACACCATTTTCGTCTGTGGACATACTGCACAACCTAACCATTATTGATCTTTTCATGTTTGTGTCTCATAATTTTCCATTGATTGGCAATGTTATTTATATGTTTAGAATTGTGTTGCTTTGTTGTTCATTAAATTGTGGTAATTTGTATTGAGCTGCTTTCATATATTTATCCAGCATTGATACATCTACTCAAGTTCCTCCAGTCCCATGAGTCGCAGCTGGTGAAGAAATACAACATCTTTCATTTAGCTTCCAAGGTAGGAACATATTCTCATGTTGCCACTCATGTCATTCTTCTGATTCTGCTTCTACCTCTCTGCCGATGGAACCTTGGTCCTCTGTTACGGTAATGGACTTGTTCATGGTGGGTTTGATTGTGCGGCTAAACTTGTCTAAAGGATGAAGTGGCTAAACTGACCCTCAGTTATTGCTCACAGCACGCATGCTGGCTAGTGTTCTTTTGTTGCTCTTCTGAGCTGTGGTAACACCCAGGCATCCATGCCAATCATCTTTATAATTGTGTTGTACCATCGTATATCACATGGAGTATCACATGGAGTTTGCAGTTTATCCTTCCATTACATTCTGTCCTGTATTTATGTGCTGAGTTCACATGGGATCACTGAAAGTGGGTTGCTGTTCTGTATCTCCACAGCTAATTTCATATCCTTTATAGGACATCACAAACCAGGTCCAGCATTTGTTGGTTGTTTGTGATTTTCCTAGTCAGTTTTACTTGCATTCATTAGTTCAGGTGTACATCGCCATTATAGTATTTGAAAGTGGAAATAAAATAATTGAGCTATATAAGGTGTACATTGTTATTATAGAAACTGGAAGTGACACTAAAATAAGATAGGTATGAAAGGTGAACATTTCCTTATGGCTTGAAACAGTAAACCAAATAAGCTGGCAGGGAAAGATGAACATTTCAAAATGACTTGAAAAATGTAAGCCAAATAAGGTAGCTATGAAAGGTGAACATTTCATTATGAATTAAAGCATGTAAACCAAATAAGCTAGCTAGGAAAGGTGAACATTTCCTTACAACTTGAACTATGTAAATAAAATAAGCTAGCTATGAAAGGTTAACATTTCATTACAACTTGAAAAATGTAAACAAAATAAGCTAGCTTTGAAAGGTGACCACTGAATTTAAACATAAAATTTGAGTGAACATTTCCGTATCATTGGAGAATCAAACAGAAATAAGCTGATTATGAAAGGTGACCACTGTCTTGATACTAGTATAAAGGAACACACCGTAATATATGGCTTTGAAAGGTTAACATTATTCTGATTTCCTGGTGTCATCCACAGGTGGTGAACATCTTCAATCTGTTTGTGACATATGGCGACACCTTCCTACCAAACCCCACCAGCTATGATGAGCTTTATTATGAAATTATCAGGATGCACCAAATCTTTGACAATATCTATTCAATGGGTATGTTTTAGATTTGATTGTCAACATGTTGCTTGTTAAGAGAATCAGACTGTTGGCAAGCAAAATTACTGTTTCAGTGCATTTTAGTTCTGTGACTGACTGACTTTCTACCCCACCAGGACATCACACAAGCGATAAACACCCGATGACACAAAGTGCCACCATGCGGATGAGGATCGCTGTGGAGAGGTCCCAGAAACCGCGTTCAGACATCTGGCCATATGTATGGCCTGCCTATATAGCGGCCCCTGGCAAAAGCCAGAGTAGGGCTTCAAATGACAAAAAATTTAGTCCTAAAAAGGACGAAATTGGATACAGCTAATTATGTCCTCCCTTAAATACTGGACCAAGTGAATCCTAAGCACTGTGAAAGTGATATATATACATCTGTGAAATGTCTAAAAGTAATAAATCTTCTTGTTCATCGTTGTTTATCCTGAAAATAAAAATAGTTGTGTTGCATCTCTACATTTCTGGTTGAATATCTAGCTTTAGCACAACATTTGCTGTGTTTACATCTGCTATAAATATTGTGGTATTGTTGTTTTCTGATTATACATGTTTTGCCATAAACATGATGTAAATGGTCTGTATTTTATGATTTTCACCTGCCAAGAGATTATTAACATCATCAGAATGTTAACAGAACCTCACATTGTTTACCATTGTCTGAGAAGAGCCTTCTTATCCAGAATTACCATCTTCAGCACTTACAGTAGGAGAGTGAGCTCATTCTGTTGAATATTTTTTCCTGTATTATCTGCTAGGGATCTAAACCCAGTTCTTCAGCTTGATTACTGAGAAATAAAGCGTTCACCGCATGTAGCTGAGGTCAGATTTAGACAGGAAATGTGGTGGGACATTGTCAGTCTTAAATTGCATATTATGCCTCAGATTCCTTTATCAAGAGTAATGCAAGTATTATATAACAAGTTATTATTTACTTGAGGTGTTGTTTGATAACTCAATGACAGTTTGTGCAAATAATTTTGCTGAAATGGTGAAACTGTCAGTTAGAACTCACAATGAAAATGACTGTATCTGTCATTTGAAAAGAAAAGACAAGAAAGAAAAAGAAATCACTGGAACACTATTTTACAGCCTAGTAAAAACTAATAAAGTATCATTACTTGAGAAGACAAAAAAAAACATCTACTGAAGGGGCATCCACTATAGCATGTGACATATCATGCTTGTAGTGCTGTTGATTTGGTTCATCAGCACTTTCTGTTGTTACATTCACAGCTTTGAGGTACACAAGTACAGACAGTGAACACAAGGAGTCAGCAGCCAAACTGTCTAACCATTTAGTTAACATCAGGTAAGACTATCAGCAGCCAAACTAACTAACCATTTAGTTAACATCAGGTAAGACTATCAGCAGCCAAACTGACTAACCATTTAGTTAACATCAGGTAAGACTATCAGCAGCCAAACTAACTAACCATTTAGTTAACATCAGGTAAGACTATCAGCAGCCAAACTGACTAACCATTTAGTTAACATCAGGTAAGACTATCAGCAGCCAAACTAACTAACCATTTAGTTAACATCAGGTAAGACTATCAGCAGCCAAACTAACTAACCATTTAGTTAACATCAGGTAAGACTATCAGCAGCCAAACTGTCTAATCATTTAGTTAACATCAGGTAAGACTATCAGCAGCCAAACTAACTAACCATTTAGTTAACATCAGGTAAGACTATCAGCAGCCAAACTAACTAACCATTTAGTTAACATCAGGTAAGACTATCAGCAGCCAAACTGACTAACCATTTAGTTAACATCAGGTAAGACTATCAGCAGCCAAACTAACTAACCATTTAGTTAACATCAGGTAAGACTATCAGCAGCCAAACTGACTAACCATTTAGTTAACATCAGGTAAGACTATCAGCAGCCAAACTAACTAACCATTTAGTTAACATCAGGTAAGACTATCAGCAGCCAAACTGACTAACCATTTAGTTAACATCAGGTAAGACTATCAGCAGCCAAACTAACTAACCATTTAGTTAACATCAGGTAAGACTATCAGCAGCCAAACTGACTAACCATTTAGTTAACATCAGGTAAGACTATCAGCAGCCAAACTGACTAACCATTTAGTTATCATCAGGTAAGACTATCAGCAGCCAAACTGACTAACCATTTAGTTAACATCAGGTAAGACTATCAGCAGCCAAACTGACTAACCATTTAGTTAACATCAGGTAAGACTATCAGCAGCCAAGCTGACTAACCATTTAGTTAACATCAGGTAAGACTATCAGCAGCCAAACTGACTAACCATTTAGTTAACATCAGGTAAGACTATCAGCAGCCAAACTGACTAACCATTTAGTTAACATCAGGTAAGACTATCAGCAGCCAAACTGACTAACCATTTAGTTAACATCAGGTAAGACTATCAGCAGCCAAACTGACTAACCATTTAGTTAACATCAGGTAAGACTATCAGCAGCCAAGCTGACTAACCATTTAGTTAACATCAGGTAAGACTATCAGCAGCCAAACTGACTAACCATTTAGTTAACATCAGGTAAGACTATCAGCAGCCAAACTGACTAACCATTTAGTTAACATCAGGTAAGACTATCAGCAGCCAAGCTGACTAACCATTTAGTTAACATCAGGTAAGACTATCAGCAGCCAAGCTGACTAACCATTTAGTTAACATCAGGTAAGACTATCAGCAGCCAAACTGACTAACCATTTAGTTAACATCAGGTAAGACTATCAGCAGCCAAACTGACTAACCATTTAGTTATCATCAGGTAAGACTATCAGCAGCCAAACTGACTAACCATTTAGTTAACATCAGGTAAGACTATCAGCAGCCAAACTGACTAACCATTTAGTTAACATCAGGTAAGACTATCAGCAGCCAAGCTGACTAACCATTTAGTTAACATCAGGTAAGACTATCAGCAGCCAAGCTGACTAACCATTTAGTTAACATCAGGTAAGACTATCAGCAGCCAAACTGACTAACCATTTAGTTAACATCAGGTAAGACTATCAGCAGCCAAACTGACTAACCATTTAGTTAACATCAGGTAAGACTATCAGCAGCCAAACTGACTAATCATTTAGTTAACATCAGGTAAGACTATCAGCAGCCAAACTGACTAACCATTTAGTTATCATCAGGTAAGACTATCAGCAGCCAAACTGACTAACCATTTAGTTAACATCAGGTAAGACTATCAGCAGCCAAACTGACTAACCATTTAGTTAACATCAGGTAAGACTTCTTCCGTCCAACTGTGCATCCATTATTGATTTCAGTGCCTAAGGCATACATCCTTGAGTAGAAGCATTTTGGATTTATAGCCAGTGACTAGTGCCAAGTGAGATGCACAGAACCCTAATCCCAGCAGGGAAATATATTGGGGTTATGGCACAGCTCATTGTTGTATAGACTAATTAGTACTTGACTGGTTGTGTGCTCATAATGGGTTCTGTGACATCACACATGTCATGCTGGCAGGGCTCATGATGTGTTCTGTGACATCACACATGTCAAACTGATGGTGCTCATGATGGGTTCTGTGACATCACACATGTCCCACTGATGGTGCTCATGATGGGTTCTGTGATATCACACCTGTCCCACTGATGGTGCTCATGATGGGTTCTGTGATATCACACCTGTCCTACTGATGGTTCTCATGATGGGTTCTGTGATATCACACATGTGATGTTGGCATCCTTTACTTCCCAGAACTTTTCTGTTCTGCTGTTTTAGGTGTATGAGGAGTGTAGATAATTGTTTTTTCTCATAACAGAAGCTATTGAAGGTGCATGAAGATTGTGTATAAATGTTTTTTCTCATTACAAAAGTTTCATTAAATGTGTGTGCAGATGTTTATTCCTATTAATGTTTATTCCATAGCTGTATGACATAAATGTATATGTGTGTAAAAATAATTATTCCATGGCAGAAATGATCATACAGGTACAGGTGTGAAATGCAGGTGTATGTTTGTAAATGTTTTCCCATAACATATATGCTATTTAGGTGTGTGAAATGTTAGATGTATGTATCAATAATAATTATGTGATAGAAAATACAGTGTGTGTGTGTGTGTGTGCATGCGCGCGTGCGTGCGTGTGTGCATGCGTATGTGTATGCGTGTGTGTGGGAATAAGATAGATAAATATGAGCTATAAACAGTTATCCCATGATAGAGCCAGCCATTGCAGTGTATTTATGTGTGAGACCATAAGAGAGAGAGAGAGAGAGAGAGAGAGAGAGAGAGAGAGAGAGAGAGAGAGAGAGAGAGAGAGTGAGTGAGTGTGTGAGAGAGAGAGAGAGAGAGTGTGTGTGTGTCAGTGAGTCAGTCAGTCAGTGAGTCGAGTCAGTCACATGTGTCACATGGTAGAAACAATCAAAGATGTGTAAAGTGTCAAGAGTATACATGAGCTGTAAACAGTTATCCAATGATAGAGCCAGCCATTGGAGTGTTTTTATGTGTGAGTGCATGCTTGTATGTTTGAATTTAAGAAATAGATTATTCTCTTCAGTATTTACTTCCTGTCTTAGCTTTCATCATTTCTAGTTAGTGAAACATTATTAGGAACACGAAAAAGGACAAATTGGAGTACCTCATTATAATGGAAAAGATGTAGGGGACGTACGAGAGGAAGTCAGTAAACAAATGGTTGTTTAAAAAAACTAAAACTAAAGACGATAACAACTTAAAAACATGTTGTATTTTTACATATACATTGTCACTTTATTTTTCAACATAATTTCCACCAACATTGATGTACTTGTCCCATTGTTTTATCAGTCCTTCCAAACCTGCTGCAAAAAACTGCACTCTGTTTCTCAACCACATTTTCACTTCACATGCAACTTCTGCATCATTTGCGAAGTGTCTCACGCCAAGGTGGCTTTTCAGTGGAAAAAAAATTTCAATCGACCATGTGTTACGTTGTATGCTGAACCATGTGAGCTTGCTACTGCAGCTGCTACAGAGTAAACTGTTACTTGCCTGTCACCTCTAATCATCTCCCCCACCCGCTGCATTGTTACGTCTATTGCAATCTCAACAGGACGACCAGATCAGAACTCATCAACAATTTTAGAGTGTCCTTGAGAACATTTTTATTTACCCAGCTGTGCACTGCTTTACAGCATAAACATTTGTCAGCATAAACAGGAAGCATTTACTTATGAATGTCCTTTGCAGGCAGCCCCTTTGCCCCCCCCCCCCCCCAATAAAAATCAAGGGGAACCCCCCCCCCCTCCCCCCCCACAACAGCAAGTTGTTCTTTGGGGGTAAACTCCGTAAGTACAGTCACCATTTTGTTTCTGTGTTGCACATGCAACACCTAGTGCCACCTAATGAACAGAGACACAAAGTTGCAAGTTACTGCCACCTAATGACACCTTTAGAAATTACCATCTACATTTTCCTGCCATCCCATTACCATTTATGACTTACTTATGGACTTCCCTTCGTAGACAGAAGGAGACCAAGAGATGAAATACTGGACAGTTTGGTGTCATGGCATGGAGGAACTTTGTGTCAAATGTAATTAGTACACAAGAGAGAAGTCTTTGGGAAAACTTACTACCAGTGCAATATGAAATGGATGATAAGAAGAATATACTTTGTGTGCCTTTATCTCAGTGTTTTTCAATATTGCGTGACTATGTATATCTTTCCTCAGAGCAATTATCAACCATTTCTCCCCAAAACTTGATGCTTGGGCAGCTGCCAATCATCTGTCCTCTCTAACAGAAGAACAGGTAGAAGCTTTCTCAAGATTTTCTCCTTTACCAACTGCCTTTGTGTTTACAGAAATTAAACAGAACAGGTAAAAAAAAAAAAAATCAACCAAAGATGATTAATATAGACAACACCTCTGTGACAACAACCACACAGCTGTGGCTAAAATTTGAGAAAATCTGTAGCTACATTTGAATTATCTTAACATTAACGTACACAGAAAAGAGGTTATAAAGATGAAACATGTAAATAGAGATCTTTAATGGAAGCAATGGCAAACTACAGGGTATAATATTTGCATTGAAAAACAACAACAGCCTGTCCTGTAAAATATATGCAACAAACTTTTTATTGGAAGATCAGTGTGTCAGATAAGCCAGTATTCACCTACCTATAAAAGGTTGTCTCATCTGATGGGAAAGGCAATGCAGATATTGAACAGAGACGCAGAGCAACGCATGTCATTGGCCAATTGTCAGGGAATATTTTGGCATTTAAAAAAAAAAATTGTTCAACACAATCTACACAGTAACAGGATGCTATCAGTACCATAAGGCATTGACAGCAGAAGGTAAAAGAGGAATTCAACCACAGTGGTGAAATGCATAAGTAGAATATCTACTGTGGAGATAAAGATGAGATGAAGATCAGAAAATGACACCAGGAAGCAGTCAGGCACAATTTCATAAATGGTGTCACTGTTTTTTTGAAATGTGACATAAGAACAGACTTAGTGAAATAAAGACAAACTTATACATCACAGTAGGAAGAGAACACAGATGATCCTGAAACAGAAGTTCCTTGTTTGTTTGTTTAATTGTTCTATTGAATCGATGAAGCCAACATGCTGGTACTATTTCAGCTGTAGTCTCTCTTTGTATATCCGTTTCTTTTTACCTCTATCTGCCAATTTTATTTCATCTTCTTCCCTGAGAAAGCCGTTTTTCTGGCTGTTAACTATTTTTGGTTGACGTGTCTGTGGGTAGTGCACTGTAGGCAGAAATGACACCTTTAGTACTGGCTGTGACTGCATAGTTTGCAGACATGGTGGGTTTGATTTCAAATACCCAACTGGGGATAACATTGATTTTAAATATATCGTTATTATGTAATGGGAGTCGCTGTGGTGGAGTGGCTAGATGCTCGCCGTGGATTGGAAGGTCGTGGGTTTGTTCCCTGGCAGAGCCGGACTTTTTTCAAAAATGACTTTGACTCCCAGGTTGACCCAGCTTTGAGTAGGTAACGGGTACAATACTGGAAAGTAAAGATGGCCGGCATGATGCTGACCACATCACTCATCTTGTCTAAATTGGTCTATAAAATATAGGTCTAGCCCTATACGCCTAAAGGCATGGAAAAATATCCTTTACTTTACTTTTATTATGTAATATTGCTTTGTGTGGCAAAATGAGCACAACCACTTTTTTAATGTTCAAATGGGAGGAAATCAGGCAATTTTTTGCTCCATTTGTGTTTTGTGTGTGTTTGATTACTTCCCTTTACATAGAAAGGCACAGGCAGAGAAACGGAGGCAAACTAGAAAGAATCATACTGCTAATCTCACACTTACTGCGCTTCCATCTGTTGTCTGCACTGCTAAAGAACTTTCCAGGCTCAGATTGGACTAATTGGCCACCTTTATACTCATAATCATTGATCATTACTACTGTGGATGAAAGTGGTCTTCGTCACTCGTGATGGACACAACACATAGAAATAATTTTTGTTTTCTGATTTAGACATTTAGTGACTGGAGAAATGTTAAATACTTTTGTGTGTCATCCGAAAAGCAGATGCTTTCATGCCTGTTGTCTACTTAGTGGTCTAGAGGTTCGACCCCATATATTTACATAAAGCTAAGAATCAGAATTTCATCTGCTTCTGCTCTTCTAGTTTATTGGGATAGAGTTTCAGAGAATTATAAGGATGCTTTAAAAAAAAAAATTAAATTTGAAGAAAAAAATGTGATTGGTTAAGATTTGTACATGGCGAGAAAGTTAATCGATGCTGATCAGTTGACTGTGACCACAGGTGCTAGAAGTAGTGAGAGGAAACTATGACACGCTGACTCTGAAACTACAAGACAATCTGGATCAGTTTGAAAGATACAGCGAGAAACCCAGGGAGACACCATTTTTCACCAACCAGGCAAGTGCTGAACATTGTTTTATAGTTATCGCTCTTCATGTTTGATTTTTTCAGCAGTGCTGAACATTGTTTTATAGTTATCGCTCTTCATGTTTGATTGTTTCAGCAGTACTACCTAGTAGTTCATGAGGTTTTAACTTAATTGCGAACATGTCATTCCATGATTGCTTTGTTCCTGTGCCTGTGAAAATCATTGACTTTTGAGTTAATTGATAATTTTATCTTTTGTGATCACTCCTGCAGCCTTGGATATCTCATTATTAATTTTGTTATCTGCTTTGTAGTTAGGGGACATGTCTGGCACTGGTAACATAGGGTGATGATGAATATGCTGTGAATGAGTCCTTCCTTCAAGAGAAGGATTTCAACTGTAAATTGATTAGAGATGTTGACAGCCAAAATTTTTTGTCATGTTATAAGTGAGAAATAAACTTTAAAACTTATTGGCAGTTGGCAAATTGAATTGACAAATAGCGAACAGAAGCCAGAGAAATACAAGCCGAGATGGCTTAGCTATATATGGCACTAGCTCCATATTTGTGTTATAGACCAGTGGGAACTCAGTGAGTGATGTTAACATCAACATCTTCTTCTTTTTCTCCTCCTCCTCCTCTTCTTCTTGCTGCTGCTTCTTCTTCTTGCTGCTTCTTCTTCTTGCTGCTTCTTCTTCTTGCTGCTTCTTCTTCTTGCTGCTTCTTCTTCTTGCTGCTTCTTCTTCTTGCTGCTTCTTCTTGCTGCTTCTTCTTCTTCACCACAATTCACCAGCTGTAAACTACATCAGAAAGTTCTGGTTGTTCATCCACTTATGGACTTTGGTCTTGCTCTAAAACTTGAGTTTTACAGGTGCATCCATTTTATGGATCTGGTTTATGTGTATGCAGTTTCGTTCCTAACCTCTCAGGCAGATGAACTCTGACTTTCAAGAAAGGCAGCGAGAGAGAGAGAGAGAGAGAGAGAGAGAGAGAGAGAGAGAGAGAGATGGAGAGTGAGGGAGAGAGAGAGGGGGGGGAGAGAGAGAGAAAGAGATGGAGGGAGGGAGGGGGAGAGAGGGAAAGAGAGAAAGATGGAGGGAGAGAGAGAGAGAGAGAGAGAGAGAGATAGATAGAGAGGGGGGTTTAGGAACCCACGTGGGGGAAAATAAGTAAGCAAAGGATCCCTCTCATGCCACTAGTGCTCTGGGCACATGATGGATGCTAGACTCATGTGTGTATAGACCAACCAGCGTTAAATGAGTAATGTGGTCAACATCAGGACAGCTGCCGTTCCCAGGAAATGTTTCTAGCACCTGTTTTAGGCTGCTTGATATGGCAACCAAGGTTATGAGTAAAAAAGTAAACGAAGTTAACACTGTCAGGTGACAATGACTCATGTGGGCTAATGATAATGTTTCTTGCAGGTGAGGACAATCATCCTAGATGTCCGCAAACTGGTCAGCAACTTGAACACATGTCAGCATGATGCTCTGCAGGAGCTTTCTGCCATTTCCTAATTTATCCTTGTTGTTGTTTTACTGTGGTAGTTCTTCATTTGGGGGTGTATATTTTTGTGTCTGTTTTGTACCCATAGAATTCTAGAAATGATTTTAAGTTATTTAAATTACATGGCATGAGATTACCAAGATGTTTTCTGTCTGTTACCAGGAGAGTAATTCACGGTTCCAGTCTTGAATATTTAGTATATGTTATTACGTGTTAGCTTGTTTGTTTTCCTTTACCAGGGAAACACCAGTGGAAAGTCCTGGTTTGTTAATTCATTTCTGATATTTGGCTTTGCTGCAGGACCTGAGCTTTGCATGTGCATTTATTTCACAGACCTGGCTAATATCAGGAAAGGAGGGGGGGGGGGGGGGGGGGGGGGGGGTAATAGGACTATTTGCCCGAAATGAATCTAGAGAATCCAAACAGGGAATTACATTTTAAAGGGGAAGGTTGTCCCATAGTTGTTGGGATGTGAATTGTCAGGTTTTTATATTCGCTAGGCCCATGTTCTCTAGGCCCATGTTCTTTAGGCCCATGTTCTCTAGGCCCATGTTCTCTAGGTCCATGTTCTCTAGGTCCATGTTCTCTAGGTCCATGTTCTCTAGCCCATGTTCTCTAGGTCCATGTTCACTAGGCCCATGTTCACTAGGTCCATGTTCTCTAGGTCCATGTTCTCTAGGTCTATGTTCTCTAGGCCCATGTTCACTAGGTCCATGTTCTCTAGGCCCATGTTCTCTAGGTCCATGTTCTCTAGGCCCATGTTCTCTAGGTCCATGTTCTCTAGGTCCACGTTCTCTAGGTCCACGTTCTCTAGGCCCATGTTCTCTAGGTCCATGTTCACTAGGTCCATGTTCTCTAGCTCCATGTTCTCTAGGCCCATGTTCACTAGGTCCATGTTCACTAGGCCCATGTTCTCTAGTCCCATGTTCTCTAGGTCCATGTTCTGTAGGTCCATGTTCTCTAGGTCCATGTTCTCTAGGTCCATGTTCTTTAGGCCCATGTTCTCTAGGTCCATGTTCTCTAGGTCCATGTTCTCTAGGTCCATGTTCTCTAGGCCCATGTTCTCTAGGTCCATGTTAACTAGGCCCATGTTCTCTAGATCCATGTTCTCTAGATCCATGTTCTCTAGGTCCATGTTCACTAGGTCCATGTTCTCTTGGCCCATGTTCTTTAGGCCCATGTTCTCTAGGTCCATGTTCACTAGGTCCATGTTCTCTAGGTTCACGTTCACTAGGTCCACGTTCACTAGGTCCATGTTCTCTAGGTCCATGTTCACTAGGTCCATGTTCTCTAGGTCCATGTTCTCTAGGTCCATGTTCACTAGGCCCATGTTCTCTAGGCCCATGTTCTCTAGGTCCATGTTCACTAGGTCCATGTTCTCTAGGTCAATGTTCTCTAGGTCCATGTTCTCTAGGTCCATGTTCTCTAGGCCCATGTTCTCTAGGTCCATGTTCACTAGGTCCATGTTCTCTAGGTCCATGTTCTCTAGGTCCATGTTCACTAGGTCCATGTTCACTAGGTCCATGTTCACTAGGTCCATGTTCTCTAGGTCCATGTTCACTAGGTCCATGTTCACTAGGCCCATTTTCTCTAGGCCCATGTTCACTAGGCCCATTTTCTCTAGGTCCATGTTCACTAGGTCCATGTTCACTAGGTCCATGTTCTCTAGGTCCATGTTCACTAGGTCCATGTTCACTAGGTCCATGTTCTCTAGGTCCATGTTCTCTAGGTCCATGTTCTCTAGGTCCATGTTCACTAGGTCCATGTTCACTAGCTTGTAGACCTTGGACTGGTGCCAGTCTGCAGGAACTTGCCAGTAATCCAGCAGAAGTATCAACTCAGTCATGCAGTAGCTGTCACAAATCACAGTCCAGCAACATTTATCATATTTTCTTACCTCTCAGCGGGAGTAGATGTCACATTAGCCAAACATTGTTATTGTGACACACTGGGTTTGATAAATAAATAAAATACCATGTACAATATGTGTGTGTATATGCATGTTTGCGTGGCTGTCAGCTGGTCCTTGAAAAACATTTTTATGGATCCGCAGGTGTAAAAAAGGTTGAACAACAATACCATAGGTCATGACTTTTGAAATGGGAGCCAGGTCCCTTTCTTGTCACCTTTCCTTCCAAAACAATTCCTATAGTTGTGTGGAAAATTATCTTTTAAATATGTGCATATGGTGTCACCACAAAATGATGAAAAAAAAAGGGGGGGGGGAAGTGACTGCAATCCAGCTAATACCAAAAAATGAATCCACTAAACTGTCACCTACATGCTTAATAAGGGAGAAAAGAAACAACAACACATACTTAGACTAGAAGAGCAACAACAACACATACACAGACTCACATGAACAATTGGTTGTTTTGACAGGAGCCTTTACTGACAAAAACCACACCAACAACAACCAAAAAACACAGTGTCCTGACCCCCAGTGCCCACACACATGAATAACTGAAATAAAGGAAAAGATGATCAATGGTTGTTGATTGAGGTTCCAGCATCACTGCTGATGGGTCGCCCTATAATTGCTCTGTTCCTGTGCCAGTGGGAATCACACAGAATGTCCTTCACTGTCTCATTTAACATAGGACAAAACAATGTGCACTGAATCAGATCAATGAAGAAGTGAGAATAGCAAATAATAAAATGGGAGTAATGGTTGTCGTGGTGGTGGAAATAATAGTAGCAATAATATCAGTGGTGACGATAATAGTAATGAGGATAAAAATACTAACAATAATAACAATAACAGATAAACTTTACCACATAAAAAAAAAAAACCAGTGTAATTCTAATAATATTGTTTAGATTAAAGTATACAGAACATTAAGGCTAACCTGGTCAACAAAAGCCTGCAGAAGTCAGATGTGTCGGTTGAAAGACAGATATCACAGCCATGCTGTAAATGCACACAATGCAGTTACATCTGTGAATGAATACCTTCTGGAATCAGAACACCTAAACTGTAATAAGGGGATTTTTCAAAGAGAAACATGTGATTTGATTATTAGAGCAAGGTTTTATTGTTGTCGGAGATATCGGGGTAGTTGCTGTGGTCAGAACTATTAGCATGGAGAGAGAGTGTTGAGTGGCTCCTTGTGAATATCACTCAAATGTTCACAGAATGAATCAGCTAGCTCCCTGCCCATTTCCCGAGTATATTTCTTTTTTTTTGCATCTTTCACAGATTATAGCATAGACTAAGTTTCAGGATTCACACGTGAATCTGTCCTTAATCTGGAAAGAAACATTTGGGAAACTGACAGATGAAGTCTGGATAATGAATAGACATCTTTTGGATCTAGTCCTGGAGCATTCCTAAATCCCAAAAGGATCGCTGTGGGGATTGCCAGGATTCAGCTTAGTGATAACTATAGATTTTAGATTTTGGTCTCACCTGTAGATCACACTGGGTTTCTCATTGAAGATCCTCTGGGTTTCCAGACTAGAGAGGAGGATATCCAAGTGGCGAAGGAGTAAGCACCAACATTGTTTGGATGGAAAGTTAATATCAGTTCAAGTCTATCACTGATGTTTGACTTTGATGGGGAATGCGTCTTACCTTGTGTTAGTTCTTTCTTCACAGTCTCTTGCAGGATATGTTCAGGATACAAGCGGGAATGGAAAAAAAGTCAGGAAGTTCATATGCTTTGCTTAAGAAATCAGTCATCATAACATCTTAGTCACAATTCAGGGGATTAATTAATTGCCACAAGTCAGATATATGCATACTCAATCTGATGCAGAAAATTAAATTGCTACACTTTGAACAGTAGAGTTATCAGCATCATATGCCATAGTGCTTTTTTAATATAAGAAAGTGCTGGTACTCCCCACAGAGTTTAAAAAATAATAATATTACAGTGGCAATAAAAATGATGCCTAAAATAAAGGCGACAGTACTGCGTACTGGCAGGGAAAAAGCACTGGTCGTTCTGAAAAGCATGGGTGGTGCCATCTGATATGATCACCAGATTTTATTTTTCTGTGTATCTAGGGCCTTAATTTAGCTTTCTAATTGTTGCTTTCCATGTTTTTGTTTTTTAGTCGGGTTGAATGTACATCAGATCTGACAGTTCACATGTTTAACTTCTGATTTACCTTTCTAGACGTTAATTTTTTTTTTTTTTTTTTAATTTTAAACATTTTTTTTCATTAAGAATAAATTGAATATTGAAATCACAACAGTCAACAAGACATATTTGTGCAAACAAAAGCAGTAATAACAGCTGCACACACAGCTGAGACATAGAGAGAGTAACTAAAAGTTCCACACAACTGAGACATAGAGAGAGTAACTAAAGGTTCCACACAACTGAGACATAGAGAGAGTAACTAAAAGTTCCACACAACTGAGACATAGAGAGAGTAACTAAAAGTTCCACACAACTGAGACATAGAGAGAGTAACTAAAAGTTCCACACAACTGAGACATAGAGAGAGTAACTAAAAGTTCCACACAACTGAGACATAGAGAGAGTAACTAAAAGTTCCACACAACTGAGACATAGAGTAACTAAAAGAGTAGACTAAAAGTTCCACACAACTGAGACATAGAGAGAGTAACTAAAAGTTCCACACAACTGAGACATAGAGAGAGTAACTAAAAGTTCCACACAACTGAGACATAGAGAGAGTAACTAAAAGTTCCACACAACTAAGACATAGAGAGAGTAACTAAAAGTTCCACCACACACACTGAGACATAGAGAGAGTAACTAAAAGTTCCACACAACTGAGACATAGAGAGATTAACTAAAAGTTCCACACAACTGAGACATAGAGAGAGTAACTAAAAGTTCCACACAACTGAGACATAGAGAGAGTAACTAAAAGTTCAACACACTAAAAGTTCTACGCAACTGAGACATAGAGAGAGTAACTGAGACATAGAGAGAGTAACTAAAAGTTCCACACAACTGAGACATAGAGAGAGTAACTAAAAGTTCCACACACAACTGAGACATACTGAGAGAGAGTAACTAAAAGTTCCACACAACTGAGACATAGAGAGAGTAACTAAAAGTTCCACACAACTGAGACATAGAGAGAGTAACTAAAAGTTCCACACAACTGAGACATAGAGAGAGTAACTAAAAGTTCCACACAACTGAGACATAGAGAGAGTAACTAAAAGTTCCACACAACTGAGACATAGAGAGAGTAACTAAAAGTTCCACACAACTGAGACATAGAGAGAGTAACTAAAAGTTCCACACATAGAGAACTGAGACATAGAGAGAGTAACTAAAAGTTCCACACAACTGAGACACAGAGAGAGTAACTAAAAGTTCCACACAACTGAGACATAGAGAGAGTTCCACACAACTGAGACTAGAGAGAGTAACTTCCACACAACTGAGACATAGAGAGAGTAACTAAAAGTTCCACACAACTGAGACATAGAGAGAGTAACTAAAAGTTCCACACAACTGAGACATAGAGAGAGTAACTAAAAGTTCCACACAACTGAGACATAGAGAGAGTAACTAAAAGTTCCACACCACTGAGACATAGAGAGAGTAACTAAAAAGTTCCACACAAGACATAGAGAGAGTAACTAAAAGTTCCACACAACTGAGACATAGAGTAACTAAAAGTTCCACACAACTGAGACATAGAGAGAGTAACTAAAAGTTCCACACAACTGAGACATAGAGAGAGTAACTAAAAGTTCCACACAACTGAGACATAGAGAGAGTAACTAAAAGTTCCACACAACTGAGACATAGAGAGAGTAACTAAAAGTTCCACACAACTGAGACATAGAGAGAGTAACTAAAAGTTCCACACAACTGAGACATAGAGAGAGTAACTAAAAGTTCAACACACAACTGAGACAATATAGAGAGAGAGTAACTAAAAGTTCCACACAACTGAGACATAGAGAGAGTAACTAAAAGTTCCACAACTGAGACATAGAGAGAGTAACTAAAAGTTCCACACAACTGAGACATAGAGAGAGTAACTAAAAGTTCCACACAACTGAGACATAGAGAGAGTAACTAAAAGTTCTACACAACTGAGACATAGAGAGATTAACTAAAAGTTCCAAACAACTGAGACATAGAGAGAGTAACTAAAAGTTCCACACAACTGAGACATAGAGAGAGTAACTAAAAGTTCCACACAGCTGAGACATAGAGAGAGTAACTAAAAGTTCCACACAGCTGACTTGGATGATCATTAACAAATATATGTAAAAGGCTATTTGTGCATATGGTACTGTACCCACATTTTTAGACCAGTTAGCACTGGATAGTGATCTAGGGCAACGGTCGCATTATTTTAACACATTAGGATGAGCACATATTAGTCTGAAAGGTGTAATGGTCAGTATCAAATTAATAAATGTTTGGGATTGAAAGAATAAAGTTGTAATCAGCTCTCTTGTTTGCAAATGTTTCTGCCATGATATTATTATGTTCTATCTCATTTCTATTGAATTTTGCATAGAAAATGAATTAACAATAGCTAACACACTTTATAAACAACACCCTAGAAGGCTTTTCACATGGACATCCCCTGACGGTGTTACCAAAAATCAGATAGATCACATTTTAATACAAAGAAGATGGAGATCGAGCGTAACATCTTCAAAAACCCTGCGAAGTGCAGATTGCGATACAGATCATCAGTTACTAGAAGCAGATCTGAAATTAAAACTCAAAAAGCTTACCCGAGGACCAAGAAGGCCATTTCGATTTGATCTCACAAAAATACCAGATGCATACAACGTAGAAGTAAGAACCGTTTTGAGGTCTTGATGCCTGTACAAGAGGAAATGACAAACTGATGAACTGGCGGTACAAGCTAGGGATATCTTGATAACAGCAGCTAAAGACTTAATACCCACCAGGACTAAGCAAATAAACCATGGATCACACCATACACGTTAGAACTAATAAAAAAACGAAGGGACTGAAAAAGAAAGGAGAAACCAATGACAGTAGGATGAAGTATACATTTTTGAACACGAGAAATACAAAAGTACACAAGAAAGGATAAAAATCAGTATGTACAGATTGCTGTATTAAATAGAGCAGCATCATAAAAATGGAAGAGATTACGAAATGTTCAAGGAAATGAAGTTATTGACAAGAAATTTTCAACCTCAGTTAAATGTTATTTGTGACAGGTTGGGAAATACTTGAACAGAATCTAGACAAAATCTAGGAAGATGGCAGGAATACTGCAGCGGAATGTATGATATGAATGACAGTGAGGATATGAATGATATACATGAACCAGTAACAGTAGAGGCAGAACCTGAACCTTCATTAGATGAAATTTCATGGGCAATAAGGAGCCTGAAAAATGGTAAATCACCTGGATGTGATGAGATACCAGCTGAATTGATTTAAAGCGGGAGGAGAAGAAAGCATAAAAATCTATCATGCATATGTGAAAAGATATGGAAATATGGTATTTGGCCAAAAGACTGAAGAGAACTATCTTCATTCCAATACCAAAAAAGGATGACCTGAAATTATGTACAAACTATCAAACTATTGCCCTGATCCTCATGCAAGTAAAAATTACTAAAAATTATAATGAGAAGACTGCATAAGAAAATGGAAGAAGAGATTAATGTAGCTCAGGCTGGATTTAGACAGGGAAGAGGAACAAGAGATCATATATTCAACATGCGTTTAATAATAGAGAAGTGTAGAGAATTTAATGTAAATCTGTTCTTATGTTTTTGGATTATTCAAAAGCATTTGTGTGTAACATCAGAAGCTTTGGAAATCATGAGGAATATGGGCTTTCCATCACATATAGTACAGCTCATTAAAATGCTCTATCAAGACCAACAAGCAGCAGTCAGAATAGATGGAGAGACATCAGACTGGTTTGGCATCAAGCAAGGAGTCCGTCAGGGATGTGTGCTGTCACCGTATTTGTTCAACCTGTACGCCGAAAATATAATGAGAAATGTAAGAGATGATATAAACAAGGAACAATATGATGCCCTAAACATCAGTGGTCATGAAACACCAGAAATTCGTTATGCTGATGATACAGTATTACTATCACATCACAAAATGGTTTAGAAAACTTATTAACCTCACTCCAAAGAAATAGTGAAAATCATAACTTTTTTACATAGCAAAAAAGATAATTTAAAAGTCAACTTTCTCAAAGAAATTTATGTTTTCAACTTATTTCTTAACATAGCAAAAACAAAGTTTGCTGTGTGTGAAGGAAAATATCCGAAAATCTTGGAAGGAAAATTTCATCCTATAAACACAATGGTGACACAATGAAAGAAATTAAACGGCGACTATCAATTGCTCTTCAAAGACTAAAACAACTGAATAAATTATGGAATTGTACAGATAGAATTACAAAGGTCAGATTTTTAAGAGCATGCATCTTTCCCATTGCAACATACGCCTGTGAGACCTGGACACTTACTAAACAAGCGGAACAGCGCATAAATGCATTTGAATATAAATGTTACAGACAGGTTCTAAGAATATCTTGGGTAAAGAAAAGAACAAATGCATCCATACTTCAAGAGCTGAATATGAAAGAGGTTGGCTAGTAAAGACAATAAAACAAGAGAAATTGAAATATTTTGGTCACTTGAAACGTCATGGAAATCTAGAGAGAACAATAATGGAGGGGTATATGCCTGGGAAGAGAGGAAGAGGAAGGCCAAGGAGAAGATGGGTGCAGGATGTGGCAGATGATCTCCAGATGGGTGTATCAGACGCAGGACATCTTGCTCAGGATAGGAAGGTTTTCCGGAGGGTTGTTATGGCAGCGAGGTTCCGCGAGGGACATGCTACTGAATGAATGAATGAATCTCATTTCTAAAAACCTTGTTGTTTGTTCAATTTGAAATGAAGAGACACTAATTGATGTGACCATGTCAGAAATGTGGCTGTCATGAAATTCAGGTTAACCAATCAGTCGCTTGCCAGTTAATTTAAAACTTGCTGGCTGGTAGCCATATTTGCTGGGTAGCTTTCTGACAAGAAGTTATAGTTTTTTAAGATCTTGTAGTAGTAAGTTGTTGCCATTATTTGTCATTCCATACAAACCTGTCATGGAAAGAGGATGCTAAAGTAACATACTGGTTAGCCTTTCTGTATAGAGAGACTGAATTATATGTGAAATTAAATCGCTCCTTGGATTTTAACCTTAATCCCATATAACAGTCAAATAAGTTGCAGAGATTGGGGTAGAGCGTAGGGAGGAAAACAACACAAATCTGGACCTGATCTCGGCCAGTCTGTATGTGCTGTCTTTACTGCCTGTACTCACCACTTTTGAAGTTATGTAAGGGGCGTGGGGGTGGAGTTTGAAGGGCTGTAGAAAAGGGGTGGTGTTGGGGGAGGGGGTGTGATCCTGAAGATTTAAGGGTGTATAGCTAGTGCAGTTACCATAAACTGTGCAGTTTATAATTTTCATTTTTGCCCATGACAGAATCAAAATGGATATTCCATACCTAGGATCCAACTTGATAAGCTGTTGATAAATTTTTTTATGAGCCAACCGAAAGGTACAACTATCACATCTCTGATGTAAACTCACAGACCAGAGGCACTATCTAACCGTGAACGGGGTAAAAGAAGGAACATGATATATATTAAGATAAAAGGACACACGCGCACTCACACGTTGGCATAGAACCTGGTAATATCCAAATAAACCTTGCTAATTTACAGTACCACTCTCAGGCTCCATGCTGGTTTCTGGACTTGACGAGGAGAAGGAGAGCTCTACACCACAGTTTCTGGAGAGATAACACTTCATCGGCGACAGTGACTAATTGGTCAACCATTAAGAAGGTAGTTGCAGTAATCACAACACAGCAAAAGTCGTTTTCAAGGCTTCTTTGTGGCGAGCAGTTTAGAGCCATTAAATATGGTGCAAGAGAAGACAGTCACAAATAAATCCAAAATTCACTTTTCTAAAGGAGCTGGTTAAAGATGACCAGATTTTTCTTCAACAGCAAGTCAAGTCAAAAGATGACACTTTGTGACCAGGCTGGGCATGTAGTGCTCTGCAACACAGGTCAAAGGGAGATGTCACTTTGTGACCAGGCTGGGCATGTAGTGCTTGCAACACAGGTCAAAGGGAGATGACACTTTGTGACCAGGCTGGGCATGTAGTGCTCTGCAACACAGGTCAAAGGGAGATGTTACTTTGTGACCAGGCTGGGCATGTAGTGCTTGCAACACAGGTCAAAGGGAGATGACACTTTGTGACCAGGCTGGGCATGTAGTGCTCTGCAACACAGGTCAAAGGGAGATGTCACTTTGTGACCAGGCTGGGCATGTAGTGCTCTGCAACACAGGTCAAAGGGAGATGTCACTTTGTGACCAGGCTGGGCATGTAGTGCTCTGCAACACAGGTCAAAGGGAGATGACACTTTGTGACCAGGCTGGGCATGTAGTGCTCTGCAAACACAGGTCAAAGGGAGATGTCACTTTGTGACCAGGCTGGGCATGTAGTGCTCTGCAACACAGGTCAAAGACTGGGGAGGGAGATGTCACTTTGTGACCAGGCTGGGCATGTAGTGCTCTGCAACACAGGTCAAAGGGAGATGTCACTTTGTGACCAGGCTGGGCATGTAGTGCTCTGCAACACAGGTCAAAGGGAGATGTCACTTTGTGACCAGGCTGGGCATGTAGTGCTCTGCAAACACAGGTCAAAGGGAGATGTCACTTTGTGACCAGGCTGGGCATGTAGTGCTCTGCAAACACAGGTCAAAGGGAGATGACACTTTTGGGCTAGGCTGGGAGTGCCCAAATCAACCTTACTCTTACAGATGCAAGCTATTTGTATGTCTCAGATGAACTGAACATCAGTGAAATCGGTCGTCTAGAGCAGTGCTTTTCAACCTTTTTACACCCGTGAACCAGCAACATCGGAGCGGCTGATGGCCAAGCACCAACAAACACAATTTTATGAGCATGATTCGGCAGGTCGAGGCAAGCTCCATACGCTGCGGTGAATTGAATTATTAACTCTCATAAGAATACAGTCACTTTCATATTTGTCCCAGGGTATGCAAGTGTTGTTGGAGTGAAAGAGCAGACAGACTGGCAGGTTATGGATTAGTTACAGATGGCCTGTCTATGAATCACGCCAAAATTGTCAATGCCCTTAGATAGAGAGGACGCTCCGAGGATTTTGGAAGCAGCGTGACCACATAACTGCTAAGAATACGAGAATTGGGAGTAAAGAAGCACAGCAAAGCATGAGAGGCGCACATAACGTACAAGAAGTCTTGCCAACCAGCATAGGACTGGCACTCTTAACCACGCGACGCTGATGTTTATATTGAAGGGGGAATCTGAGCACCTATGGATGTGTCCGGAGTGCTGTGAAGATAATCCAACTTCTGACTCATACACAACTAGATTTTAATAGATGTACGTTCTCCAGAGTCGGCTCTGTGGCTACGTCGATGCGAACGCTTCGAAATGCCGGGATGCCAGGTTCGATCCCAGCTGTGGGCCATGCGCCTTGCGTTGGTTTCGACAGTGGTATCACGGGACGGACCGTCCAGAAACAATGGCAAACTACTGGACATAAATTAGCCTAGAGAAACCACACAACGGCCAGGGGCTGCTGAAGTTAGTTATGCAACGTCCTGTAAAGGATACGCAACTAATTTAAAAAAAAAAAAAGACTTCTCTGCTCAGGCCATCCTTCTACAAAGAGTAAATGTATCGGAGAGAGCACTAGCATTCAAAACCTTCATTATTGCTATCTTCTGTTTGTAAAACCAATGTATGATACGATAACCCTGTCTCTTTATGGCTGTTGTCATACCAGGCTCTTCTTTGCCCCCCTCTTCTTCTTCGACTACCCCCAATTTTCTTTGAAGTTCAGCTTTTTGCAATCGAAATATTCCTTACGTCCTTCTTAGGACGTAAATTTTTGTTATTTGAAGCCCCACTCTGGCTTTTGCCAGGGTCCGCAATATAGGCAGGTCATCATTATGGCCAAATGTCTGAACGCGGTTTCTGGGACCTTTCCACGGTGATCCTCATCCGCATGGTGGCACTTTGTGTCATCGGGTGTTTATCGCTTGTGTGATGTCCTGGTGGGGTAAAAAGCCAATCCAATTTTGCAATCGAATCATGTCTCACCACGTGCCCGAACTAAGCTAGCTTGCGACATTTTACCACTGCCAAGAGAGTCTCCTGATGTCTTGTAAGTTTATTTACTGTGTCTCTGACATATGTCTGTTTTCGAAATCATGAATCCCCCTATTAATTTCCACAGAGTCCAACTCTCTTATATTACACACACAAACGCACACGCCTACGCCCACACACACAGACAATACTAGTGATGTTTATATATTGACCTTTATTGCAATGCCGATTTTGCTCTTTAATATCGTATTCAGATAGGACATGGCGGCTGTTACCACATACAGTCTTGACCTGATCTCTTTGGTGCATCTGTCATTGTTACATGTGTGGAAGCCGAGGTATTTAAATGTTTTAACTTCTTCTATAGTTTGTCCAGGTATGTAGACTGCTTTAATTATGCAACCGCGACGACTTCTTATCTCACAGTACCTTTTACAAAATCCCCAATTCGTCTTGTCCCTGTCAGTATAACTGAGCTACAAGTTGGGATAGCTATGGGGTGTACGATCTCACCAATACTGTTCGTCATGGCTGTGCAGATCATGTTAGACGGGGCGGCCGGCTACGGACAGGCCTTCAAATTGGGGATCACTGGATGCCGCCACTACGTGCATTTATGGATGACACGACTATAATCACGGGCAGCGAAGATTGTGAAAAGATTGGACGCGGTGGTCCAATTGAGCGGGATGCAATTCAAACCGCAGAAGTCGAGTAGTCTGTCAATTCTTAAGGGCAAGGTGGCGGCTATCAGTTTTACGGTGGCAAGGAATAAGATCCCCACGGTTCTGAAGAAACCGGTGAAGAGCCTTGGTCGCGTTTACGATTCAGTGTTATCTGATAGAGCGGAGGTCCGGCGAATACACGAGTCACTGGCTACAGGCCTGCTCGCGATGCAGGCTTATCGGGAAGTTCAAGGTCTGGTGTGTCCAATTCATGTTGATTCCCAAGCTCCTCTTGCCGCTGTTAGTCTACGAAGTGACGATGACAGCAATGGAGACGATGGAGAAGAAAATCAACACATCCGTGAGGAAGTGGATTGGCGCACCGCCTTGTCTGACTGACGTGGCTCTGTATTGTAAGCAGGCTAAGCTGGTACTCCCATTCAAATCAATAACCGAAGAGTTTAAAGTCGGCAAAGTAGGACTCGCCATGCTCTTGCGCGAGTCTTCAGACCCAAATGTCACCGCTGTCCAGCCTGCTCTAAGGACTGGCGTCAAGTGGAGAGTCCTCGATGCGATCGAATCCTGCCCAGAATGCACTAAAATTGCAGGAGATTATGGAATACACTCAAACCGACCGTCGAGGCCTAGGTCACGGGAAGGTCAGTTGGTGGTCCAAAGCCACAGCCAAAGAGTGCCGAGACATGGTGATACAGCAAGTAAGGGACAACGAAAACGAGGTTCGGATCCAGAAAGCAGCCCAACAGTCGCAGCAGGACCATTGGGTCAGCCTGGAGAGCGCATTGCCAAGAGTACTCTCATGGGGTGAGATCTGGTGAATGACCCCGCTGCGACTGAGCTTTATCGTTCGTTCTGCGTATGATGTATTACCGTCCGGTGTCAACATGGTGAAGTGGTCTGCGGCTAACGACCCGACATGCCCGCTGTGCAGAGCGAAGCAGACTTTAGAACACGTACTGTCCGCATGCAGAAAAGCCCAAGGTCAAGGCAGATCTGGCGCCACAACAATGTGCTAAAAGAGTTGGCAGCTGTTGTGGACCAGGCTAGAATGAGGGCCAATGCGAGAGCCAGTTCTACTATTGTCCCCATACGCTTCCTCAAGGCTGGGCAGATTCCCAAATGTAGAATCAACAAAGACGCATACGCTCCATCTGTGCTAGACTCTGCGAGGGACTGGTTACTGGCGGTTGACCTGCCTGGCCATGAAAAGTATCCCGAGTTAATCCGGCCTGCGACCTTACATAGTTCTCCACTCTGCGGAGAAACGGGTGCTCATCCTGATTGAGTTGACCGTCCCGTATGAGTCGCGAATGGACGAAAGCCATATGTACAAGCTCGAGAAGTACAGTGACTTAGCAGCCGGTCTGAGGAGGGACGAAGCGTATACAGTACACCTCGCCGTCGAGGTGGGGGCAAGAGGTCTCGTTTCCACTTCAATGTACAATGTGATTAAAGAACTAGGATTGCGCGGTAATGAACGCAAACGGACACTGAAAAAAGCTGGGCGAGGTTGCCGAGAGGGCCTCGAGCTTGCTCTGGACACAACGAAACAACGTAGGGGGCGGGCCTCGGTGAGCTGGTCCCGGTGTCTAGCGGAAAAGAATTTATCATTCCTTAAAGTCCGAATTGTCTGCCAGTGTCCCTCTGCCACCTGCTAACAAAGTCCAACATGTGTCCAGTAAACCAATCGTAAGCTTGCCGCTCGGTCGTCCAGGTATGCAGACTACTTTAATTATGCTACCGCGACGACTTCTTATCTCACAGTACCTTCTTCAAGATCACCAATTCGTCTTGTCCCTGTCCGAATAACATCTGGTAATACGTGCAGCAAGGGAAACCAACCCTGAGCTTCATGAACTCAGGTGGGCCCACTCTCTGAAAATGTCTAGGAGCTCGTGGGCCGAACCAATTGTCGACGAGAGGTTACTTCTACTGACGATTTGTAGACCCCTGCTGTACATGCCCCCCCCCCCCCCCCTTGTGGAGTTTCTTCTTATTATTATCGTTCAACGATAGAAAAGCACACATACAAGCCATTTTATCGAAAACTGCCTGTTATATCGCAATAATTTTGTGCATGCAGTTTTAAAATATTCATGACATTAAGCAAATTTTTGTTTTTCAATAAAGAAGAAAATCATATGTAGTTTTTTTTTTCTTCTTTACGATAGAGTTTTACGATTTGTATCATGAAACCGTCTTGGTAGACTTTTGGAAGGTTTACTTTCATTAGTTTCAGAAAGTAATGCAAACTATGACTTGTTTAATAGAGGGTCAAAGGAAACCTACACAATTTCATGATTTTCTTATGCAAAATCGCACTCTTAGTGAGCTTGCGTCAAAATAAGACTTTGGTCAAAGTTGCTTTGTCAAAGGCATATCCAAAAATTAGTGTTGAGTAATTTATCATATAGCTAGCTTATAAAAGCTGACATAGACATCTATTTCAAAATGAATTTGAGATGCAAATGTATAACTATGCAGAAGGTTACCGTTTTTACTGTACCAGCATTTCCCCAGGGAATCTGAGATTGGTAATTTATATTGTGATATTCCTGACCCAGAGAAACGAACACGATTGGCGCTTGGTCTGGATAGAGCATCATTAAACCATTGGATTAGACAGGACACAGAGTACACTCATGTCAAGCAAGGAAGGAAAAGGAAAGTTGAAGACTTTGATGTAGATGTCATTAGACGTGAGATCTTAAAAATATTAGAGACAAATCAGCTTGTTACTCTCTGAAACTGAAATTAACATTGAAATCACATTTGTATTTACATTTCAAAAAGTCCTTCTCAAAAATAGACATTCATTTCTGGAAAAAGTGAGTGAACATGTTGAAAACAAGTACTGGCACCGAGATGGATTACAATTTATTCAGCCAGTAACAATTATCAACCTTTTGGGATCGTCAGATTCGGAATGATTAAAAGCACTTTCTCGATGAGTGGTTTAATATCATCAACTCGTTAGGTACATCTACAGTGGCAACAAATATTTCTCCATATCCAAATGTGTCAACCATAATATAATTTGCCGTGCAGTTCAGATACATCCTGGGGTCAAATGGTGACTGAAGGGGAATACTAACTGTTGCATATTGGGGACATGTTGACAATTGATCAAGGCAGACATATTAGCTGGATCTGCAACATTGGGGGATGAGTTTATACATGACAATGTAGATGTTGTCAAATCCCCTTGGGAACAAGTAGAAGAGAAAATAGATTATCATGACCTGGAGAGAGTGATACACCTGGGTGTGACCAGAGGGCCTGACCAGCACACTACACTCAGAGAATGGCAAGATGGACAAATACCCAGACTGCGTTCAGGACTATTAGTTTTGGAACTCTGCGCTGGCTGCTGAGGTTGGGGACGGAGCGCATATGGAAATATCCGAGTTCTGTGATGTCTTTCGTGACTCAGCTCAGTTCAAAATAAATGAAAACAAATAAATTTACTTCACTTATCAAGGTAATATGAAGACACGCCTCTGAAAAAAAAAAAAAAAAAAACCGGAAATTCAGATTTTTATTGTAAAATCTAAAAGTTCACTCCACTTATTTACAATGGTTCGAAAAGATCAAAGAAATTGGCTGGTATTCGGCATCCTGAGCATCTATGGACTAGAGAATACCATTATTTTTTGAGTCAAAAGAAATTCTAAGGCTGCATGCAAAAAATCGTTGCGATCTAAAGGGCAGTTTTGGAGAAAATGGCTGGCAAGTGTGTGGATGAGATGTTGAACGAACTGTGATTTACTCTTTTATCTGTATGTTTTTAGGTGCTTGATTATGTCCACTGATGTGGGTCTACGTTTTTGCAACACTAAGGCAGCGTAAAAGACAATAAAAATACTGACCAAACCACAAAAAGCCAAGGTATAGAAAAAGACAAATGACATTAAAAGTAATAGTAATGAGAAGGGACAACCTAACTGGTTTGTCTCATAATTTCTTATTTTGAATATTTATCATTTACATTTCTTTGAAGCAGACATAGAAAGATAACTGAAATGGTCTTCCTCTTTTATTTACCTGATTTATTTTTCTTCTTCTATAGTTAACTTTTAATTTTTTAAATGTTTAGAACTGCACCTCCTATCCCATTCCCGTGCATTTCCACTGCCCTCCCTCTCTTTTCAAAATGTTGTCGAGACAACTACAGCCCCTTTGATGGCCCAGCGTTCTTAAGAGGGCTGTAGATTTATGGCCCATATGACATCCACAGCTAGACACTAGTCGATCGTTCCTCATAGAGAATATATCGAAAGATCTCGGCAACTGTGGTGTTAGCGCTAATGATGTCATTGACGTACTCAGGAACGGGGTACATGGGAGAACTCCAGACGTGCACGGCGTAGTTGTTGCGCCAGGGGTAGCCGCTTTTATTGAATAGTAATTCTGACTCGCTCCAACTGGGTCTGTAGACCTTGTCTGACACCATATGAACACGATTGGGATTCTTCAGCCACATTCGCCGGGGAACCTGTAGGGGAATGTATTAAATGATAACATACGGATGTAGTTGGCCTATGTAACAATACACGTTTTACCGTATTAATATAAACATCTAGATGACACTCTCTGTGTAGACACTGTATGTGTAGTCGACACTGTGTATATGGCACTGCCTGCGTAGATGTTATTATTTGTGTAAGTAACACTCTCTTTGTGGATGACACGCCCTGCTTAGATGACATTGTCTGTGTCGATAGCGCTGTTTGTGTAGATAGTACTGTCTGTGTAGATGACACTGTCTGTGTAGATGATGCTGTCTGTCTAGGTGGCAATGCTTGTGTAGATGCCACTGTCTGTGTAGATGATGCTGTCTGTCTAGGTGGCAATGCTTGTGTAGATGACACTGTCTGTGTAGAAAGCACTGCCCATGTAGTTGCCTCAGTGTTACAGTATACCATTGAAAATAATAGATAATGTAAAGGAAACAAAATTACATAGGTTCAGAGTGTGCAGTGAGAACAGAGAATGGTCTATGTGATTTGTTTAAAGTTGAAACTGGAGTGAAACACTGATGTTTTTATCTGCAATATAATTTGACATAACCATTGACTGTGTGCTAAAAAAAAAAAGGTCATGTTGGTAACACTGGCATTGACTGGGCCAAAAACACACAGTTGGAAGATTTTGATTTTGCTAATGACATTGTTCTCCTAAGTGAAAACAACAACGACATGCAAAGAAAAACAAATATTTCATCAAAATATGGACCCAAAAAATATTATGAAAAGAGAAACACACTGAAGACACCAACAATAGTAGTTTAGTATTGAGGTTTTGATTAGTCAGGAGCCCTCAAGTAGCCTGGAGCTATAAAATAAAGAATATAAAATGACGTCAGCAACCTGTATGTAGTCATATAAACCTTGAAGTCCTGCAGGCCTACAACCCTAGAGATAGACTTGAAAATAGAAAAAAAACGAGTGCTGTGATGTAGATTCTTGATTCAACATTATGTGTTCAACATAATAGAGAACATTTTTTTAGAATTAGAGGAATAATTGAGTGGGCGGATGAGGGGAAAAAAGGGGGTGGGGCGCACTAGTAGCATACAGCTATGGTTTAAAGAGAAAAACTTGAAAAATGTGTCTCCACTGAGCGGTCGTTTTAACTCTCAGCGTCAAGCACACTGTGTTTGACCTTTGTGTCAACTCTGATCACAGAGTGACTACGGTACACCATAGTTATGGTTTATTCAGTCCCATGACTGTCCCGTCGCAGGGTTCTGACGTTTACTCCTCACCTGAACTGATACTTCATGACAGAGTCAAGTATCAGCAAAGCATGGCCTGTCATCATGTACAGTCTTATAAACAATCTATATTGTCAACAATCAGTTACTTTAAAAAATCATGTACTTTTGGGCCAATCATTTAAGGACAAAATATGCACATTTTTAATAGGTCTGTACCTTCAATAGGCTCGCGCCTCCCTAATGGGTAGACATGGTGTCAGCCCTTGACACAAATACGCCACTACTCATTACACTTTTCAAATTATATGGGTAATGTTATAAATAATAATTGGGGTGAACACTTGAACCGCCAGGGACCCAATTATACCTTACTTCACTTACTGTGCAAGTAAGACGCTACCGTATACACTCCCAAGCCGTACTAACGACACCCTGCCTAATAAAAGTGGACATCATGGACTATCTTCACAAGAGTTGTCCATGTTTCTGAAAGAAATCATGACCTGACTCCCCGACCTACAGTCGTAAAATATGTCTACGAATCCGCAATTCCTGTCAAGACACTAGTCATCCCCCATGATCCACATTGTAAAGTACACAGTAGACAAACCTGTGGCCAGTTGGACACACTCCCATCCTCCAAGGATAGTGCCACCCCTCAAATGTAGTCTCTAAATATGCAGTACTTAGTTATAACATCATTAACTCTCTATGTGAGTGTCCTTGAAAAAAAATATTTAATTTTCATTTCAACTATCAGTAATCTATTTATTTGAAAATTATAAACAAAATTATAAATCTTACCCCTCCCTTTTTTTTAAAGAATTCCATTGTCACTGGTAAATTAACTTGTTCAATAATTTAACATCCACTATTTTACAAAACTATTTACCGAGAATTTATTATAGTCCTACCATATACTTTTTGTTTACATTTGCTCCACATAAAACATTCAGGTAATTTTTAACTCATTGAAACTTTTAGAATTTATATCAATACCAATAAAATAGTTACAAATCGAAATAGTAAGCAAAATACACATATAATAATTGTGTGGATAAAAATAAATTATTATAATTTATCAATTCAAACAAAATAATACACATATAACATAAAAGATATATAAAACATATATCATATACAAAATATTTAAAACATATATAACATATATAGTATTATATATATATATATAAAACATATCTCTCGTAAACATATTAAATTAAACAATGAACATAATCAAATTAACTTATAAATTGACATCCAAGAAATAAACTTCCATTTTATACATTCATTCCATTTTATTCCACTTACACTCTTCTTTCATACATAATTAACATTCTTGTTTCTGTTGAAGTCCTTAGAATGATCTTGAAATTTATATTGATGCACAGTTACCTATTAATATTGTTCAGTTCATTTGTACTAACAAAAAAAATTGTTCTTGGAGACGCTGATACTGTACTTGACTATTGTTCACTTGTGGTATGCTTCGATAGAATAAATCAGATCTGCTTATATGAAACTTGCAGTAGAATTCAATCATAGTGTCTGAGACAATTCATAGTAACCATTATTTTAAAAAAAAAAGGTGAATACTGAACGCACTGTTTTTTTCACACAGCCGCTGTCTTCTCATGGACAATGTCTATAAATTTCTGGACTTACCGGACTGTCAATCTCAGGATACATTTTAGCTATGGTAGCAAGTCTCGGCTTACTAGGTCAACCATGTTGTTGCTGCTGCCCTTGATGTGTGATCGTGAACTGGAAGTCTTGCAGTAGTAGTGCCCATCTGGCGATTCGACTGTTTTTAGGGTCCTCAGACTTTATGACAAGCAGTTTCTTGTTATTGGACGCGCAGGAATGGCCTGTCCAGGAGGTACCACTTGAATCCTGTCGAGTAGCCCTCCTCTGCTGGACTTAGTTTTCTGCTTACACAGCAGATAGGATGCAAGACGTCTCTGTTCAATTTCGTAAGGCATCCCACACATGCAGTACCGCTGGCATGACATCTGCGAACACAAGTTAACATGAAGTTGATACAGTTTAGAATAGGGAAACTGGAGAAAAGTATTGATTTTAGTGCAAGCCTGATCGAGTTTTTGGTTCCACTCAATTGTATCAAAAAACCCCTTTAAAAAAACAAATTAGTAAAAACTACAGTTTCTTGACTGAAGTTCGGGATAAATGTGTTGTAATAATTGATGAGGCCGAGTAAGCTTCGGAACTCCTTTTCGGTGGTGGGGTTTTTAAGATTTAAAATTTTGGGATGATCCTCAAAATAAATTGTGACGCTTGAAGGTTTTTCTGTAAATCCAAAATGTTGGGTAAATGTTGGACCAGCAGATAATCTATGGGGCATTATTATAACCATGCAAATGTCAACAGCATACATTGCAATACCAAAATTAATATAGTATGTTTTATTTTGACTGGTTTGTTGGCAATTAGCCTTTAATGCTGCTAATGTTTTATACAATTGCCTGGAACATCAGGAAATACATTACCAATTTCAGTTTTCTGTATTGATTATCGTGTATCTGAATTTTGTTGGTTAATCTTAGGTGTAAAGATTGTTTGTCTGCAGGTAAGCCTTTTTTTCCAGAAAAGAAACTATTTGTCGCATTTACCACAGTAGAGCTAGGAATGACAGTTATATTATGGAACTCCTCAACCTGGAATCTGTCAGCTGGTTTTGAAAGAAGTGGGAACACTTCTTTAGAATAATCATTATCGGGAGAAATTTTACTTGTTTGATTTGTGTAGATTTTCTCTGTGAGGTTTGTTTGATTTAGTGTTAAAATATTTTTCATACATACTCTTTTATTCACATCACTCTCTCTCACTGCTTGCTGTCTAGTTACAGCATTGCAAGCTATATTGTCACACTGTCACTCTATGAAGGTACTTTCAGAGACATCCTTTACATTGTTACAGTTATTAAGGATAACATCAGCAAAAATGTCTGCTGGTACTGCAAACTGAGTTCTACATGTGTAGTAAGCAGATTTGAGATTGGCCCATGCCAACTCATACTTTTCCTTCTTCCCTAAAAAAAAAAGTTCGACACACAATATGTTCTCCTGTTGAATCACACGCATTAACCAGATTTTTTCTTATATCCAATACAGTCGTACCAGAATCTCGTAGGATTGTAACTACCTTTCCAATAATAAACCCTTTCCTGAATTTCAAATGACCATCGAAACAGGTTGCAGCATTTGTGCACGATTTACAAATCTGGCAACTAGTCTCATTGAAATTTACTAACTCAGCAGCATTTGCTGAAGGTGCATCTCGCTAACTCCCATCAGACACCATACTTTCAGACTCACCCCAACTGTCGGATATTTCTGCAGCACTACTCTGATGGTATCGCCTTCTAATCTTACAGTCTCGCTGTAAGTGATGCGTCGCATAGCCGACACTCACGAGGGTAGTTAGTTGCCCGTTTTTCTTGCCATTTCTTTTCTCTTCTCCGCAAATAGTCTTCATATTTTGGGTTCTGGCTACATTACTGCTGTTGACCGTGTTCCTTCTTGCAGTGTGAACACATCACCATTGGACCCTTATCTCTCTGGGTTCTGTCACTTTTGTACTTTCTTGAGTCCTCTCGTGTCTTCTCCGGAGTATACCGTTTCTGGCTCTTCCTTAATTAAATATCGGTCGCTAGCTGGAAGGCGACGGTCGCTTAGTCGGAGTTCACTCCCTTGGCTGCAGTGCAAATACGGAGTGGTCAAGTCACGAATCAAAAACATTGTGGATGCTTCTCAAACGGATAATTCGCCATCAATTGGGCACTAGCCGCGCGCTATTGCCGTCATATTTAGGAGAATTCCAGTAGCGCCACTCGACAAGCAGCACATTTTCGGCCATTATTTAGAAATCCTGCGTCAAAATTTTCACATATAGCGGCCGTTATTATGGGTAAGTACTCGACGCTACATGTGTTACCCTAACCCAAACCCTAACCCAAACCCTACCCCTAACCCAAACTACAACCCTACCCCAAACCCTAAGCCAAGCCTAACCCTACGCAACCATAGCATGACAGGTAAGTATGTCATTTGTTTCGTTCCCTCTTTACCACTCCGTATTTGCACTGCAGCCAAGGGAGTGAACTCCGACTAAGCGACCGTCGCCTTCCAGCTAGCGACCTTTATTTAAAGGAGAGCCCTGTTTCTTTCTGTATACTGGTTGCACTGCAGCTCGTAACTTACGTCTGCTCCACTGTTGAAACTGATAATGTGTCTATGTGCATTTCAGTATGCGGCACCCGAATCTTTCATCTGCTTGACTGTTGAAGCTTTCTGCTGTATTAAGAAGGTCATCATACTGATTTGGATACTTGATAACACCTTATCTCTTATTAACAGATTTTTCACCAAATCATACGATTTGTCCACTTTTGCTTATGTTACCCACTTGTCAAAAGTGGATACCTTACAAATATAATCAAGCAATGTCTGCTCAGCTTGAGGAATCATATTGTAAAATGTATTTCTGTATGATTCCTCGTCTAGGGAGAAATGTCTGCTCAGCTTGAGGAATCATATTGTATAATGTATTTCTGTATGATTCCTCATCTAGGGAGAAATGTTGCACATTCTATTCCTTACAATGTAGTGGTCATCGAGTTTCTCTGTAGGGATGGTCTCTAATAATTTCAATGGTTTCCCCCTTAATGTTTTCTGTAGATGAGGGGCAATTCTTTAAGTGGGATCTCGTAATATTTGACCATATGTTCACAATTTTGTATCTAAGCAGATATGGATTCCCCCTAAGTTAAAATTGTTTTTTAACTAGGCCTTGTTACTTCTTGAATGATGGATCAGCAGCCTTATCTCAGCCTTCCGCGTCTGTACTTCAGCATCTCTAGAGGCTTCTATCTCTTTATCTCTATCATCATCATCAGGTGCCTTGCCGACTGGCGTGGGCAATCATGCCTCTCCATAATCTGCGATTTCCTGCAGCATGTATCAGTTCGTGTGCCGACACACCTCCATGCCATGCAACAAGACTGTCAAGCATCTTCTCTCGTTGTCTACCTCTATCTCTCCTTCCACATATCTTTCCAGTGGTCACAACATGTTCTATTTTCCCTCTTCTCATAAAATGGCCGAAAAATGATGACTGTCTTCTTCTGATGTCTGTGATAAGCTGTCTTTGGGCTCCCGCCTCTTTCAAAACCTCTTGGTTGCTCTTTTTGGCTGTCCAAGGTATTCTAAGCATTCCTATGTAAAACCACATCTCCGAGGCCTCCAGGAATTGTTTGGTCTGCCTACCTATTGTCCAGGATTCACAGCCATATGTTAAAACTGGATGTATTTAGCAAGCAAGAATTCTTTTTTTAACTCTCAATGACAAGGATATATTGCACAAGATGTTTTTCATTTTATAAAATGCAGTTTTTGCCTGTCCTGTTCTGTTTCTTATCTCAGTTATGCATCTTCCATCTGATGTTATCCATGTACCCAGATACTTAATTTCTGTACTTGTCTTAAAATAACACCATCAACTTTTATTACACACTTAGGAATAATTCGTTTCTTTGATACCACCATTACTTCTGTCTTCCCGTTATTCAAACTGAGGCCCATTCTTCCACTTTCTAATACCACAATGTCTATCATTTCCTGTAGTTCTTTCTGACTTGTTGCTATCAAGACTGTGTCAGCAGCATAACGTAAATTATTTATATTGTGCCCACCAACCACAATTCCGGGCATACCAATTAAAGCTCTCATTATATATTCACTGTATATTGAAAACAAATCAGGTGACAGTACACATCCTTGTCGTACGCCCCTCTTTATGCTTTGAAATGTACCTAAACAGTTGTTAATTCTTATAGCTGCTGTTTGCTGCCAATACATATTCTTTATTATTCTTAGATCTTTCCCATCAATGTTTAATTTTTCTAAGTTTGATTACTTCTTCATGCTTCACACAGTCAAATGCTTTTGTATAGTCTATGAAGCATATGTACAAATCAGTCTTTACTTCTATAGCTCTTTCTGACAATGTCCTTAGGATGTATAAGGCATTGTTTGTACCTTTTCCTTCTACAAATCCACATTGTTCATCGCTGATTTCTGGTTTAATTTTGTTTCTTATTCTTCTCATGATTATTCTCAGTAAAATCTTAGTCATGTGACTCATAAGACTTATTGTGCGATGGTCTTCACATTTTATAGTGCCTATTCTATATATACATTTACATTTCATGCAAGACTAAGATTTAATTGCTCAGAGCACTAACTATTAGTACATTTACACATGGCTTTGAAACGTGGACCTTAACAGCTGAAATTGAAAGAAAAATATAAGCATTAGAAATGCGATGTTCCAGAAAAATACTTTGGCATATCCTACAGAGACCACATTACAAACGAGGAAGTTCGCCATAATATTATACAGCACATTGAAAACTACGAACCTCTTTTAACTACAGTGAAAAGTCGAAAATGCAGTGATATGGACATGTAATCAGATGTAACAGCCTCTCATAAACAATACTGTAGGGATGGAGGAGGAGAGGCAGACCAAGAAAGTCCTGGTTACAAAACCTGACTGACTGGACAGGCCTCAGGCATGCAACCATGAAGTCCATCGCCACTGACCGCCAAAAGTGGAGAGAGAGCTGATCAGACATTCAACAGAAACTGGTGATCCAAATACACGTAGTGTGACGGGATGATGACGATGAACACACACACACACACACACACACACACACACATATATATATATATATATATATATATATATATATGTGTGTGTGTGTGTGTGTGTGTGTGTGTGTTCATCGTCATCATCCCGTCACACTACATATAACTTTCCTAGAAGTGGTTGAAGAGCTGCAATGTTTTGACAGATGAAGAAACATAAGCAATGATAGCTCACCTAGCAATGGTTAAAGAGCTGTCAGTACAACATTAACAGATGAACAAATATCAGCAATGATAGCTCACCTAGCAATGGTTAAAGAGCTGTCAGTACAACATTAACAGATGAACAAATATCAGCAATGATAGCTCACCTAGCAATGGTAAGACAGCTGTCTTTACAACATTAACAGATGAACAAATATCAGCAGAGATAGCTCACCTAGCAATGGTTTAAGATCTGTCAGTACAACATTGACAGATGAACAAATATCAGCAGAGATAGCTCACCTAGCAATGGTTTAAGATCTGTCAGTACAACATTGACAGATGAACAAATATCAGCAATGATAGCTCACCTAGCAATGGTAAGAGAGCTGTCAGTACAACATTGACAGATGAACAAATATCAGCATTCATGTATTGTCTGTTATAGAGTTAAAAACAACAGAAAAGTTACAAACAATAAAATACTGCGACGCAGCGGCATGACCTGACTTACTGTAACAGACACGCTAATCCCTATGGGACGTCTGTTGTTCAAATCTAAAATCTTTACGGACGCACACGTATATAAGGAATAAATGTTCACACACACATACACCGACACACATTCGGATATACTCACAGACACACACACACAGGCACACATCATGCCCTTTACCGTGATTTCTTTGACAAAAACGCAGACACAGGCACACGCATACACGCAGACACCGAAATACAAACACACAGAAACACACACGCAGTCTATCACAAACACACACACACACACACACACACACACAAACAACTATGCTATGTAAGAAAAAAAAAGTTACAAACATTAAAAGACTACGATTACAAAAATTAAAAGACTGCGATTACAAAAATTAAAAGACTGCGATTACAAACATTAAGAGACTGTGACGCAACAGCTGCGCCCCAAGCAGAGGTTGCTGCATCCTTACCTTTTGATTTTTGCAATTTTTTTTTAAACATCAATTTTGTATGATAGCGAATGGTCTCCTTTAGGAAAAGTTGACAAGACTTGTGGTGTACATTAAGACAAAGACATTTATTATATACAACTAGGCAGACGACCTGGGAAATCTCTTGGTTGGATAGCTAGTTGAAGGAACGTCTAGTTGGTTAGAAAGACAAACGGAGTTTATAAATAATACTTTGAAGTGGTAAAAACGACCAAGTCACTTATGACACAACCTGACCTTTGGTCAGAACGACCGTCAGAAGGATAGTGAGATGAAGGAACGAGGCGTAACAGCCGGTCAGTGCGATAGTCACATGAACAGATGGAAGCGAAACAGTCGGTCAGGGCGATAGTCACATGAACAGATGGAAGCGAAAAAGCCGGTCAGGGCGATAGTCACATGAACAGATGGAAGCGAAAAAGCCGGTCAGGGCGATAGTCACATGAACAGATGGAAGCGAAAAAGCCGGTCAGGGCGATAGTCACATGAACAGATGGAGGCGAAAAAGCCGGTCAGGGCGATAGTCACATGAACAGATGTAGGCGAAAAAGCCGGTCAGGGCGATAGTCACATGAACAGATGGAGGCGAAAAAGCCGGTCAGGGCGATAGTCACATGAACAGATGGAGGCGAAAAAGCCGGTCAGGGCGATAGTCACATGAACAGATGGAGGCGAAAAAGCCGGTCAGGGCGATAAATGTATCATCATCATCATAATGTAACAGGTCCTTTGCAGAACGTCGCCCTTATTCCAGTCTGCCTGAAAGAAACTCGGTCTCACGCCAGTTCTCCTGCCTCATGCACTTTCACACTCAAGGAGTCACTTATATCCTGTGCCCATCTTCGTGTTGGTCGGCCCCTGCCCCTCCTTCCTGGTACCATGCCTTCTGCTATAAGTTTTTCCAATCCGTCGTGGCTCTTGATATGACCAAAATATTTTAGCTTTCGTGAAAGGATGCTGTTTATTAGCCAATCTTCCTTGATGTTCAGATCTTTTAAGATGTCAATATTTCTTTTCTTCTTTGTCCAAGATATTCTGAGAATCTTTCTATAGAATTTCAGCTCAAAAGCCCCTATTCTCTTTCTTAAGGACTGAGAGATAGTACTCGACTCACATCCGTATGTAGCCACAGGGAAGATGCATGCTCTCAAAATTCTAATTTTGATCTCCTTGCTGGTGCTTAACCATAGACTTTTAAGGCTTGGAAATGTATAGTAAAACAAAAAGACATCGATTGATTTAAGATTGCCAAAGACAGGGAAGGACCATGAAGACTAAGTTTAGAAGTTTTGACATGTACAGCAACACCAAAGGGCATCGACGGACATGAGGTATCCCTGAGGAGAGGGACATTGAACAACTTAAGGTGTAACAATGTCCGTGCATGCCATACCAAGGAACTGTTTTTAGTTGAAATAGTATGAGTTAAAAAGATACTCGTCAGTGACTACAGATTATCCAAAATTGATGCACTGTGAAAATATTTACTTAAAGCTCTGACAATATTCGCTATTACACGGTTTTAAAAAGGGCCCTTTAGTGCCAAAGATGACCTGTTGATCTAAGCGCAGATGTTGAAAAGATATTTGTTGGAAAACAAAGATGTTGCGCTAGTGAAAGATCTACCTCAGACACTCGGTTCGACCGCCGTAAAAAGTGACGGTGAGAAGTTTAGTTGAGCTGACAGTTCTATGCAAATTGTCTTTGGGCTTGTAACAGTTGGTCAATCTAGTGAAAGTTTACACATTGCTCCGTGATTACTCATGTTGAGAAAATAGCAGTCAGTGAACAAATTTGAACAATAGTTTGATCAACTATGAGGAACAAAACAAAAAAAGTTTTCGAATTAGTTAACTACAGAGGCTGGCAAGCAGGTCAGTTAGAGATATATTAGTTACCGCATGTGACTTCTTCTTCTTCAGCATTCCGAACCCTTGAGGTTCATTGCTGCAGATATCAATCTCTGGCTGGCCTTCTCTTTTCATTTGGTGACACCAAATGTTAGCAGATTTGTCTGGACATTATCTTTCCATCTTCTTTTTGATCTGCCTCGTGGTCTACGACCATTCATCTCTCTTGTTTATACAGTTTTTACTTCTCTGTCATTTGACATTCTTTCAATATGCCCCAATCATTTGTGTATGTATGTGACTTGACGAGCAAAATATGTGAAGTTAGAGCATCTTTCTGAAGAATGTTTCAATGCCCATTGAAACAAACAAACAAAAAGTTAGTAAGATGGCCATAAGGTAGTCAATGACCTCAGAAAAACAGTGAAAGTAGACAACAAAATAGTTGTCGAGATGGTTGCGGTATAGATGGATTGCCCCGACAGCGAAACAAACAGTTCATAGAATACCGCTTGGTAACTAGTGAGTTAAAAGTAAAACATAAAGATTTCAAGGTTGCCTCTGGTCATTGAAAGATATGCTAGCTAATCGCTATATTTGACGAATACAAGTTTTCAAGATGAAAGTTTTGAGTAAAGCAAAAGTTATTATTTTTTTTTTAAAAAGAAATAGCTGGCAAGATTGGATGTGGTCAGATTGTGGGTTGAGAGAAACAGTGATGGTAGATGACGATACATTGTCGAGGTAATTACTGGTTACTAAAGGACATGTTGGCAACTGACCGCCTGGTCTGTAGAGATATGCCCTTTACCGTGATTTCTTTGACTTGGAACAAGAAGTTATTAACTCCGTGCTTTAAATCAGACAGACAGAGGGCTAGAAAAAGTGCCGATATTTAATTAAAGAAAGCAATAAGTTAACTGTTCCTAAGAATTGTACAAGTATATTTTAATGTTAAATGTTTTAACAAATCAACATCTAACAATAATTGTGTGTTTGTATGTGTGTGTATGTATGTGTATGCCTGTTTAACAATCTACATGAAGTGTTTACAGAGCAGAAGAACTAAAAGATTTCTAACATGTTTAGTGTAAAGAGTAACTGCCACTTGCTTTGTAAGCTAAGAGATATAATATTTTTGTTTAAAGCTTGCCTTCAAATTTATGGATATTTCCATCAAGTCTCTGCTTATTTGCGTCACATCCGACAATAGCCTTTTTGCCTCAAAGTCCTTAATGACAGCTTTAAATTTTGAACTTATTTATATTTTAAACTTTCTTTAATAATTTTTTTTAAACATTTCTTCTTTTTTAAAACTTTAAATTGTAACCTTTTGAACTTTTGCACTTTTTAACATTTTTGATTTAACTTTTTAATAGTTAATGTTCATTTTTAATAACAAAGCTATCTCGACTATATAATCAACAAATAAACCATTTAAACTTTTAAATTACTTTATTGTTTCTAAGACAACCTTATATACAGCATAAAACAATTGCAGTATACCTTTTAAACATACATTTTATGTAACAACAAACTGACTTGCCGCATCTAAGATCTAAACCACTACCACCTGAATCCGGGACCACTACCAGTTGGCCTATTGAAACGGTAACTTAAACAGGCACCAAGTCCCTGAACTTTCACCCATAGGTACAAAGTAGAAAATGGTTAACACCAGAGACATCAAGCCAAAGTCAGTAATCCGATGTAATAGAGCTGGAAAAAAAAATCAGCGCAAGTATTCCTAAACAAAAGAAAATACTCCGCACCAAAGACCCTTAACAACCGCAATAGATTTAACAAACAAAATACCCGAGCCGACACCAAAATAGAGACAAAGAAGAAAAAATCCGAGCCGCCACGAAACCACAGAGCCACCATAAATGAGAGATAGAAGAAAACAAACGAGCTGTAGTAGTTAGTTTATGTGGTCGGCTTTCTCTTCTTCGTTCCCCATACGCCCGGAGCCGTGAGGTATACCCCTCAAATACTAGCTACCTTAACATTATAGACTACTGTGAGGTGCGTGATAGTGGATTTAGAGAGGAAAGAGCTCTGTATTAAAGAGTCCATTGTTGGTTGTATCTTGATAAAATAGCAGGAACCAATGATGCTGACTTTTGGGGATAGGGGAAAAGAGGGAGGGGGGGGGGGGGGGGGGGGGGTTGGATCTACAAAAGTCCTCTATGTGTTTTCTCTCTTTAACGCAGCACTGAGAAAAGCTCTAAAATGCCAGCCCCTTCGTTGTAAAACCAGAGTCTAAAACTATGTGGAGTGCAAGAACAGATGCTTTAAACCCTGTCAACAAGTACTCCTAAAACATAAGTTCTCCAGGACATAATAGACAATATAATTAAGACAAGCGAAATAAAATGAGGCAATTTCTTTTCTTTTCTCGACGCTTGAAATACCTCGCAGCGTCAGCCAAGAAGAGATCACTGGAACTGGACCTTCTGTTCGCTTGGAATAAAGTACATTTCAGTGTCTGTGATATGTCTACGATCCATCTTCTGCGTGTTCGACCTTTAGTTCTGTTACCGCTGTATCCGTATAACATTGCTGTCTGTGGCGCCCTGTTTGATACCAATCATGTTACATGGCTAAAACAACTGATTTGTTGTCTACCTATACAGTCCAGTATTGGTTCTGTGCTTACTCTCGCCCGAGTCGAGCTTTCCTCGTGACACCTAGCATAGTGCATGAACATCTCATTTCTATCGTGACTATCTTCTTTCTGTTTTCTCACGACATGTCCATGTTTGACATTGATAGTAATTAAACACTTTTATGACCGCCCTAAACCCCGAAAATAGGCTCAAAATACTCTAGGTTGCCATGGGCGCAAAGTAACCTAGGTATACCCCTGACTGCCGTTTCATGTTTTTGTTGAAACCCTTCATATACTTCGTACGCCAGGATCGCGGCATTTTCCCACGTTTCCTTTCTTGGTCAGAAGCTTTCAAACCCTCTCGGTAATAATCTATGTTTTTAAGGCAATCCTGTAATTTCCTGCCGCCATCTTTTCAAGAATCGTACCGAATGTGTTCTGTAACATGCTAATTCTGTAGTCAGTCGGTTTGGTATGATCTTTATTCAGCTTCGGAAGTGGTATGAGGTAACTATACAGCCAATATTTTTTTTTTCATAAATAACCTATTAACAGATGCAAGTGTCAAGACCTCAGGGATTCTCAACATTATCTTCAAACAGCCCCTTTATACAGCCTACTACCACTTTCGTAAATCATCGTCCCCTTGTGGAATGCAATTTTTCGTTATTTTGAAACCTAACCCCGGCTGTTGCTGGGGGCTTTTATATAACCTAACTGTTGAACTGGATTTCCGGGACTTATCTATGGGCGATCCTCATCCGCATGGTGGCACTCTGTGTCATCGGGTGTTTATCGCTCGGTGTGATGTCCTGGTGGAGTAAAACTTACTTACTTAACTACCTCTAGCTTTCTCATCATTTGGTGAATGTCGCCCAGCAGTGACATTTATGCACAAGGACAGTCTGTATGTTTAACATTCATGCACAAGGACAGTCTGTATTTTTAACATTCATGCACAAAAAACAGTTTGACATTTATACAATAAATACTCAGTATGCCTAAAACACTGAGTTGAATAATGCAGACACTCGTATAATGTTCAGTAATTATATTTTGTTAGTGTCTCTCACCTCCAGCATAGGGCTTTTTAGAGGTGACAGTCTAATCTCTTCAGACACTGCTGGCCCTTGTTGACTAGGCTGTCTGCCTAAAGGAGTCCACGCTTCAGCCCTGATCATCATTGTTTGGCTACAAGTCTTGAGTGACAATCTGAACACGCCCTTGGCATAAAACATTCTAGTACATTCCGCTTGACACCTAATGATGTCCTGGCACCATTGGGTTGATAGCTATTGTTTACTAGGGCACAGATGGAGAAGACAAAGAATGGCATGACAGTCAGCGCTGAGTGTTCGAAAAGAGACACAATAACATACAGTGACTTCTCCTAATGTAAACTGGTCTTTAGTCACATTCGTCTTCCTCACTTAGTGATTGGCATGCCTCATTTTAGCACAATATAATACTATTACAAATCCACCGATACACCAGCAATACAATTTGCAGATTATGATAAACGCGATCCCAGTCGACCAGCCTTGAATGGGTACCGAGTGCAGTTATGGGAAGTAAAGGTGGCCGGCGTGAAGCTGACCTCATCACCCAGCTTGTGCCGATTGGTCTATAAAATATAGGTCTAGCCCTATATGTGATATATGCCTTTAGGCGTGGAAAAAGGTTCTTTACTTTATGGTGAACGCGCCAACAAGCTGGTTGTAAACATGCCAGTTTCGACATTTCCCTAGTGAAACCCCACTGGAACTAAAACTCAGACATCTCTACATGTGTTGTTTCGTCAAAATTGGGGTTTCAGTTGGCAGTCGTTTATAGATAATACTTGAAATGTCTTCTTGTTTTATCTCAAGTGCTCTAATTATCTGGGCTCTTGAGGCTATAAGATCAACTGGCTTGCTGGCTCGCACTCCAGTATGACCCGGACAGTTCATCACCTGAAGCGCCATTAACCGTTTCTAATACTGACTTTCATATGAGCTATAAGGCATTTCAAAAGTCGTACCCTCACATTTTAACAGATATCTAGAAAACAACCGTACGGATTAATATGAGTGTTTGCGTGTGGCCTTATATTTCCCATGTCCTTGTGATTTTGAAATTCACAATTACTCCGGTGATACTGTTTTCTTAAGGCGGAGGACTTTTTGGATCTTTGTTTTACTAATAATTAGTGCACGCCTAAAAATAAAATATTTAAAAATTGACACATGCGTGAGCATTGTATGGAAATTAGTTCCCATGTACAGCGATGCATAATGATTATGTAGATAGCCATCCCAAGTACAAGGACAAATTCGAAACTCACCGGAGACTAATGCTGGAGTTGAACAACTGAGATTGAAATGGCACAACATGGTACCAAGGAGACGACAAAAGAAGAAGAAGAAGAAGAAGAAGAAGAAGAAGAAGAAGAAGAAGAAGAAGAAGAAGAAGAAGAAGAAGAAGAAGAAGAAGAAGAAGAAGAAGAAGAAGAAGAAGAAGAAGGAAGAAGAAGAAAAAGAAGAAAAAGAAGATATCTTTTGTGTGCATTACATTGTGCTACAACCTGATATCAGGAAGACGACAAAAGAATAAGCAGAAGATATTTGTTGCATGCACGTGACTGGCCTGCAGCCTAGTGCCAAGGAGACGACAGAAGAAAAAGAACAAAGGAAGAAACTATAACTCTGGCAAAGGACAGCCACTTGTGGAAAGAAGCCAGACAGTGCAACTGGAGATCGTGTGCTAGAGAACCCCTCGGTTGAAGTAGAAACCTACAGAGAAAGTAAACAGATTCATAATTGTTATCAATGCACATGTTTCTTCTTCTCGATACGCAGGTTTATTTTTCTTCTTCTGGATACGCAGGTTTATTTTTCTTCTTCTCGATAAGCAGGTTTATTTTTATCAACACATATTTTTGTTCTTGTCAATCAAAGCACCTCAGTTTTATTGTTATCGATACATATTTTTAAACTTTGGTGGAGCAATCTTAGTTGCAATTTACTCTTGCAGTTTGAGAGTTATGATTTTCTTAGTTTCAAACTAACGTTATTACCATGTACATGTTTCATAGTGTATAACCTGGTCAATACTTCCTATCTAAGCGATACATCACCACAGCTGCAACAATTGCAAGTTGCAATAACTGGTCCTCTGACGTATCGAAGAAATATTATTAAGCTATTATATTCTTTGACAGGAAGTCACTCAAGGGATTAGTCGTTAGTCGAGGTTCTAGCACTACTGCAGACTGGTCGCCCATAACAGCTCCGTTCCCGTGCCAGTGGATGAGGGTTAAGATTAGCATTACATGCACAGCCTGGCACACACCACTTTTTTTTTCCACATGACGAGCAAGAAATGTCCAACGAACATGTGATCACAGTTAGGTCCCATTTTCCCTATCGAATTTTATAAATCCTCCTAGATTTGGATGAATTTAGTCTGTGTTCCTTACCACATCACGTCAAACGTTAATAACATGTGCTATCTTCTAAATGAAGAATATGTTATCAGTCGGGGTCCCAGCTACATATAAAACGGGTCACTCCATTGATTGGCACCTTTCCGTCTTTCCAGAAGATAGTGTAAAAGCAGTGTTTACCAGAAACGCTTTAATGGTCACTCCATTACTGCAACGTCTATGTGCCATTTAAAACCACACAAGTTTCTCAACTTTGTCCCAAGAGACAGCAGTCCCTGAACAATCCAAAAGCTCGCACACGCATCAAAATCAAAAGGCAGCTGTCAGAGGTGTCAACACCAACGGTTTGACACCAGAATCGCAGTTTCCAGTTGATGGAACCAGTACTCACAACAAACCAGAAGGTGCACATGCATTACTGCAAAATGCACACCACCAGTTCTGTGAAAACTAGTCACTCGCCACTTTAGGAATTTACAGTTTTCAACACTCATCTCATGGAGAACAGACAATACGCAGTTTCCAGGAAATTCATAGCTCAAAGTGTCACACCATGCTCTCAACTCAGGAGCTAACCGACGAAACCCGATTTCACTTTTAACCCGTTTGCTGTCCTCTTTAGTTTCCAGTTGAGTCGAAACTGCAACCTTCCACTGTATTAAAGGGAACAACAGTCTCCACCACGTGAAAGTAAGGTCCATTTGAGCAAAAAGAGAGGTTAAGAAGCATTCTTGAATTGGCATAATTGCTCAGATTTTTCATGCAGACTTCCAGAAATGGAGGACTAAGAAATAAAAGAAGAAGGAAAGAGGGGGCGAGGAGGAATGCTTTAAGAAAGCAACACGGAAAGGAGGAATAAGAATTAACTGATCAGATCAAAAGGAAGAGGGAATATAGAAGGGCAGAGACATTAGATACAGCCCCATTTAGAGGCTTGGCATGGACAGACGCATGTACGTATAGGTCTAGAGATTCGAGACTGGGAAGAGTCCTGATCATCCAGCCTGCCATCTATAGGTGCTGCTGATGTTTATGAAATCATTGACTATTTAAGATTTCCCGCTTTCATTATTCTTTCCCATAATCATCAAAGAAAATGATGTTTTAAAAAAAAAAAAAAACTAAACTTTTTGCGTAATTAAGTTTAAAAAAAAAATTTACTCTACAGATGTTCAGTTAGTTGCGTATCCTTTACAGGACGTTGCAGAATCAACCCCAGCGTTTTTTCGCTGTAGATTGCTTTTCTAGGCAAATTTTAGGTTCAGTAGTTTGCCATTTCTTCCCGATCTGTCATCTCTCAGTACCACTGCCAAAACCAACGCAAGACTATTCGTCCACAGCAGGGATGAAACCCGGCACACCGGCATTACGTAGCGCGTTCGCAACGCCTAAGCCACACACTTCGACACCCAACAGTTGGCAGGGACAATCAGGTGTTGCTCCTGATAATTATATGCACAAGTAACCAGCATGTTCATTTTATTAGATGTAATTTAGGGCGCACCGGAGGAGCTGCTGGCAATACAGGATTGTATGTTTCGTTGGCACTTGCTTCTGTTATTTACAGCGCGCGAAACCTCGGATTATGTGATCGTGCCAAGAGGCTTTCCAGCTACTTAGGCCCAACAGTAGACATGGGGGAAGATGGTGAGGGGGGGGGGGGAGGGGGAGACAAGCCACCCATCTGCCTGCATTTAGATACAGTTACAAACCCAGGTAAATAGCAGGAAGTTTCCAGTATAGTATGTGTACGTTTATTCATACGGTATTTATCAACGGCAATAATATCATTTTAGAAGTGTCTGTACATTGGTTAGACCACGTTGTGCCCAACACTGGAGTGACAAGAGTCAGGTGTTCCTACATACTAGACCATGGCAGAGACAAAGGGTGGTGATAGTTCATGTCATTGTTGCCTTTTGTTTTTCTTGAAACGATTCTCAGATAATCTTCTGTTATCCATTTTTAATTCATGAGAATAATGCTGTGTTGACCCTATATTATAAACTCAGACTTATTATTTCTGTTAAATTTTCAGAGAAACAATTTTTACTACACAGGCCTATATAAAATATGCAAAAAGGAACAAATCCAAATATTCAATCTGACAAAATCTGATCTTAGAGTTGAAAATTCACTACTAAAACAACGGAAGTAAACACAGTATGGACTAAAATGGACTAAATAAAATGTCAACACCAAGTAGGTGGTATTTTGTCATATTCGATAAATTTGAAATTTAGTACATTTCAGTAGCATCGATTTGAAAACTGAGTAGTAAATGATTCAAAGCTTTCGACCAGCGAGATTTGTTTATCTAGAGTTCTGACAAGAGAGTTACCTATCTCGTGGACTGTAGGATCCATGCTTGAGTTGTTCAGAGATCTGAAGGTAACTAGCTACGCTGTGTGAACATAAAGTTTGTTTTCGCTCTAGGAAATATCTTGGATTAATTTCCACAAGTGACTTACAAAATGTGGCAAGAGTGTCGGATCTAAACAGTAAGTATTATTTTTTTTAAAGCATCATTATCATCACCATCATCATCACGTGCCTTCCCATATAATGTTGGCTAACATGTGTTTCAAAAATCTGCGATCTTCAACAGTGTGTATGAGTTCATGTGCTGGCGTCCCTCCCCGCCATGACAAATAGCTATCTTCTCATGTTGTCTTCCCTCTTATCGCTTTCGAAAACTCTTTTCAGTGGTCACAACATGTTGCAGGGTTTTCCTCTTTTTATAACATGGCCGAAAATGTTGACTGTCTCCTTCTGATGTTTGTGATAAGTTGTTTTCAGGCCCTCACCTCTTTCAAAACATCAAAGCTTTTTTTTTCTGTTCAAGGAACTTTTTAGCATTCTTCTTTAAGGCATCGTCTGTTAGGCCCACACATTATTTGGCTTGTATAAATTCATTTTCCATGATTAACAACTACATATAAATCAACAGTTAATGGTTGGCATTCCCCGATGAAAAAAAAGGAGACAGTTATATTCCAATCTACATTCAGAAGACAAGCAACAATACGCTGAAAGTATAAGAGTATTTAACGACCAGACAACTTTTCAATGCGTGACCGCAAACACAGACGTAGCCAGCAATAAAGTTGTGCTTAGTTACCAGTACAAATGTTCACAGTTCAGTCTGTCACAGGACAACAACTAAACCAGGTATTACCCCGGTGAGCGCTAGTTACTGACACCAGGAAGAACCTGCGCAAATATATGCCAGGGCTAACGACAAAGCCTTTATATACACTCACAGGGGATTTCCAGAACACGATTTGAAGATGGTTCTGTACAAATAATTCTTAGAATTTCTTGGATAGACAAATATCCAAAAGTAAAAGTCCTAATTTCTGTGGTCATATTATGAGAAGAAGGAAACTGGAACATGCGGCGACCACTGGAAACAAAAACCCCAAAGTATTGATACATTCTGCGGAAAATTGTATACTATAGAGAGGCCTGATCGCCCACGTCAGCCGCATGCCAAGGCACTTGATGATGATGTTTGTACTGCTAAGAACAAATAGCAGTGACATGACAGGAAAAACTGATGGTTTAGCAAACATAGCATCACAAGTCGGATTACCAATCAGAAATATCTCTTCATCTTCCTTTCTCCCTCCCTTCCTTCCTTCTTCTTTCTTTCTTTCTTTCTTTCTTTCTTTCTTTCTTTCTTTCTTTCTTTCTTTCTTTCTTTCTTTCTTTCTTTCTTTCTTTCTTTCTTTCTTTCTTTCTTTCTTTCTTTCTTTTCTTTCTTCTTTCTTTCTTTTTCTTTCTTTCTTTCTTTCTTTCTTTCTTCTTTCTTTCTTTCTTTCTTTCTTTCTTTCTTTCTTTCTTTCTTTCTTTCTTTTTCTTTCTTTCTTCTTCTTTCTTTCTTTCCTTCTTTCTTTTTTTTTCCTTCTTTCTTTTTTTTTCTTTCCTTTTTTGTTTGTTTGTTTGTTTGTTGTTTGTTTTCTTTTTCTTTCTTTCTTTCTTTCTTTCTTTCTTCTTCTTCTTTCTTTCTTTCTTTCTTTCTTTCTTTCTTTCTTTCTTTCTTTCTTTCTTTCTTTCTTTCTTTCTTTCTTTCTTTCTTTCTTTCTTTCTTTCGTTCTTTCCTTCTTTCTTTTCCTTCTTTCTTTTTTCTTTCCTTTTTGTTTGTTTGTTTGTTTATTTGTTTGTTTGTTTTTTTTTGTTTGTTTGTTAGTTTGTTTATTTGTTTGTTTGTTTGTTTATTTGTTTGTTTGTTTGTTTGTTTGTTTCTTTCTTTCTTTCTTTCTGTTTTCCTTCTTTTGTCTTCTCACTGGCACCACGTTGTAGCAAAGTGTAGCGGTTTTCTGTACTTGTCTTGCGCCTCTTGAGTGACTTGAGTGATGGGTTTGTTTATCTTTTTTGTTTCAAATAGCTGGTCCTATGTTCGTAAGAATCTGTCCTATAATGACCGAATGTTTCCTATGTAGTAGTAGTGAGTTACACTACTGCCGCCTTGCTAGGCCCATCGCGTTGTGGTAGTGTTTAAAAAAAAAGGAGGAAGGAAAATCTTACCTTGTTAGTGCCCGTCTCTTTCCAGGGAAGCCATTGCCCCAGTAGCCTAAAACCTCTTACAACTTCATTTGTCGGCCGTGTACCACGTGACGGTGGGGTTGGCCTGGGTGCTCTACGGGTCGTTGGCGGGTTACTTAAATTTCACTGTTCACCTTTTTGAAGAGAAGCTAGCCAACCTGACCACTGCTGGGTGCGGTATCAAGTCCAAGCGCCCTAGCACGCCCTTGCACGGTATACCTCTGAACTCTCAATATCTCCTCAAACGTCTCTTTAAAAGTACAGTCTGTTACCCAGAGAGAAGTGTTCCTCACTAAATCAGAACCCTCGCCCGGGGGCCCATAATGACCATAACCTTCCATCTCGACGATTTAGCATTTTCTACAGTCTTTCATCCTCAGCTGAACATGGTCGGCTGGGATCCAGTCCTTAGAGAGATTGCCAGTGAGAGCTATCGAATGAACTTCAAACAGGACGGTGACCTTGAAAACATTCTTGCCAGAATCATGCTACCAACGATCTACACAGCTCTTACTTTCGGTACTTTTAAATTCTGCCAGATTAGATACAAACATGTTAATTTGTGACCCAAACCCCCTCGGCCCGCTTCCCGAAGGGTTAATTTCATATTAAAGAAGCAATCACTGGTGAATTCCGCAAAGGTACTATGCCATCATCTAGAAAAATGCACAATAGCATATACTGGAGAATCCGGTCGGCAGTTAGCCAGGTCGTTTTCGTGAGTAACTTGCGGATATTCACTTTTCGACATTAAAACCAGTCTCTCAGCTTTATTTGTTCTGAACACCAAGGCAAAATCGACATCTCAGTTACTGCCATAAAGTGATTCTTAGGTGCTCACGCAGACACTTCTCATTGAAAAAATCGATTCATTCATAGTTTGACTGTTTTCAGCCTTGCATAAAAATTATTCATAGTATCACTTTTAAAACCTTAAATTTACGTATTTATATTTATCCCTCATTTTCAGACGTCTTCTTATTTGTTTCCTTCAGTAATATAGCCCTTCATGTCCATATTTTCTACTATTACATATTTCTGGTTTTATATTTACCTTGGTTGTGTATTGATGGGAAAGATCTAAGAATAATAAAGAATATGTATTGGCAGCAAACAGCAGCTATAAGAATTAACAACTGTTTAGGTACATTTCAAAGCATAAAGAGGAGCGTACGACAAGGATGTGTACTTTCACCTGATTTGTTTTCAATATACAGTGAATATATTATGAGATCTTTAATTGATATGCCCGGAATCGTGGTTGGTGGGCACAATATAAACAATTTACGTTATGCTGATGACACAGTCTTGATAGCAACAAGTCAGAAAGAATTACAGGAAATGATAGACATTGTGGTGTTAGAAAGTGGAAGAATGGGCCTCAGTTTGAATAATGGGAAGACAGAAGTAATGGTGGTATCAAAGAAACAAATTATTCCTAAATGTATAATAAAAGTCAATGGTGTTATTTTAGGACAAGTACAGAAATTTAAGTATCTGGGCACATGGATAACATCAGATGGAAGATGCATAACTGAAATAAGAAACAGAATTGGACAGGCAAAAACTGCATTTTATAAAATGAGAAACATCTTGTGCAATATATCCTTGTCATTGAGAGTTAGAAAAAGAATTCTTGCTTGCTACATACATCCAATTTTAACATATGGATGTGAATCCTGGACAATCGGTAGGCAGGCCAAACAATTTTTAGAGGCCTCAGAGATGTGGTTTTACAGAAGAATGCTTAGAATACCTTGGACAGCCAAAAAGAGCAACCAAGAGGTTTTAAAAGAGGCGGGAGCCCGAAGACAACTTATCACTGACATCAGAAGGAGACAGTCATCATTTTTCGGCCATGTTATGAGAAGAGGGAAAATAGAACATGTTGAGACCACTGGAAAGATCTGTGGAAGGAGGGATAGAGGAAGACCACGAGAGAAGATGCTTGACAGTCTTGTTGCATGGCATGGAGATGTGTCGGCACACAAACTGATACATGCTGCAGGAGATCGCGGATTATGGAGAGGCATGATCGCCCATGCCAGTCGGCAAGGCACCTGATGATGATGATGATGATGGTTGTGTATCAGTTCTGTTGTATTATCGTTGAGTTTTCCAGTTACAGTTTATGTTGTATTTAGTATTTGTTCATAAAGACTTTTGTAGAAACACATAATTGTATTTGTGCTCATCCTTTTCCTTCCCGCCTATGAGTTTTTTATCCATATGTTGGGTTGTATTCAGTGCTTCTTTAAAAAAAAAAAATATGCTGCAAACGTCAGTAACTGGTCCAGCAGGTATCACATTGGAAAAATTTAAAATAACAGATCGTTTTATCTTTTAGGATAACAAATTTAAATAGCCAGTATAATTCGAAGAATGAATGTATGATATGCAGTTGCAGTGCAACACTTTCTTTTAAAAGCCCCATCAGCATACGTAAATTTAAATTATAAAACCATGTTAGGTCTGAAAACCATGTTAGGTCTGAAAACCATGTTAGGTATGAAAACCATATTAGGTATGAAAACCATATTAGGTATGAAAACCATGTTTGGTATCAAAACCATATTAGGTATGAAAACCATGTTAGGTATGAAAATCATATTAGGTATGAAAACCATGTTAGGTATGAAAACCATGTTAGGTATGAAAACCATGTTTGGTATGAAAACCATGTTAGGTATGAAAACCATGTTAGGTATGAAAACCATGTTAGGTATGCAAACTTTGTTAGGTATGAAAACCATGTTTGGTATGAAAACCATGTTAGGTATGAAAACCATGTTAGGCATGAAAACCATGTTAGGTATGAAAACTTTGTTAGGTATGAAAACCATGTTTGGTATGAAAACCATGTTATGTATGAAAACCATGTTAGGAATAAAAACCATGTTAGGTATGAAAACATTGTTAGGTATGAAAACTATGTTAGGTATGAAAACCATGTTTGGTATGAAAACCATGTTAGGTATAAAAACCATGTTAGGTATAAAAACCATGTATGGTATAAAAACCATGTTAGGTATGAAAACCATGTTAGGTATGAAAACCATATTAGGTATGAAAACCATGTTAGGTATGAAAAACATATTAGGTATGAAAACCATGTTAGGTATGAAAACCATGTTAGGTATGTCAATGAAAACGTCATTTCAATTATAAATTATATAGTAAAGTTGGAGAGCCAGTAAATGCTAGTAAAGTAAATTACGTGTAACTAAAAAGGGTGTCCATGACATGATTATTCTACTTAAGTCTAACATGTTCTACAACTAGAGATCATACCGACGGGTCTGTTCTTGCATTGTAGAACAGGAAAGGTAAGCAGTCAAATGGATCTTTTGTGTCTGTGTTAGCAGTTGCCGCAGGAAACGTTAATTACAAAGACGCACGTGCATATTCTTGAGAATTTGAAAACGCGTGTGGTTTATCTCCTGATCGGAGTAATTACTCCACGAATTTTCTCGCTGTAGAATAAATCAAAGAGACAGTTAACGTGGGGATTTTGGAAGGTGTCACTTTTAAACGTGCGCTGTTTTGTTAAAAATTTATAAAGTTCCTTCCTAATGTTGACATAACTATTCCAACTTGCCACAAAATTTTGGGACTATTGTCTAAGCACTCTATGAACATAGCTTAGGAAAATCACAACATATAGTCATCACTCAGAAAGGGTAATGAGCACTGGGGTCCCATTTCACCTCTCTTACATGGATCTACACATCTGGTCTTGCCGTTAAAGATAGACAGCGAGCAAGCCATAGTGCAAACATCCTCAACAATGTTGTTAACATGCCTTCAGCCAGGCTTTATTGGGAACTGCCCCGCATCGATTCTATACAGGGTTTCCTTCCCTTTCTTCATGGAGACAATAGCCTGTACTTTTGGTGATCGTGTCATGCACTGCCAGCAATTTCTTATATGGACACTATATCATGCCATTATGCAAAAATACATACCACCCTGTCTCTTGGTCTTCTCTAACACTCGTACCTTTCAGATTTCCTATTGTCTTGATGTACTCTGGTTTTTTTTTTCTTTTCACGACTAAGAAAAAAAAAAATGCATTTTTTTTTCCTCGTACAGATAACCATTAAACACACACACTACTTCAAAACTTTTCCAGTTTAAACATTTGGCTCATTTCCGAAAACTCAGGGTTTGTTTTTCTTGCGGTACGAATCATTGGTACCTCTATTTGGGCGTCGTTTGTTTGTTTCAGCCTTGCTGTAGTAAACACTTTGTGGTGAGTATCGGCATCGTTTTTTCACACTTTTGTGTATTTGCGCCTCGGAAAAAAGTCATAGCAGCTGGTATTTACCTTTCCCATCCCCCCAAGCCAAGGTCAGACTGAACACGTCGTCTTACATACAGGGATAGTTTTTAAGACATATATTACGCTTTGATCACTTTAAGATTAAAAGGGCTCTCCTCCGAACTTCGACCCGATATTATGGTGGCCATAAAATATCCAAAAATATCCTTACGGGGTTCAGTTCTATTAAATACATGCCGGCTCCGTATAACGAAACAAATGCTCTAACAGGGCCTCAGCGATATTTTACTTGCGGATCTGTTTCTGTGACTGTGCCTTACCGAGGACAGTATCCCTCGCCCCGCTACGTGCGGCATGGATGGGAGCTAAACTAGATGGCTGAGAGTCACGAGCAGCAGCTACCGCATCTCCTGCAACTTCATCCAATTAATTTGCTCGTGAGTCCCAGGCACCTAGTTTAACCCCCCATCCACGCCGCCGTTTTACGCATGCTATTATCGTCTGCTACTATCGTCTGCAGAAACGCTAGAAATTGTCAACGGTCACTATTATCGTCTGCAATGTTGCGTCTCTTGATATTGTCAAGTAATCCTAGTTTTGCTGCGATTTGTTCCTCGGCAGAAAGTCCGCATTTTACATATGCCTGAGCCCCGTAAGGATATTTTATGGCCGCCATAATATCGGGTCGAAGTTCGGAGGAGAGCCATTAAAAGTATGTGTGTGTGTGTGTGTCTGTGTATCACCATTACTTCATGTATATTTTTTTTAAATATTAACTGCCATCACACACACACACACACACACACAGACACACACACACACACACATATATATATATATATATATATATATATATATATATATATATATATATATATATATATATATATAAAGCTCACAAACTGCACATAAATATATAATGTTCTCTTTGTTTTGGCTGCACTGCTAGTATATGACGAATGAGTGTAAATCAAGTTGCTATGTGCCAGTACAGTCGAACATGTGGCTGTTGATTATGTCAAGTAGAAGCCAGTGTGCAGAATTTTATGGCGGCCTCATATCCGTACCCTTGCCTGTGCCATAGAAATGGTGGTCAAATCTTAACAACCAGTAAATATTTGAAATGTTTATTTAACACTTATATTACTGTTGCAATTAAATAATTGAACGGTTGTAAATAAAAATTCACGTACAATGAAACACATTAACATATTTTTTTTCTTAGGACATTACTTACAGTATAAAAATAGTTTTTTTTAAAAAATCCAGCTGAACAGATGTTTCTAATTATCAGAAGTTATTTCTTCCACCCTGATGTCGGCGTTTTTATCTGTAAAAAAAAAAATAAAGTGCAAATTTAACAGAGCAACCGAACTGAAAACGTTGGTGCAGTTGATATGTTAACATTCCGTTGCAATGATTAAACAGCTCGGAATTAAACTACACCAGCACTGAAGCAGAATGATATATTTTCTTATTAAGAAGATTACTAATAGTTTAAACCCCATCATAGATCTAGTACTGCAGGAGGTTTTAATCATAAGAAGAGATCCTTCTTCAACGAAGGTTTCAGGGTTTTTATTATCTGAACGTTCCTTAAAGCAGACTCACGTGGGACTTGATTTCCGTGTCTGTTGTCACATTGAAAGCCAGTTACAAAGTGGAGTTTTATCATAACCATCACAGCATGCCACTGAGTCACCTATTTCTGTTAACCGTCTGATCAGTTCCTGTTACCTCTGTGGGTCAGAGGCTATGGACTTCCTCTTCTTCTTCTTTCGTTCGCCTGAAATAAGTTGTCTATATCAGCAATTTAGTCTCTTGTATAAATTTCACTGTTGTTGTTAATTCATTCAGTGGTCCGTGGAGTTTACGTTCCACCGTTGTTCTTTCTGGCCAAAAAGTTTGCATTGGTCGCGTTTACTTTTCGAAGTTATCTGAGAGAGTGGAGGTCCGGCGAATACACGAGTCACTGGCTACAGGCCTACTCGCGATCGAGCTTTGTAGGCTGATCGGGAAGTTTAAAGTCTAGTGTCTCCAATTCATGTTGATCTCAAAGGTCCTCTGGCCGCTACTCTTCTACGAGGTGAGGATGACGGCAGTGGAGGATACTGAGCGAAAAATCATGATACGGTCACTCCAGCCCGCTCTAAAGACAGGTCAGAAATGGAAAGTCCAAAATGCGATTGAATCTGCCCAAGATGCACTGAAATTGAAAGAAGTGATGGGTTACACACAAATTGACTGTCGAGGTCTAGGGCATGGGAAAGTCAGTTGGTGGTCGAAAACCAAGACCAAAGAGCGCCGAGACATGGTAATACAGCAGATAAGGGACACCGAAAACCAGGTTCGGGTTCACAAAGTTGAACAACAGTCCCAGCAAGGCCAGTGGATCAGCATCTAGAGCGCCTTGCCAGAGTACTCACATGGGTTGAGATCTGGCGAATGGCCGCGCTGCGACTGAGCTTTATCGTGCGATCTGCCTACGATGTGTTACTGTCCAGTGTCAACATGGTAAAAAGGCATGCGGCTACCGACCCGACATGCCCATTGTGTCGAGCTAAGCAAACGCTCAAGCACGTTTTGTTCACGTACAGAAAAGCCCTAGGTCAGGGAAGGTACACTTGGCGCCACAACTTAGTTTTGAAAGAATTAGCGGTCGTTGTGGACCAAACTAGTATGAGGGCCAATGCAAGGGCCAGTCCCATCGTCGTCCAAGTGCTCTTCCTCAAGGCTGGGCAGATTTATAAAAGTAAATTCAACAAGGTAGCACACGCTTTGTCGATGCTTGACTGTGCGAGGGACTGGCTACTAGCGGTTGACCTGCCTGGTCACGAAAAGTACATAGAGTTAATCCAGAAAACCGGCCTGCGACCGGTCATACAAGGTCTGACAATTAAGTAATGAGACTGATTCCATTCAAATTAAAATAATCAACAGTTAAAGAAATAACCTGTATTTTATTCAATGTAAGCCCCTTGTGCATTGATACAGCAAGTGGCACGATCTAACAAATACTGAAACTACCTCTGTAGTTTTTTTTTTTTTTTTGTTATGGTTCTTAAAGTCAATGTTACGGTCCTTTGGATGTCATCAATATCGTAAAAAAAAAGCGTCCTTTCAATAGTAACTTTAAATTTGGGAATATAATTTAATCTCAGGGAGACAAATCTGTCGAATAGGGAGGATGGTTGAGAACACACACTTGTTTTTGGGCCAACAATTCCTGTGCATCTACTGCCTGGTGACCGGTGCATTGTCATTAAGAAGGAAATAACTGATAGGTGTTGAATATTCGGGTCACAGTCTGATAATCCTTTTCAAAAGATGTTTCAAAATACTTAAATAAACTGTGGCTGTGACAGTCAGTTCCTTCTGGAATATTTTCTTTATGAATAACTTCTTTGCTCTCGCAAAAGCACACCAACATTGTCTTCACTTTCGACTTTTAAAGACATATTTTTTTTGACCTTTTGATGATGATGCTGAGTTACACTGAGCACTTTGGCGTTCAGTTGTGTAATCATAGCGAAAAATCCATGTTTCATCCTCTGCAACAATCAAATTTAAGAAATCTTCATTTCTGTGACACATTTTGATGATTTCTTTTGCGTACTAAACACGCTGATGTTTTTGGTCATCAGACAACGAATGTGGTACAAACCAGCAAGCACATTTTTTTTCTTGCCCAAATCTTCCACTAAATTTTTACGAATAGTCTCTCTATTAACATCAAATTCACCCGCCATCATCCTCACAGTCAAAAAAAGATCTTATATCAGTTCTCTGACTTTTGCAAATAATTCTTCATTACGAACAGAAACTGGGCGTCCGGGTCTAGTTGCATTAATAATCATTTCTACACCCTTTTGAATCGTGAATACCACCTGAAAATCTGTGCACGAGATAAACAATTATTCCTATCTATAAACTTGTTGCATCAATTCAACTGTCTCAATGGCGTTGTTTCTTGAGTTTGAAACATAATTTAATGTTAGCTTTTTGCTCCATGCTGATTTCGTAATAATGTACATATAACTAGGTAAACAAAATGGCAGCTTGTTTTTTGTCTGCTTATCAGGTGGCGATTCAAAGTTGCTAGATCATAGATGAAGATTGCCTCTTTGGATTCCATGCTTTGCTTCATATATTACATTTTTGTCTAGGCCAAAATTAAATCAGTCTCATTATTTAATTATCGGACCTTGTAGTCCTACACTGCGGAGAAACGACAGCTCATCCTGAATCAGCTGACCGTGCCGTATGAGTCGCGAATGGACGAGAGTCATATGTATAAGCTCGAGAAATACAGTGACATCGCGGCTGGTCTGAGGAGAGACGAAGCGTACACAGTAAGAATCTTCGCCGTCGAGGTAGGCGTAAGAGGTCTGTTTCCACTTCTATGTACAATGTGATAAAGCAATAGGACTTGAGAGGAAACGAGCGCAATCACTGAAACAGCTGGGCAACGCTGCTGAGCGATCCCGAATTGTCTGCCGGTGTCCCTCTGCCGTTTTGCCAACAAAGTCTTAACATGTGTCTGATAAACCAATCGTAAGCTTGCCACTTGGTCGTTCAGGTATGCTGACTGCTCTTATTATGCTACCGCAGCGACTATAAATAAAAAACGAATCTCATAGTGACTGTTTATATCACTTCTCGTCCTTTTTAGGATGAAATTTTTCGTTATTTGAAGCCCTACTCTGGCTTTTGTCAGGGCCGCAATATAGCCTGGCCATAAATATTGGCTAAAGGCTGAACGCGGTTTCTAGGCCCTCTCTACGGTGATCCTCACCCACAAGGTGGCACTTTGTGTCATCGGGTGTTTATCGCTTGTGTGATGTTCTGGTAGGGTAGTCAGTCATAGGGCCTGTTGCACAGTCTCTGTCCTGAGAACATCTGTTAATTCATGCAGCAGAAGCCGATCGAGACTGAGCTTCATGAACTCTAAAATTGTCTAGGACCTCGTGGGCCGAAACAATTGTGGACAAGGGATCACTTCTACTGATGATTGGTATACTCCTGCTGTACATGCTCCCCTGTGGAGCTTCTTCTTATTCTTATTGCGTGTTGCCCAGACCGGCTCTCACTTCTCTGGGGTGTAGCAAGAGACTTTCATGAATAGTGACCTTCTTTTTCCTATCTTACATTCCTATTGGATTTGGCGAACGTCTGCTTCTATACCCGGCCACCTGGCCTTTGCAGCAACACACACGACCTTGGTTCTCTAATACAGCGGTTCTCAACACGTGGAACGCGACCCTTTTGTGGGTCAAATGACCCTTTCACAGGGGTCGCCTAAGACCATCAGAAAACACATATTCATTGAAGTTATGAAGTAACAACGAAAATAACTATGTGATTGGGAGTCGCCACAACATGCGAAACTGTATTTAGGGTCGCAGGAGTAGGGCTGTTGAGAATCACTGCACTAATACCGTGAGCACGCGTCGCCAAACTGCCACCTTCTTGCACTATTGCTGAACCTCCACTAAAAAAAAAAAAAAGTCACAAGCAGACACTGTACGAGACGAATTCGATCTTGCCATCCATCTGGCACATCGTTTTCCCCCCGTGGACAGCGATTTCAGCTTAACAATTTTTGTTGCCGGCGTCTTACTTGGCAACGGTTGTTTGTGAGATTGCTTTCTCCTTATACCCTTGCCATCTGTGTCCTTTATTTAATAAGGTGCTTACGTACAGAAAATGTGCCTCATTGACTATAGCGACTTAGTTCAGAAACATAGCTCTGTATTTATCAATTGATTATAAATCACGGAGGACAGGAGCAAAAAAAAAAAATTTATTAGCCACACAAAGGTTAGTTGCGTATCCTTTACAGGACGTTGCAGAAACAACCCCAACAGCCCCTGGCTGTTGTGGGGGTTTTCTAGGCAAATTTACGTCTAATAGTTTGCCACTGCTTTCTGGACGGTCGACTTTCTTGATACCACTGTCGAAACCAACGTAAGGCGCATGGCCCGCAGCTGGAATCGAACCCGGCATCCCGGCATTATAAAGCGTTTGCATCGACTTGATTAGCCACACTAGACAATAGAAATACGAAACCTACAGCAGCCTAAGATTGGAGCACGATGTCTGGTAATGTTGCTTTCCACCTCGCTGATCATATCAGGGGCACAGGAAACATTACACATCTCATGTTTTCCTTGTATCCACAGTTGTCTGAGTATACAATTATAAGACTACAATGACCTGTATGCGTCCAGGCGCGTCGCTAATGACAAATCTTTTTTTTGGGGGGGGGGGCGGGGAGCGGGGCAAGGGGCAAGGTGGGGGGTGTGGGGGGGGGGGGGGGTCAGCTTGCAATCGAATATATGAGGCGGGACTAAAAGAGCTTATACTTTGGTGAAGTGTGCAATGATGAGGATGATAATAATAATGTGCTGAATGGAAAATAAATGTAATAGTATATTTATAATAAATTTAAAATGTTTTAAAACAAATACTGAAAAAAAAAACATCTCTAAGTGTTGCGTGCTGATTTGGGAGAGCGTTATAGTGTGTGAAGGGACAGAGTAGTATGATAGTACTTTCTGTGAGTTCACGGGGATTAGTGTCAACATTGGCCCGAGTATTGAGGAGGAGAGAATGTTGACCAGTGAAAATGTATTATCATGAACGAGGCGTGCACGCACGAGAAAGTAGACGCGTGGGTTTACTGTGTGGGGGCTGACAAGCATGGGTAACGAAAAGAGCAGAGAAAGATTGAATTACGTGACAGCGTGGTGCTCATGTAATATCAGCTACCCACGTAAGCGTGATTCTCGAGAACGCCCACATGAGCATAATTCCAGAGAACGCCCACACGAGCGTGCCTCTCGTAAAAACTTCAGCCACCCACATGAGTTTGGCAGAGATAAATTGGGCTGAGTAGTCAGTCCGAGGCAGTCAGAGTCCGAGAGTCAGAGCAAGAGAAGAAAGAGAAAGAGAGAGAGAGAGAGAGAGACAGAGAGAGATAGAGAGAGAGAGAGAGGGAGAGAGAGAGAGAGAGAGAGAGAGAGAGAAGGAGAGAGAGATACCAAGTCAGGGTCAGTTATTATCTCTCTCGAGTAAGATAGAGTACCGTACAACTATCAGGCATCAAGGTCTGAGTAAGGGTTGAGGTTGCGGTACTGGTCGAAGGTAAAGTCACGCTGGCGAAATAAGTCCAAAGGGACGGGATACTCCAACAGTAGCTGTTCTAGGTGACGACGCGAGGAGACGTAGGGTCACTACGGAAACAGAACAGTGAGGATGCCGACGAAAGCTGTATGCTAGAGGCGACTTGTGTTAGAAGTCCTGTCGGTCATCGGAGTCCTTCGACAGGCTGACGTGTGGTATGCTTTTGGAGAACGGTAAGGGAAATCCGTCACCAGTCAGCCGTAGCTATCTACTGAAGTAATATCAAGGTCCAGTGGATAGGCGAGTTCGTCCTGTTTGGCTGTTCGGCGAGCTCAGAGTTGTGGGACGCTGTTGACCTTTGGGAGCTGTAGTGATCAGGGAGATAACTCGCTACAAGTTGAGAGAGAGAGAGAGAGAGAGAGAGAGAGAGAGAGAGAGAGAGAGAGAGAGAGAGAGAGAGAGAGAGAGAGAGAGAGAGAGAGAGAGAGAGAGAGAGAGAGCGAGTGAGGACTAAATGGAATATGTGCGAGTGTCAATTGGGATCAATGTTTAAGTCTCTGCAGTTTTGCTGATGTGAGGGCTTGTGTTTACCCTCTTGTGTTCTGTCAAACCCAGTATATGACGAAACTACTGTCGTCGAGTCCTGCTTCGAGCGAGAGGGAGCGAAAGTTATACCGTCTGGACACTTGGAAAAACCTCAATGATCGGTTGGCATTCCTGCTATGACACAAAAGTCACCGTTTTGCCATAAAGTCCCCTTTTTACTTCAACTCAAACCCTTCATGAGCGGTCGGCCTCCTTAATATGTCACAAGGGTCGCCGTTTTGCTATAAATTACCATTTTGTTTTTATTTTAACTCAAACACTCCTTGAGCGGTCAATATCCAATAATATGTCACAACGGTCGCCCCTTCGTTAAAGTTTTCCTTTTTACTAAAACATAAACTATCAACATCTAACACTATGACAAGCCGCCCACCCTTCTATTGTACGTTCTCCTTTTTACTATAGCTCAAACCATCCCTGAGCAGTCGACCTTCGCTCCCATAACACAGATGATGATGATGATGATGGCGCTCAAGTCGCCCTTTATCATATATCCCCGGTCATCAAGCCACCTTCCTAGGTTTCTTTATCTAAGCCCTAAAACGCCCCCCTCCCCATCTGCCGGCTGTCACTGCTGCCTATGTTTATTTTCATATCCCCTAACTTGTTTCGTTTTATAACATATATATCCCCCGCTAACAACCCACTCCTAATTTTGTGTCTATTACAGAACCCATAAACCAACACCAACCCTTTTAGTCGTCCTGTCGCCTCAGGTCCCTTGTCCCGCCCGCCCTGCTGCTCACCGATGTCAGGTAAGCAACTACCCTTCTGTCGTATGTCCTCCTTTTTGTTACAGCTCAAACCATCCCTTCGATACCATGACACAGATAATGATGATGGCGCTCGAGTCGCCCTTTCTAATGTATCCTCGGTCATCAAACCGCCTTCCTAGGTTTCTTTACCTTAACCCTAAAACGGTTCCCCCCTCTGCCGCTTGTCACTGCTGCCTATGTCTATTTTCATATCCCCTAACTTATTGTAATATATATATTCCCCGCTAACCAACAACTCCTAATTTTGTCTATTACAGAATACATAAGCCCGCACCGACTCTATTAGTCACCCTGTCGCCCCGGGGTTCCCTGGCCCGCCTGCTCCGCTGCTCAGCTAAATATTGTTCCTGCCGTCGCCCTTTTTATAACGCCATCTGTCACCTGCAACTATGAAGATAATAATGCGCCTGCAAAGTATCGATTTTCCGATCCGAGCAACAACACACTAAAGAAATATTTGCCTTCCTTAAATCTCTCCGCCTAAAAATACCCACAGACCGACAACGAAGCACCAGTTGGTATGGAGACAACATATCGATTTATGCACCATATGTCTTTCCTCCGCCCGCCACTCTGCCGGCTGTCACTGCCGCCTATGTCTATTTTCATATCCCCTAAATTGTTTCGTTTTGTAACATATATATCCCCCGCTAACAAACCACTTCTAATTTTGTCTATTACAGAACCCATAAGCCCGCACCAACTCTATTAGTCACCCTGTCGCCCCGGGTCCCCTGCCCCGCCTGCCCCATTTATCAAACAGCTGGCCCTGTCCTTTCCCCCGAAGAAAATACCCAGGAAGAGACAAAGTATCGATTTCCTATCTTCCCCCTAAAACCAATCACTTGTTCCGTCACCAATAGCCCGATCGATATTTACTAAGGATAAAAAGGGCGGGTACTAACCCGCTGGAAAAAAACCAATCACTTTTGGCCGCCATCTTTTACTAAGGATAAAGAAGGCAGTTTCTAAAGACCCGGATGTAAATAATACCTCTATTACGCTACATAACTACTTACGTCGTAAGGTTCCCGTGTATCTGTAAGTCGCATGGCTCCTGTGCATCTGTAACGTCGCACGGTTCCCGTGTATCTGTAACGTTGGATGGTTCACGTGTATCCGTAACTTTGCATATTTTCTGTGTATCTCTAACATCGCATGGTTCCCATGTATCTGTAACGTCGCATGGTTCCCGTGTATCTGTAACTTCACATGGTTAGCGTGTATCTGTAGTTGGACAGACTGAAAGATTCCACAGATTAAATCCTATCATAGGTCCCCCGAAAACTGAAATTTCAATATGAAGTGCGTTTGTTAATAATCATAGTTATTACACAAAAGTGGTCCAATCCAAACATTTATTGCTGTTGCCCATTACAGCTGAATCAGGGTGGCCATTCCCATCCCTCATCCTCTTTCGTTTTCGTAGACCTGTATTGTACCTATTTGTATGAAACTGGGTCGATCACTGAGCTGTACTGAATATAAATGCTGTATACGTACTGTGGAAAGAGAGACAGAGAAAGACAGTGTGAGAAGATTCTTGGCAGTCTTTTGTCATGGTAGGGAGGGGTGTTAACACACGAGCTGATACAGATCGAAGACTGTTGTGAGGTATGATCATCCACGCAAGTGGGCAAGACACTTGATGATGATGGAGGATTCGGAAATAAGTACACTTACTCAATCCATTCCTGATCCTTGGACGTAAATGAAAGCTTAAATTTATAACAGTATAAGCCGTAGCACTGTCTTGGCATTCTTGCATTTAAAATACTGGCAATTCATGTGTATTTTTAAAATTTAAATTAAAAAATAAATCTCAACAGCACGAAGAGCCTATGGTATAGCACCTGCAAGCTAGTTAAAGTTGAATTTTTTAAAAAATTATGCATCTCTCTAATGACAACTTATGAAGAAAAAGAACTAAGAAGAAGAAAAAATACCAGCATCCCACATACTGTGAACATACAATACAGGAGAAATGGCTCATAAGAAGTATCCTGATTTGATAGCTGAGTTATTTTGTCATAATTTTTCTATAATACCACAGCCCTCCAAATAATTGCAAGATTATGTAAGAGTATTATACTACCGACAACTGTACAGGTATCGTAAACTCGTTTCTCACATCGGCACCACACTGACAACCCAAGATCAGTGATAAAAACAACATATTACAGCGAGTGCACTGGAGGCATCCAAGAACATACCTAGCATATGTCACGTTGATGATGAGCCTACCCCTACCTGTTAACACCAGTGCCACACCAGTGTGCGCGGCTGTGCCAATGTCTGTTTGAGATTTTCTCGTGCTATGCTGCTGTGAGCAGCGTGCCAGGAGGTTTACCGTTGGTTTATTTTAACTAATGAGATCATATTTGATAAGATCAGGGCTTTTATTTTTTTTTTAAAGAAAGAGGTGCTGTTACTCGCCACAACGTTTCCCGGAAAGGTGCCAGGTATTCACCATCATGTAGATATTTCAAAAGTGCTGAAAAAAAGCTATAGAAAAGGTGCGGGTACTGATAGCGTTGCATACTGCTTAAAAAAAAAAAAAACGGATAAATATTGTGTTATAATTTCTCCATATTCGATATGACTCCATACTCGCCTCACCATATTATGGAGTTGTGCAAGAAGAGTGGTTTGTGAGCTTTCTTGGAATGGCTTGTATCTTCTCTCGGCACATTTTATACCGTCTTCTACCTTTCCGTGCCGTTTTTACAGGGCGGGCACATTTTAAAACCAGGCAACGAGCGAGTGAATATGAGTCTAGCCCTTTATGCCCAAAACACTTGAAGGTGTAGAAAGGGATCTGCTGCTTTACGAATGAAAATTGTGTGTGTTGGGTTTATGTGTCTGTGTGTATGTGTGTCTAATTGTAGCATACACCATAAAAAAACAAAAGTGCAAAATGCTATAATTCCAACCTTAAGTAAAGATAAATTTGAACTCTTTCAATAGGAAACAACTTACCATACTTTTCATGGTCATTCCAAAGACAATATTATATATATTTGTTCTATAACTTACAGGTGTTATATGAACTCTTTGTAACTAATTTATTTGTTTAATTAATTGCGTCTAAAAGTGGCTCTGTTTAATTCCTTCGGACCAAAGCATTTATTGTTTTTGAGCTCAGCTTCGTGGATTAGGAGGGATTAAAGAAATAACAACTGCTTGGACTTAAAAGGTTAAACCACGTGGCCTTCTGTCTGTGTTTGTGTCTGTCAGGCAAAGTGCATTCACAAAATATAACACTTTAACAGGTTTCTAATTCTTTGCCAGGTGGCCTTAACAAAAGTGACAGAAACCTGGCATCAGCATACCAACAAAGAGACAATAGGTGGAGAAGCATATTCTTGAGAATCTCGTTTTGCATTCAAAAAAGAAAATTAAGAACAATGAAAGGGAGCTTTAACCTTTCAACGTTAACTAAATCCTCTTTGTAATCAGAATTCTAACATAATACATCGCTACCACAGATTCCTTCTGTGTATTTTTCTTGAGCTCTAGCTTTAGTAGCTCTAGTTTTGCTTTTGTTTAAGTCTGCCTTTTTACTTTCCCTTTCTTCGATCACATTTAGGGTTTCTGGCATTATCCACGCTTAATGTTTCCGTTCTTTTTTTACCCTGGACTTCTAAGGAAGATTCGTTTCAAATTCCCTCAATCTGATCTCAGTAGACTTCTGTGCTTATCTCCACAGCTAATTGTTGCAGTACCTTTTACTCCCTGCTTCTTTCCTTTGTATATACTGAGAACAAAATATTTGTTCGAGCCTCATCTTGGCTAGAGTTTTCTTGTATCTCTTTTTGATTTTGCCATGGCTGGTTGGTTTTTGTAGCTATTGTTTTTCACAGTCTGAGGTAGCCAATCGCAAGCCCAACTATTATATGCTTCCAGCGACAAACGGCGGATTGGAGCTTTACCTCGTTATATTCCCCGAAGACAACAGTGGTGCATTGTAGTCTATCTTAATTTTGGAGACGAAAGACATTATTAGCTGCTACACCAGCCGGTTGTAACCTGCATGCCTAGTCTTTAAACTAAGCCCCCCCCGCCCCTTTTTGGGATTACAGTCTGTATGATTAACATCTCAAGGATGAGAATCAAACAGCTAGATATCCCGAAAACCCACTCAATCGTAGAGCACAGTTACACTGAGGCACCACAAAACGGTTGAAACTAGCCTGTAGTTCCAGTGTGGGTGGGCGTTGATGTTCAGTGCAGTCGTATGACACGACTAAAGTTGAACCCAACTAGTTTCGCGTATGAGTGATTAACACTCAGTAATGCCAAGTGTCACTGTTGGGATGAGAACCCCCCTAGTGCAGATTCCAGAAACTCGGGTAAACTTTAAGGTTATATTAGAGCACTCGGCGGTTACAAAGCTACCAAAGTCCAGACACTGCTGTTTCCATACATCGTGGAAGATGACCTGATGACTGTAAGTGCTACCGAATAATCAAATACTATCTGGTAGGAGATAACCGATCAAAACACCAGATGGAAACACGATTGTCTCCCCTCCAGAGCTTGCCAAGTAACCACTTGCGAGGAAGGTATGAATCGACAACTTTTCATTCACCTATCACAATAAGTTAGCCGACTTATATCCCTTTTATTAAGTGTGAAACACTTTAGTCTGCGATACGGATTTTATTGTAAATGCTTTGGGTTCCCAGGTCGCCCAGCCTAAAGTGCACATCAAAAAATATTCTGGAAAGTAAAGTCGGCCCCCGTGATTTTGACCACTTTGTCTATCGATCTGGATCTGTCGTCAACTGTCCGGTTGCCATTAATATAAGAAAGTTCCCTTACATTTAACTGCCCATGCCCCCCCCCCCCTTTCCCAACCGGTGCATATTGCAGTCAGTGTAGTCTTGGACAGTTCGAAGGGTATTGGCATATGACTGTACACTTTTACTTTTTTTTATATGTTCTGAAGCTTGTTCAAGGATTTACTTTTTTCCTATTATCTAATGTTATTCTGAGATGTCAGTTGCATTGCTGCAAAAGGCACACCGCCAATTCTGTAGCGAGCAGCTACTCGATATTTTATGAATAGGCAGTTTACAAAACCTATCTCTAGGAGCATACAGAGTGTAAAGAAAGATTCCCATTAGAAATGAAGGAGTATTGGACACAGTCCTGAGAGAAACACAATTCAGTTTTTGATCTGGAAGAAGCTGTTTAGTTTTGTAAGGGGCCACGTATCTCCATCTCTTTTTATTGAAATGCTCGTTCAAATTATGTTTGCCATACGTTCCTTTTTAATCAGATTTTTAAAAACTATTCAGTGTGTAATAATATTAAAAATAATTATTAGTAGGCTCTGAATGTTTTGTCAGGGCTTATATCTACGGCAATTACTTCTTGGCCTAGTGCTGACGATATCACCCAGAGGGTATCGAATGGTTTCTAGAAATGTGGGTCTGTGGAATATGGGATGTGCCCGATGCTCCAGTGACATAAATAGTTTCCTTTACTTTTTACTTACAGTTTAATTATTAGCTACATTTTCCGAGAATTACTTTCATTTTGTTTGTGAAAAAAAATTGCTTTCCTGTGTCCATTATGGTGTCATCTGGACAGTGGTTTTCAAACTGAATCCAGAAGTTAACAAGTATATCAGAGAAACATCTACTGGGCTGTCTAAAGTCACGTTACTAATTATTAGGAACTTGACAATAAATCCATTTTGCAGTTATGCAGAAACTCAAAAACGCATCTTCCATGTTTTTGTTAACAATCCTATTTTTTATATACTCCCTCTGATATTCTAAACTGAACTTTCTTTCGTATGCAAAGACACAACACTATTATTGTGAATATAATTGATTTGACCCCCTGCTCTTTTTTGATAATTGTGGGATAACACCGCAGGAGCCAGACATGTCTCAGTGTGCTGGTGAATTACAAGCCTGGGTCTTTGCGAGGTTTCAAGGTGTGAAAGTCGAGTAAGCGCTAGCACACACCACACTTAAGTAAAAGAATTGTCAGTTTCCTGAATTGTCGCATTTAATTTTCAAACTGCTTCTTCTTCTTCCTTTTTAGCCATTAAAAACACGTTTGGCACCTGCGTTGCGGATTACAGCTCGGCTGACATATGCGCCTTTCGGCCCAACAATTCCATTTCAGCAAACCTCTAATTATTTGCTCTTTAAAACATGCTTGAAAAGAAGCAATGTTTCAACACTCGAGAGGTGATAATTATACCATAGTTGGTTCTCTGACAGTAGATTAAACCACAGTAGGTTCTGTGTCGGTAGATTAAAACCAATTTGTGTTTAGTGACGGAGAAAAAAGTGGGTTTTGGTGTGGTCGATTAAACCAAAGTGGGTTCTGGTGTGGTAGATTAAACCAAAATTGGTCAGGGGTGGTTGATTTAACTATAGTGTGTTTTGGTTTAGTGGCGGTAGAAAAAAAAAAAACAGTGGGTTTTGGTGTGGTCGATTAAAAAAGAGTGGGTTCTGGTGTGGTAGATTAAACCAAAATTGGTCAGGGATGGTTGTTTTAACAATAGTGTGTTCTGGGGTGGTAAAATCAACCAGATTGGTTCTGTCGCCCTAGAATAAACCAAAGTGAGTACTGGTGTGATAGATTAAACCAGAGTGGGCTCCTGGGTGGTTGTTGAAACCAGAATGGGTTCTGGTATGGTAGAATACACCAGAGTGGGTCTGCAGTGGTGGATTAGAACAGAGTGGTTTCTGTGGTGGTAGTTTAAAACAGAGTGAGTTCTGTGTGATAGATTAAACCAGAGTGTTTAATGGTGTGACAGATATAACCAGAGTAGGTTCTGTGAACAAAACTGGATGAGAAAAAGAAAAACAAACTAGTTATTGTTTTGGAAATAGAAATTACAGTCAGTAATTTATGGGCATCTGAGAGACGGTCTGGCGAACGTATTTTAATAGTAGGTAAAGGACCATTTCACACGCCTTCAGGTGTATTGGGCATTTGGACTATACGTGTGTTTATTTTAAAGACCTATCGGCACTTGGTCTTCTTCTTCTTCTTCGCGTTCACCGGCTGTAGACTCTGGCGGAAGGTTCTGGTTGCTCGTCCACTACTGAACTGCAGTCCTGCTCCAAAACCTGAGTGTTGCGTGTGCATCAGTTTACAGATCTCATTCTCTTGAATACAGACTGCTGGTTCCTTGCCTGTCCGGCAGATGCACTTCGACTTCAAAGGAAGCTCCCCAATTAGTCGACTCTTACGACATGCTTTTTTAGAGGCAGTGGATCTATTCTTGTTTTCCCCACAATGGGACCCCGGAACCCACACGGGGGATCGGCACTCGGTGAGTGATAGTGTCAACATCATGCCGGCTGCCTTTACTTCCTAGGACTTCACTAAGTGGTGAGCGTTCATGTTTTGGCTATTTTTGACGCTTACACTTTGAATTGCCTGCAAAAGATAAATTCAGTATTTTACTAATTATTATTATTATTTACTATTTAGTACTAAAAAAAAAGCCCACTCGGTTTACTTCTCACCGTGTACTTATGTCTATTTAACAGTTTTTGCTATAGCATAGCAACAAAAAAAAAAAAAAAAAAGAGCTTGCCTCATGCTTATGACACTGTAACGTGTGACAAGCACCAGCTACTAATAAAATGTGGTACACGTAACGTTAATCCCCCCCCCCCCCCACGCCCCGCCTATATACACACTAGCTAACTTCTAATTGGTAGTTCGTGAACCTGTCACCTTGGCACAAGGTTACAGGGGATGTTCCGCAATGCCGTTGATATCGCATGTTGTATATTTTAGCACGCTAACGCTTTTAACACTCCAAAAACATGAGAGAAACCGGCCCAAACACAACTCCCGGAGAGAGAGCTGCAACCTATGTCACAGGCATTCTCTTTCTGGAAATAAAAACGTAAATGCAAGACAATACAGAAAGCAAACAACAGAGCGGGACACACCCGTAACCTTCGGGAAAGTCGACCACAAACTTATGAACAAAAAGTTACGTACTCTATTTGGGGAGATTAACGTTACCTTAACCTAAAATGTGTAACGACGAAAGCTGCGCAGGCGTACTCAACTGTTTATGTATTTAACTGCCTAGTCACACTGTAACTGTAAGTTACACATGCATACATGTGTGTGTGTGTGTGTGTGTGTGTGTGTGTGTGTGTAAGTGAGTGGGTAAGCGTGTATGTTGGTGTGTGTGTATGCACGCGCGAGTTTTTGCATGCACTTTACTCATGCTTTCGTGTTCTTTTATAAATTCATAATAAGCAAATCATCATATTATCATAACATTCTATATTAGTAAAATACAACCGCTGTGTGAAAGATGGTTGACTGGAAGGGCCGAATGTAAGACGGGCCTGCGTGATCAATTTGTGACCCTTTAAAAATAAAAATAAAATAAAAATAAATAAAGTAAGTGCACGTTTCAGTCATAATATTCTAAACAATCGCTGTTTGGGTTGGCTTATGCTGCGTATTAAAAAAAAAAATCAAATGACGAAAAGTACATGCTTATAAATGAATATGAGTTTCATGTTTATTTTGCACTGCACACAAATTTATTAATTAATTGCGCTTAAATACGGCCTATGGGGAAGAAAAATTGAAACGTACCGCGATCGAAACCCACTGCTGGCTGCGTGGATTTTTATCTTGGTATAAGGCGTCGCCGGTTGACCCAGTCTAAAATGGGTACCAGGATGGCTGTCCTGGGGAAGTAAAAACGGCCGGCGTAATGCTGACCACATTACCCACCTAGTGCCGATTGCTCTTAATAATATGGGTGCACTTTCCATATGCCCGATGCGCCTAAAGGCGTGAAGAGGGATTTTTACTTTAATAGTTACCTGTATACAAGCCTGTCTTTCTAACCGTTCGACCAGCTGCTCAGTGGCATCGACATGACAAGATTCATTTCCATCATTGTCTGTATCGGTGCAGTCTAAAGAAACTAGAGAGCTGATCCTCGCATCCTATAATAAGTTTTTATAAGGAGTAGAAAATTATAGGGAAGAGAAAACGTTGGTAAGAAACAACAATTAGTTTATGTTAGCTTTACAAAATCGATCACAATAAACAAATAAAGGACGTTGCGGCGATTAGCCTTCATCAGCACATAAAGGACAACACAGTACACATACATAAATAGGCTCTAACTATGAAGTGACTACATAGGACTCTAATGTATAAAATAAACGATACTCATCTAGTGTCCCTGGCGAAAAAACTTCGTTCAAATGAAACGACGGTCAGCCTATATACCTCCAACGCGCAGGTAGGGGCAAAAAAAGGGGACGGGCTGGACGCCAACAGCGTACACTAGGTGTCTAAGTAGGGAGGGAGGGGTTGGCCTATAGGGCGTAACCGGGGTTGGGTTGTGGGGATGACCTTAGTCCATCCGCGTGGAAAAAAAGTGGTGCCTGTGCTTGCAAACAAATGTCGACAGACAAACAGCTAGATAGATAGATAGATAGATAGATAGATAGATAGATAGATAGATAGAAGATATATAGATAGATAGATAGATAGATAGATAGATAGATAGATAGATAGATGACTAGATAGATAGATAGATAGATAGATAGATAGATAGATAGATAGATAGATAGATAGATAGATAGATAGATAGATAGATAGATAGATAGATAGATAGATAGATAGATAGATAGAGAGAGAGAGAGAGAGAGAGAGAGAGAGAGAGAGAGAGATAGATAGATAGATAGATAGATAGATAGATAGATAGATAGATAGATAGATAGATAGATAGATAGATAGATAGATAGATAGATAGATAGATAGATAGATAGATAGATAGATAGATAGATGGATAGATGGATAGATGGATAGATGGATAGATGGATAGATGGATAGATGGATAGATAGATAGATAGATAGATAGATAGATAGATAGATAGATAGATAGATAGATAGATAGATAGATAGATAGATAGATAGATAGATAGATAGATAGATAGATAGATAGATAGATAGATAGATAGATAAATGCTTCTCTCTTACCGTCAGCTATCAAATAGAGACAGTAAGGATGCTTGTTATACAAAAGTAATCAGTCGAGCCCGAGAGTAAGACTGGTAACAACCAGAGTGTAAGGGAGCGATGAAGGGATAGATGGGAAAACAACATGTGTGGGTGGTGGTGTGGATAGGCGAGTGTGTCCTGGATAGATGGGTGGGTAGATGAATGGATGGAATGATGGATGACTGTATTAGTGGATGAATGGAATGGTAGATTGATGGATGGGTGGGTAGATGAATGGATGGAATGATGGATGACTGTATTAGTGGATGAATGGTATGGTAGATGGATGGATTGATCGACCAAATATGAGATGAGGTAAAAACATGAGTGTAGTAACACAGTGCTTCTCTCTTACTGTCCGCTATCAAATAGAGACAGTAAGGGTGACTTTATACAAAGTATGGTAGAGCCCAAGTGTAAGGCTGGTTAACAGCCAGAGTGGAAGGAAGCGGTGAAAAATAGCATTGAGTGTGATGGTGAGATAAATGGTGTGGGTAGATGAATGGGCGGGACGATGGTTACGTTCGTAGATAGATGCCAATGGTAGAAAAGATGGATGGATGGATCTGCCTATATGTAGCTGATATATTAAAATAGGATTTGTGCTTTGTTTTAGTATCCAGAAGCCATGAGTTGTTAATCCTTAGGCTTCGGTATATTTATGGAATATCGCAATCCTTCGGCCTTGATTTCCATTTTAAATACCGTAAAGCTAGGAGAAATGTGGCTTTTATTGCCTACTCCCTGCGACCACATGGAGTTCGTCATCCGCTCACCGCGCAATCCGGTTTAGCCCAACTACGCTAGAGAGCCGGGATTTTTAAAACAAGGTCCAAACAAGGGTCTCATACTGTGATGCTCCTCTCTTTACTGTCATCAAGCAAGTAAAGACAGTAAGGGGTGATTGCTTTTTAAAGTATCATCGAGCCCACGCGCAACAACATCGTGTTGCCTGAGATACCTGCTGAGTAGGGTAGCCGGAGGGACTAGTGATGGATTGTACATCGAGTATGTGTGCAAAGAAACGTGGGGAGCGATGAATGGATGGACACATCGATAATTAGGCTGAGTGGATTGGGATGAATGAATGATATGATATATGGGGTGGACGAGGAGGCATGGATGGGTAGATAGATGAAGGATAATATAGATTGGATGGGTCTGAATGTATGTTAATCTGACATCCGCGTGAACCAGGGTTCTAGGTGATGCAGTGCTTCTATTCTGACTGTCAGATGTCACACAAGGAGACAGTAAGGTATGACTGTTAATTACCCAATATCTGTCGAATCAGAAGGGCATACCCCCAGTGCTGTACACATACTTACCCTCTCGGTTAGTCAAAACGAGAGATATTGTTACACGGTGATAGGAGGATTGTGCGTTCCAAAACTATCACCACAGTGTGTTCTCACATTAGGACCATGTGCATCCATATGTAACGAGGAAAACATGAATGAGATGAATGAAAGTTTGTATGAATAGAGGAGAGAAAAAGAGAAGAAGATAGAGAACGAGAGCCGAGAGGGAGGGAGAGTAGGGGAGAAAAAAAACAGAAAGGAGGAGAGTAAGAAGGGGAAGAAGAGTAAGACAAGAGGGAAGACCAGAGAAATAACTTGGCTTATATATACCTAGGGGGGGAGACGAGAGAGAGAGAAGGAGAGAGAAGAGAGAGACAGGGAGAGGGAGAGAGAAAGATGAAGAGAGAGGGGGGAGAGAGAAGAAGAGAGAGAGAGAAGAAGGAGAGAGAGAAGAAGGACGAAGTAAGAAGAGGAGAGAGGGGTGGAAGAGAGAGACGGAGAGAGGAGAGAGAGACGACGACGAGAGAGAGAGAGAGAGAGAGAGAAGACTAGATCCAAGTATCTTTATGTAGTGACAAGCAACCAGCAACATAATCTGTCGAGGCCTTAGGGGATAAAAAACCTCCTGCTTATGTACCTGGAATAATCATGACAGTGCGAAACTAACGTGGGGATGGGCGTGGGTGTACGTGGGAGGGGGAGGGTGATAGGGGGATACCGGGAAGGGGCGTTACCGGGGACACTGGTAATTTATACGAAGCTATGTTGGGATGTTGGTGTGTAAGGCTAGTGGTGAGAGGTTACCCATCAAATATATAAGTCGGTTTTCCAAAGTTTTCCGATTGTCGATTGTCAAGACGAGCAGGATCTGATAGCCGTGACCTGAATGTCAGCCCCCCCCCCCCCCCCCCGGTCCCCCGATGGTCACCGCTGTGGAAATGAGTGGAAACTGGCCTGGCTGTTTGGTTTAGTGATGTCATGGAGGTGCTGGCGAAAAACCTGTTCGGCTAAGCGAAGACCAGTTTCCCCGATGTACTTGATGTTTGCACCGTTTGCAGATGATAGCATAGATGAACGTTTCCTAATAGCTGCAGGAGAATTCCTCTTTGATGCTAAAAGTGCATTTAGGATAAAAGTCACATCTGAAGTATCAGGTACCGTATGGGCAGGTGTTGCACTGAGGATCTAAGGCAAGCCTTAGTGCCCCTGATGAGTTGGGGCGAGTCCCCGCACTCTGCTGTGATACCAGTAAATCTCTGAGGTGGCGGTCCCGCTTATATGCCAGTAGAGGTGTCTCTGAAAACACAGCGTTGGTTACTGGGTCCCGCTCGGAGGATAGATGGCATAATGGCATCGGAATCGGATAGTTCTTGATAGCAAGTTATGAGGGTGGCATAAGTTTAAGGAAAGTATGGGTCTAAGGTTCTGCTGTTTAGGCCTGGGGATGAAAAGCATCCACCCGACTGATGCTCTGGGAGCGGCGGAAGGCAGATTCTAAGACAGACTCAGGATATCCACGTGATCGGGAAAGAAATTCATCATTTCGTGGGCCCTACTGTGAAAGTCATCATCATCCTGGCATAATCGTCTAAGACGCAAGAGTTGAGAGAAACGAATGGCGTCCTTACAAGACCGAGGATGAGAGGAGTCGTAGAGTAGAAAGGCATGGGAGTCGGTCGGTTTATAGTAGACCGATGTAGTGAGACCACGTGGGTTGATCATATAATACCACGGTGTAGTTTACTAAATAATTTGGTCAAATCAAGCGCAATTGCGAATTAAAAAAAAAAAAGCAAAAGGCATGGTGCCAGGAAGGAGGGACTGGGGCCGACCAACACAAAGATGGTCACAGGATATAAGTGACTCCTTAAATATGAAAGTACACGAGGCGGGAGAGCTGGCGAAAGACCAAATTTCTTTGAGACAGGCCGTGGTGAGAGCGACGTTCTGCAAAAAGTGACTGCTACACGATAATTGTGAATTTATTAAATAACACATGGGGTGCCAATTGGTTTATAAAATACAAGTCTAGCCTCATGTGCCCAATGTGCCAGTGGCGTGGAAAAGTGCCTTTACTTGTTACTTGACCTTGTAAGTAAAATAAAGAACCTTCATCAGACTTGGAAAAGCAGCATAAATACAATGCGAGCTCAGTTTTACATAACAATCGATATTCCACAGGAATTGTGGTCAACACTGCGCCAATCGCTCGTTTACTTCCCAAGACATAGCATCTATCCAACTGAGGCTGTGTCGACCTGATAACTGATGTCCCTTTTAAATTGTCCATCGGAATGCGGATTCAATGTGAAGACCGCTGAGCATGCAACAAGTGTATGTTTGGTATATATGAAGGCTGAACACGCCACAACACTGTAGTTGTGTCTATCGGGGAATCACCTTTGCCGGCGTGAACCTAATTAATCAAGTTTATTTACTGTGTGTACGTCGGCGCCATCACAGCTCACAGACGGAAACCAATATGTGTGTCTGGTGCAGGATACACCGCCCAACAAAGCCAGTTAACTGGCTCGAACTCTGGATAGAGGATCGCTCTTCCAGGTCATTGATTTGCTGACTTGCACTTGCTCGTCTGCACTTACATGACCGACGACTTTGGGTTGGGTTGGGGAAAGAGGGGTGGGGGCAGGAATCTGTGTGGAGATCGGAACTTTTGGAGAAGGGCTCACCTGGTGTGACATTTATATAACAATGCATAAAGCAAATGAAAGTGTAAACACTGATGTCTGAAGAAAAACAGTGCACCGCACCACAACTAGGTGCGAAATCCCGACACTGTTACTGTTCCAGTGATCAACCATGTCAGATTGTGCTAACATTTTCACGGAGTAAGCTCATGTGGACGATCCAAGTACTGTATCCCCAAAATAATTTTTTTTTTTATGGCGAAGTTTCTAGCGCGGATGTCATTCTCTATCCAATGCGTTGCAATTACAAATACAGTATATGAAGAAGCTGCTTCTAGTTATCAATAATAGTGATATCACTTCTGAGCAGATAGGGTAACAACCATGATTTCATGTGCTGATAGGATGGTAAAATAGGTAGTATGAAACACAACAGCCTCATTGGCCTAACCCACATTTTATGTAAAGCAAACATTCACACCATCTTGATGCTTCTGTACCGTTTAGTGTTGAAGAAAGGTATGACTTGCGGAATTGTGCCCATCTGTGTGCTTCCTAGGGGCTCTTAGTTCATCCGTCCATAATTTGCAGGATCTGCTTCTCTTTCTATTGCTTATTGGTTTGTACATCATTGCTGGTTGTGGCGTATCTTCCGTTGGCAGCCAAGTTAAATGGCTGAACAATTCTCCCTCGCCCCCCTCCAAGTGAAATAGATATACAGCTGCTGCTATCTTAACTTTCTTGTTGATTCAGTCATTTCTGACATTTAATGTTTCTCTTCTTGATGTATCGATTGCTGTTCTTGACAAATTTACGTTTCCGTAGCGCAGTAGAGAAGTTGCCGTGGCCTAGCGGCTAGACGCTTACCTACGGATCGGAAGGTTGCGGGTTCGCTCCCTGAGCAGACTTTTTTTTATTAAAAAAATGACAATGACCGCCTGGTCGACCCAGCCTTGAGTGAGTACCGGGTGCAGTGCCGGGAAGTAAAGGCGGCTGGTGTGATGCTGACCACATTACCCATCTTGTGCCGTTTGATCTATAAAAATAAAGGTCTAGCCCTATCTGCCCTTTAAAGGCAACTTTACTTTTTTATTTACTTAGCTCATTTGAGACACGAAAGTCTGCGTTAGAATAATGTGTTGGTAACAGCTGTATTATGGTTTTTGTCATCAAAGCAAAACTAACTACGTATTGTTTCGCTTAAAGAATCTTCTGGTTGAATTGATTTGATACGAATGCGGTACAGATCCAGCTAGTCTGCCTGCTTTTCATTCCCCACCACGTCGGTGCACGGAGAAAAGATCCAAAGTATGCTCACTACCTGTAGACTTGCAAGTGAAGCTTGCCACTCTGCTCTTGATAATAATAACTTTATCTTTTTCAACATTCATTCAGAGCCCGTTACAATTACGACATGTGTGTGTATCTTGTTCTCTAGCCACCGACAAGCTGCAGTGACCGCCTCCACCTCCATTCTCATGCTAGATGTCGTGGTATCATATGTCAGGCTGTCCTGCACTAAAGATTTTCTATCGGCTTTTGCTATGAAACCTTAAGGCACTTCTCTTCTTTCAAAATACAGAACAATCTGTAGATAAACAGATCATCAGGACAAAAACTGTCGAGAATCAACTGGAGTACTTCCCCCTCAGTAGCCTCCCGCTGACTAGTCTCTGCACTCCCGGCCTAATGTGATCATGACCCTACATAGGTCAGACTTTCTCTCTGGTATTTTGACCCAGTCCTCTCCTCCCCCATTTTTCTTCAGCATGCATACTTGTCTTATTGTGTCTTCTGCTTGAGCCATGCATAATTTCCCCTTTTTTAGCCTCTGACGCTTAACAGTATCCAAAGCTTCATGCAGAGGGTGATCTTTTTTTGCAGCTATTCTGAGGTATGACTTAGCGTGCAGCACCTTAAACCTATCTGCAATAGTCGGCTCTCATACTGTTAAAAATTTCAATCGTTACGAATTGATTGTTGTCAGTAAGAAAACTAATGCTTTTCCGCCATTGTGGGCATGTTTCAGAACGATTCTTGTCAAGCTCGCGAGATTTTAAATGCGTTGTCCTATATTTTAATGACTTCATGTGCGAAAATGTCATCACAAATTGCAAGGACTGGAACTACGAGACTTAGCATTTACTCAGTGTTTTTTTACTGGTAATTTATGTGCTAGTATTTATACATCATTATATTATAAAAAAATAATTGCATTGATTATTTCCTGATATAATTATGAAATGAAGGTCTTCGCGGTGAAGTTATCTTCGCACTCCGGAAGTCATGGGTTTATTTCAGGGACACGTCGTTTAGTTTACGAGTGCAATTGGTACGGGGATCATCGCCAAAGTAACGGAGTTCATGCTTTGTTCCGACATACTTGGCAGAATGCTAACCCCTTTGCAGATAGAGACTGAGTCATTTAGGATAAAGCCGAATATAATAAAGTCGATCCTCCTAACTTTAACTATATCTATATTACGAAATTCACTAGCTGTGGTAGTTGAAGCTGATCGATTCGACAAAGTCACGCCATAGTACTACCATAACCTTTAATTTTCCTAGCTTATTCCTCAGTCTCTACTTTACCGCTCTATCTTGAATCGCCAATTCTTTCCTCTACTTTCATTAACCCCAATAAACTGATTGAAACCACACGTGAATGTGTTTCTCACTATAATGTTCTTACCTAGCAAAAGGTGTTTCGTCCTTTTTAGGACGAAACTTTTTTGTTATTTGAAGCCAAACCCTGGCTTTTGCCAGGGGCCGCATTTAGCCTGGCCATAAATATCGCCAATTGTCTGAACGCGGTTTCTGGGACTTCTCCACGGCGATCCTCATCCACATGGTGGCGCATTGTGTCGTTGGGTGTTTATCGCTTGTGTGATGTCCTGGTGGGGTAGAAAGTCAGTCAGTCAGTCAGTCAGTGTTTCTCACTCTATTTCATTATTCAATGTTTCCCCAGCATTTTACACTTTAATTATATCGACAGGTGAATGTTTTGCACTGATACACAATTTGACATTTCCTTTCTAGCCTGGTGTTGGTATATATCCCATGTCAGTCTATGTGTTCCTCTTGTGTGATAGCCTTCCAACCTCTGACAATGTTCTATCTGTAAATTAATATCTAGCATGCTAGAACTATTGTTCATGTTAACTCTTCTGTGCCCGCCATGAATGAGACGAGTGTTTGGCTCCTCGTATGTTCAGTTTTATTGCTTGTCTCAGAGAAACCAAGATAGACTTTAGTTGCATATCTTTCACAGCTATTGTTCGCTGTTTATGGTTTACAGTAGACGGTTTAACATTGAGTTATTTTCATTACTGTCTAAACGGTATACGCTCATGCCGTTTGTGAAATCAAACCAGTGGTCTTCAGACTCATCGCCTGCAGATGAATCTATTCCGGATTTATAAAACTCACTATAGCTCCCATTGTAACGGCATTACAGTTAACTGTGTTTGTTTGTTTCGCATAATTTAAACGCTTTCCTACATTTTAAAAATGTGCGTTATACTTTTTTGTGATCGTATAACAACGACCAGCTCCAGCTGACTCCAGCTGACAGGCCGTAAATGACGTCACCGGGTCGGGCTAACAATGCATTAACGCAGCTGTTTTCAAACAAGAAATAAACTATTTTCGACAGTGGCGAGGAAAGACAACTTACATTTTAACTTCTAAGTATCCAAATGCCGTCTTTGATAATTTCACAATTTTGTACCGACTTTTCTTGATTATTGCTGTGGCCCCCTGCCTTACGCTTACGGCACAACATAGTGCCTCGGCACTCAGTTTACTTACAGCACAATAACTGTTTAAAAAACAAAAATCAGTCAGCATTCGTTTACTGCCGTGTATGCACCTTAGTTTTCGGTCAGATTTGTGAACTTCGTCTCGTTAGTCTGATTTGCGAACTTCTTCCTTTCTCTTATTTGTGAACTTCTCCCTTTCAGTCTGTTTTGTGAACTTCTTCCTTTCAGTTTGATTTGTGAACTTTTTCCTTTCTCTTCTTTGTGAGCGTCTTCTTTTTCAGCCAGCGTTGTTAACTTCTTCCTTTTGGTCAGATTGTAAACTCTTTCCTCTCAGTCTTATTTGTAAGCTTCGTCTTTTCTGTCAGATTTGTGAACTTCTTCCTCTCAGTCTTATTTATGAGTTTCGTCTTTTCGGTCAGATTTGTTAACTTCTTCATTTCAGTCTGATTTGTGAGCTTCGTCTTTTCAGTCAGATTTGTTAACTTCTTCCTTTCAGTCAGATTTGTGAACTTCTTCCTTTCAGTCAGATTTGTGAACTTCTTCCTTTCAGTCAGATTTGTGAACTTCTTCCTTTCAGTCAGATTTGTGAACTTCTTCCTTTCAGTCTGATTTGTGAGCTTCTTCCTTTCAGTCAGATTTGTGAGCTTCTTCCTCTCAGTCAGATTTGTGAACGTCCTCTTACCAGTATTATTTTTGAACTTCATTCTTAGTGTTTTTCGTATAGTATTTGCGTAACGAATATTTAATTTTCTGTAAAGCGAAAATCATGAAGTGCCACTTCAGTGTGTGTATCTGGCTAGGTTAAGAATAAGAAGCACAGCCCTAAATGTAGTTCACTCCCCCATTCCTCCCCCCCCCCCCCCCATTTCCCCCTAATCCCACCCATCAACGCTTTCTTTGCATTGAAGCCCCTGAACTGAGTTTTCAGTACTTCTTACATTTATGTTGATGAATGTTGCATTTTGCACATTGGGGGAATCTTGACTCCCCCATGGCATCGTGATTGTATTGTCGGAGATGAATTCTTCTTTTTCTTCGAGTTCACCTGTCTGCAGACTCCAGCGGGAAGTTTAGGTTGTTTATTCACCTCTGGATTTTGTCTTTTTCCAGAACCTGAGGTTGCATACATCCGTTTTACATATCTGACTTAATTGTATGTAGATTGTTGGTTCTTTGCCTCTCATGCAGATGTGCTCTAACTTTAAAGGACCCCCCCCCCCCCCCCCCAATTAGTCGACTCATAAGACATGCTTGTTGGGGACGCGATAATTATATTCTAGTTTCTTCCCACAATGGGGCCACGAACAAGATGTTTATAACACCTGAACAGGAGCAGTTGTCGTGTCTTTATTAGTTTTGAATTCATGTTTAAAACCTTACTGTTACATATTATTTTGGGACTGTAAAATAATGAAATTATTTTATGACTGTGAAATAATACTGCTGTTATAAAAAATCTGAAATGATACAACTGGTGTAAGGGTCAAATAATAATAATATTGGTGTAAGGATATGAAGTGATAATACAGATGTGAGGATCTGAGATTATAATACTGGTGTGAGGATTTGAAATGTTAACATATGATGCAACCGTTGCAAGGATCTGAAATGTTATATATGATGCAACTGTTGCAAGGATTTGAAATGTTAATATATGATGCAACTGTTGCAAGGATCTGAAATGTTAATATATGATGCAACTGTTACAAGGATCTGAAATGTTAATATATGATGCAACTGCTTGCAAGGATCTGAAATGGCAACGCTTGTGTGACAATAGGAAATGACATTAATGCCCTAAACATTGAAAATGACAATACAATTGTTGGGTGTGAAACAATGGCCCCATGTCTTTTTAAGTGCTGCATTTAGGCATTAGGTTCATAAGCTGCAGCTCAAGGCCTCACAATCTTCAGGAGCCTCATAAAGTTTGTTTTTTGACAAATTTTGCACTGAAATATCAAGCGGAAAAAGATGTTCTAAGCTGTAAATTAAAAGCCTTATATATTATAGTTTCTGTGATTTTGCAAACAATTTCTGTATTATTTCTTTCAATGAAAAATATATTTTTATTTCACACTATTTAAAAGGCTTTTATTTTTCGCATTTTTTCATAAAAAATACCCGCCCTACTTTGGCTCTTGCCAGGGGCCGCAATATAGTCTGGCCATAAATATGGCCTAAAGGCTGAACGCGGTTTCTGGGACCTCTCCATGGTGATCCTTATCCACATGGTGGCACATTGTGTCATCGGGTGTTTTTCGCTTGTGTGATGTCCAGGTGGAGTAGAAAGTCAGTCACATTTTGTATGACATTTGTGGATGTTATAAAAAAAAAAAAAAAACGGAAGGGGCCTCAGGGATTATAAAGTTTAGTGTCTCATCAAGCATAAACTCTGCCCTGGCCACCTTCGTCACAGACAGACAGGCAGGGACAGACTTATTTGGGTCAATACCTGGTCAGACAGACGATAATTAGATAATAAACACATCGTTATCAGTATACAATAACATCTGGGTTTTTAATGTTAAAAATCAAGCACAGTTAATACTCGTGTTGTGTCCATGCCACAGTACCTTTAAATGCATATTAAACTGATGGATTCTCCTGAGATTATTGCATTTTAATTCAACTAGAAATTAATTAAAACATGCGAGTATTATGTCTAATTATAAATTCAGAATTAAAATCAAAATAGTTTTAAAAAGTTTGATTCAGAAAGTACATTTGCGAGTAGGTATTTTATTAGGAAGAACGCACAAGTCATTGATTCCAAACGACCAGCATAAGTACATGTGCGTGTGAATGTTTATATTTGACTAAGATTATACACTAGACGATCGATGACTTACGACAACGAGCAATCTTTATATTCTGACGCTCGTTTTGTAATCTGTATATATTCTATCGAGACAATAGTTTACATTGTACAGAGTACAAATCTGATTTGGCTTCTAGTAAGCACACTTTTTTTAAAATAGAAAACAGACATGGCAGGTATTGTTTATATTTGAGAAAAAAAAGGCTAGTCTGACGACAACGTATAGTTTCAACACACACACACACACACACACATACACACACACACACAGTACTGTGTTCTGTTGTAGAAAACAGAGTTTAGCGCATCCAACGCAGAAGTACGTTGAGTGCTATTCAAGTTATTGTATCTCAGAAATCGGGTCTAGTGTATAAGTAGACTTTAAACCAGAAACTCATATATAGATACATACACTCGATTTTCACAAAGAAACTATCTAAAAAATTGTCAAACAAAATGTGTCCCTGCAACCTGGCATCTAAAATGCTGAGCATATACTCTAATACTAAAATGCTAACAGAAAAGTCATCTGGCCAGTAGTAAGCCTTATGAAAACAAAAGCTGCGTGGTACAAAGGGATATTTAGACTGCACGATAGCTTTCATTAACGCTACATGCCCTCCTGATAAAAGTGTTTCTGACGCAAGGAGCGAAGAAAAATAAGAAGACGAAGACTGTCAAACGATAAAGATTTCACTCATTAACCGACTGAAACATCGACATATTCTTTAATACTCATACAAAAACATAAATATGGACATACAATCAGAAATATGGGTAGACGGTCTTCATTCTATCTAATTCGAAGAAAAAGTCAACTCAGTAGTGAGTGCACAGAAATTTACCGAAAGTCAAACACTGTATCTAAATTTGTATGATTAAAACAAAAATGTTTATTTTTATTGGGGTGAGAAACACAGTAGATCAGAGAAAGATAAGATCTCATAATTGAGGTGAATGCACCAATCACTCGATAAATTAGGACTGTGTTTGAAATTGTTCAATTTGGCGCCAGAAAAGCCCCAAGTGTAACATAATAAACAGTGATTAATTCTCTCAGATTATGGGTTATCGTTGTCAATAGACGGCAGCTGCATCGATGGTTTCCATAGTAACCGAGATTTAGCAACAGAATTCAAGCCTTGCTTCCTATGGTTCTGCTGTTGCAGAAAAAACAGTATTATTACATACATCAGTAAACAGTGTGTGGACAAGGCTGCCCAAGTGTTGAATCCCAAGTATTGTTTGGAAAAAGTAACACAACACACACAATGTATTTGTTTTTGAATATTAAAAACCGTTCAAAAATCTGTCAAACACACACACACACACAAGCGCGCTCGCACGCACGCACGCACAAACACACGCACACACACACACACATTGGCTGCGAAAAGTTAGTTACAAATCCTTGACAGGACTTTGCTGAACCAACCGCAACATTTCTTGGCTGTTGTGTTTTTTTTTAAGGCAAACTTACGTCCGGTAGTTTGCCATTCTCTTCTAAACGGTCGGCTCTCGCTGTCACTATCAAGCCCAAAGCAAGGAGATCTGCTGCCAAAGAGCCTGCAGCTAGGATGGAACTCGGAGCCCCGTAATTACAAAGCGCGTTCGTAACGTCTAAGTCACATAGGCGGATAAACACAGGCTTACCATTAATGATATCACAATTGAAATTCTTTGTCCATTACATTTTTGCTGTACCATTTTCGCTTGGTTCAGTTTGTTACCTAACTGTTGTGGCGTCGTCCAGTTCATGATCTCACTAGTGCCTTGATTGTTGAAGTCTTCTGGGAACAGCGATTTTTTAAAAAATCTGCAGATTTTTTCTGGTTTTTTTTCCCCTTCAGTATAAGGTGGTTGATCTTGCGCTATACATCGGAAAATATGGAGTGATGGCATTAAAAACAGCCTTACAGAAATGAACATCAGTCTTAATAATGCTCTTGACAGAGCTCATCGCTGATCTCCCCCCGACACTTCACTGAGATACAAGGTGGGGAAGAAGATTTTGCCCTATTAGTTTTCTCCATTTTATATTTAGTGTTCTTAATGATGCTTTACTTGTCGTCACTGCCGCACCTTTTCCATGCTTTACTTGTCGTCACTGTTGCACTGTTTCCATGCTTTACTTGTCGTCACTGTTGCACTGTTTCCATGCTTTACTTGTCGCCACTGTTGCACTGTTTCCATGCTTTACTTGTCGTCACTGTTGCACTGTTTCCATGCTTTACTTGTCGTCACTGCCGCAATGTTTCCATGCTCTACTTGTCGTCACTGTTACAATGTTTCCATGCTTTACTTGTCGACACTGTTGCAGTGTTTCCATGCTTTACTTGTCGTCACTGCCGCAATGTTTCCATGCTTTACTTGTCGTCACTGTTGCACTGTTTCCATGCTTTACTTGTCACTTCGGTAATGTTTCCATGCTCTACTTGTCGTCACTGTTGCAATGTTTCCATGCTATACTTGTCGTCACTGTTGCAATGTTTCCATGCTTTACTTGTCTTCATTGTTGCAGTGTTTGGATGCTTCACCTTTCGCCACTTTTGTGACCTTGAATTAAGGTTTCTAACCACTCTTTGAATATTCTTCATTGTCCAAATCTTTCGACGTTGAAATGTTCATAGCTTTGCTTGTTTATTCGCTTTGCTCATACCTCGGTTGTTCTTTTTCTTTTAAAGAATTACAATTTAAATATCTGTAACTGGGCCACGTTTTCGTCATATTAATCACATTTAAAATTATAGCAGCTGTTTGCTCTCTGTTGCTGTATGCAACACGCAATGGTGAACAAAGATCAATCACAAAATAATGGTGTGCAATTAACTGCGCACGCAATCAGTAAGGAGCTAGGGAAACAGATGTTTGCAATGAATTATTCAGTGACCGGAAACGACATTTGAGCCATGGCTTTCACACAAAGAAGTGTGCACATTGATACAGAGACCACTTGTTGATTGTAATCTTGACATTCTACTAGCTAGCTTCTGTTAGAATATGATTACCATGATTACGGATATATCAGTCCTATTGGTATCTTTAATTCTTGACCTATGTTTAGATCCATCGTGTACGTGTCGAGGCCCCATCAGGGGACAAAATGAATCTATCCACTGCCCCAACAAGGAGGTCGTAAATACGACTAATTAAGGTTTGTTTAAAATTGATTGTTGACTGACAAGGCTCGGACATCGCAGTCTAGCAGTGCCACACAACTTAATTTACCAGCTCCTTTTCAAGGACACCACATAAGAAGAATTCACAAAGAACTCTTCAAATCTACATCTACAACACCATGGGGGAAAGTGTAAATGAACATAAAGCATTTAATCTAATCACTAACAGAAATATACTATTTAGTTCCCATGTAAAGACTTGGTAAACAATTAAAAACAAACAATGGATAGGTAATAATTCTATTCTGCTCATATTCATATTTATAATATATTATTACTCTATAATATGAATATTACTTTTCCATTTCAACAATAACTCGATTTCACTTCAGTAACTAGCTGTTGATAAAGAAAACTGAGTTCGAGTCTTCCTCCTCCTCTTCGTCTTTTCTTTAGCTGTATTTTTATTCATAAATTAGCTTTAACATATTCTACTGTTAACTTGCTTGCCATGTGACGTTCTCTTCTGTGTATCCAGCTATCTGAAACATCATTTCCATTGGCAGGCTCCTAAACAACAACACAGTTGTAGACTTGTTTGTCTCAGAAATACGCATACAGTTACAAATAACAGCTTCTACACAGCAGCTGTGTTAATATCACTTTAACAAGTGTGTGTGTGTGTGTGTGTGTGTATGTGTTTTTTTTTAAATCTTTTTTCCTTGGGTTGTTGAAGTCTTTCGCTTGGGCAAAAGCACATGCTACCCCACATCTCTCTCACAAAACAGATATACATTCACGTATCAATAATAATGTCTCTCTATCTTGGTGCTTTTCCTTGTTTATGGAAGCATCTATTTCGTACAACATTGTGGCTTTTATAAGAAGTAGAAAACATTTTTTGCCGCCCGTTTACATTATTTGCATTGTGGTAAAAAAAAGCTGTCATGATACACGAACATACCATAAGTGCCACCATCCTCTTATAGGCAGCACTAGGAGACTTTCAACACAGTGCACGAACTTTCTGGCAGTCGCTAGGATTGAAATGGCTGTATATTAGGAGCATGTATCAACATCAGATCATCAGTTCTCTTTATGTCTAGTGGCACATGAGGTTTCAGAGAGGACGTTCCATGTTTTCCTGTCCTATGTAATCTTAGTGCAGTTTTCCATGTTAAAGATGCGCACTCAGGTCACTTTCCATATTTCGTCTCCATGTTGTTTTTGGGCGCCTCTTCTTTCTCTTTCCCTCTGGTGTCCATTTGAGAGCTGTTTTGGCAGTTATATCAGGATTCATTCTCATAACGTGGCCAAGCATTTCCATTGTATCTTGGTTATCATACTGTCTAGAGTTTCTTGGTTTGTGACTTGAAGTAGTTTAGTGTTTGAGATTGTATCTGGCCAGATAATTTGATAATTCTATGTATACATGTTTGGTAGAAGATAGATAGCGTTTGCGCATCCCTTTTTTAATCATTCTCCAGCATTCTGCTCCATATTGAAGAACTGGCAAAATGATTCTCTTGTAGAGTCGGAGTTTCGTTTATCTCCACTAATGGCAAGAGTTTTTAGGCAGTATTTAATCCCAACGGAGGTGCAAAAGGGAGTGAGGCCATCCAAGATTTTCCACTTTTCAACCGGTCTTTTCTAAAATCGTTTAAATTACCATGCTTCCTTCAAAAGACTTGCCCAACAAATCCATGAAGGGTATTATTGTTGAAAGAAGAGACAAGTTGAAATACTTAGGTTTGACGTTTGACCTACAGATATCAAGTAGAGCAGACTGTGATCAAATGCAAGCGTGGCCTGGCGGCATTGAAGACGATAGTGGCGACACACATAGAACAGAGTTTATTGGTGTTACTGTTAAAATATTTGGTCCTTTCTGTAATCCATTATGGCTAGGAATATTAACCCTATCTACTTCACATAGTACAGAGCTTGAAAGGATTCAAAATAATGTAATAAAAATCGTCTTGGGTTGCACACGGGACACCCCAATTAGAATAATGAGGTATATGCTTGGGCTGACATCGATGACGTCTAGACTGTCACTGGCCCAGGCCAAGGCCTATATACCAGTTACTAATCCACAGAGTGCTGATGGTCTGTAAAAATATGGGACGCTCTGCCCATATGCCCGATGCGCCGGAAGGCGTGAAAAGGGAACTTTACTTTTTTTTTTTTAATGACGAAAGGCATCTGCTGCATGGTAATTTCAACGATTTTAGAAAAAGCCGGTTAAAAAAAGAGGAAAATCATGGATGGCCCTAGCTGAAGATACCGTCGAGACAGCGGCCTCAGTCAAGCAAATACACAGGGGGCAGGAATGGATCTACTCAAAAACCCACAACAGCAGTTTCCAGTTAGGTCATTATCACGTTAGGAAGAGAATGTAGAGAGTGGTGTTACGGTATGGCAGAATTAGAGGTACAACAACTGACAGATGGAAACGCTGGACTAGATGAGGCAATAGTGTACACCGATGGTTCTGTTCATCGTGGTGCAAGATCTGGCTGGGGGTTTTCAGCTAGAATGAAGGGAAAAATTGTGGCAGAACAAAATGGAGCTTTTTTTTAAATCTACAACTTCAGGCATGAGAATAGAAGTGGAGGCAATCACTGCAGCTCTGAAGTGGATAGCAGAAAACAAAGTTACCAGAGGAATTATTGTGTCTGATTCTCAGTCGGCATTGCGAAAGGTTCAAAATGCACTAATGTGGCGTACATGGATACCATGCCTCAGTACGCCAACGTTGCAGGGAATCACGTGGATATACTGCTCGGGACATGCAGGAGTGGGAGGGAATGAAAGAACTGATTTTCTGCCCTCAAAAGCAAAAGCTACGGGAACACTCGTGCTGGACAAGGGAGATATTCTGAAGATCATATATGAACGACTTTTGTCAGAAGACACGAGGTTAGATGAACTAACATGTGCAAGAATGCGTAAAGGAGGAATCAATTTGGATCCGGCAAGGGGGTCAGATGCGAGGAACAGATCGGTGTGAGTGTAAGTTTGCTGCAGGAGACGGAGCATTTATGGGTATGTCCGGTGTGCTATGATTTCTATTCTTAAATCAGTAAATCAGTAATTCTGTAGTAACTATTGGATTTCCAGATTTGCCTCATCCTTCCAAAAGCAGCTCTAGCTTTGTTTAGGCTATTGTAAGGAGCGTACATTACATAGAAATAATAAACGTTGTGAGAAGTTTTTGAATGAATAATTAAATTTAAGTCTCCACAACGAAGGATGACTGTTATACACGCAGTCATTCCAGAACATGACAGCGCCAGGCTCCAGTCTCTTTGTCGGTTGTTCATGTAGTTAAAGGTCAGCGTTTCATATACTGACATTTAATTATTGTATGGAATTGTCACCTGTGTATCTTTGGTCAGTATATCATTGTACACTCAAGGAGACACATAAATCCCAGCCAAGACCATAGCGAATGTGACTTGGAAGACCAGTTCCCGTTAAGGATTCTTTCACAGTTAGTTCATGGGATTTTATTACCATCGTTGTTATTATTTTGTGTGTGCGCGCGCGCGTGTGTGTGTGTGTGTGTGTGTGCGTGTGTGTGTGTGCGTGTGTGTGAGTGTGTGCGTGCGTGTGTGATTTTCTTCCTAAACTCTCCGCTTCTAAACAATAAGAAATGGTCTTAACGCTTTGCCTTTATCAGCTCCTGGTCTTTTTTTTTTTTTTTACTCCGTTAAATTTGACCCATGCCGTCTAATTTCTGCGATTCTACCCTAATTCCTGTTATATTTATCTTCCCTTTGCATTCATTTTATGTTGACAGGGATGAAATTCTTCGTCCCAATGCTGGGACACTACTGTAGCGATCACGTTAAAGTCGATTTCATTTACTTTCTATGACAGGGTTTAATTATAAATGGCATGCTTTCTCTCAACAGAACCATTGCTGCCTGCCGAGAACTTCGCAAAAAGCAAAAACACTGTAGCTCCGCCAAAACAAACGACTTGACAACTTTTAGGACGGAGACGCTGGTGTTTTTTACGTGTTGCCCCATTGAATCTAGCGTAAAGCCTTGACAGTATTGTCGAGATCATGCATTGTCACATTTAATCCGGCACAAAACCTTGACAGGACAGTCTTGTAGAGAATAAATGTTGGTATATTTAATCTAGCACAAAACCTTGACAGGACAGTCTTGTAGAGAATAAATGTTGGTATATTTAATCCGGCACAAAACCTTGACAGGACAGTCTTGTAGAGAATAAATGTTGGTATATTTAATCCGGCACAAAACCTTGACAGGACAGTCTTGTAGAGAATAAGTGTTGGTATATTTAATTCGGCAAAAAACTTTGACAGGACAGTCTTGTAGAGAATAAGTGTTGGTATATTTAATCCAGCACAAAACCTGGACAGTCTTGTAGAGAATAAATGTTGGTATATTTAATCCAGCACAAAACCTGGACGGTCTTGTAGAGAATATATGTTGGTATATTTAATCCGGCACAAAACCTAAACAGTGTTGTGGAAATTACATGTTACTGTATTTAATAAAATACAAACTTGGACAGTATGGCAGCCATCGTGTATTGTCACATTCAATCAAGCACAAACCTGGACAGTTTTGTCGAGGTGACATGCTTGGTGCTTTTAATTTAGCACAAAACCTAGACAGTTTTGTAGAGAGTAAATGATGGTTTATTTAACCTAGTACAAAGCCCGGTCAGTATTGTATAGATTATATAGTGGTGTATTTAATCTAGCACGAAGTCTGGACAGTATTGTAGAGTTAACATCTTGGTATATATAATCTAGTACAAATCCTGAACCGTACTGTAGAGATAACTTCTTGGTATATTTAATCTGGCAAAAAAGTCTGAAGAGTATTGTAAGTAAAAAAGTAAAGTAAAGATCCCTTTTCACGCCTTTCGGCGCATCGGGCATATGGGCAGAGCGTCCCATATTTTTACAGACCATCAGCACTCTGTGGGTAATGTGGTCAGCATTACGCCGGCTGTCTTTACTTTCCCAGGACAGCCCATCCTGGTACCCATTTTAGGCTGGGTCGACCTGCGACGTCCCATACCACGATAAGAAGAGTACTGTAGAGATCATTTATTGTCACATTAAATCTAGTAATGCATCTGCTCGAGATTCAAGAGACCAATAGTCTACATAAAATTAGCTAGATTGTAAAACGCATGTGCACGCAGAACTCAAGTACTGGAACAAGACTAAAGTCGAGAAGTGAACGAACCCAAACCTTCCGCCAGAGTTTACTTACAGCCAGTGAGCGCGAAAAACTACCTCATAATCAGAAGGAGAACATCAAATTTACACACTCTGTACAATCAATAATGTTCATTTCGTGAATCGAAGCAAGTCTGCAAGAGTTAGAGATTACAGTCGTTTCCCTAAGCCCTTTACAATTATCTATATATAATACTTTCTGTACACAGTAGGAATAATGTCTGTCACTACATGTAAAGAAATAGTAATTAGTAATAGCTTTGAAGCACCGACGAGACACTGGCTCGGCGTACCCTGGTGCTGGAAATGACCATTAGGTGCAAACTTCAACATCGCAGCCAGTTCCCATGTGTGCGACAACAAGGGCATACAGTCATAAAAATAATTTGTTTGGCTTCGTGAAGGCCGAAAAATCCAATTACCAGACAAACATGTTGTATATCATTTAACAGAATAGGAAAATATTAAAAGAATAGCTGTCATCGATACTTGAGTACTCGCTGTACAATATTACATAAAGGTCAGACGCGGGCGAAGTTGCTGGACATTTTAAGAGCAGATAAGAAAGCGGATGCAAAGAATACATTACACAATTTTTTTGCCCAGCATCATTCGCTGTATCTACCCAACTGCATACTATATAGGGTGACCATGATATATTAGGCTGAAAAAGGACATCTCACTAATATTTGGAGCTGAAAAACAGGACATGCCACTAACATTTGGAGCTGAAAAACGGGACATACCACTAATATTCAGAGCTGAAAAACGTGACAGCCCACCTATATTTAGAGCTGAAAAAGGGAACATCCCACCTATATTTAGAGCTAAAAAAACGGACATCCAACTAATATTTAGAGCTGAAAAACGGGACATCGCACTAATATTTGGAGCTGAAAAACAGGACATCCCACTAATACTTAGAGCTGAAAAACGGGACATACCACTAGTATTCAGAGCTGAAAAACGGAACATCCAAATAATATTTAGAGCTTAAAAACGAGACTCCCTCTAATATTTAGAGCTGAAAACGGAAAATCCCAGACTAGTCAGTCCCCCCCCCCCCCCCGGCCAAATTTCCCTCATTTTCCCCATGTCTTTAGAGGTTAGTGAAAGAATTCATGAATTCTCTATTAGAGCCAGTTTTAACACACGGCTGTGAATCCTGGACACTTGATAATCTAGCCAAACAATTTGTTGAAGCCTCAGAGATGTGGTTTTACAGAACTATTCTTAGAATTCTTTGATCAGCCAATTTGTGACAGTCTTTTGTCATGTCTTGGAATCGTATCAACACAGGAACTGATACGTGCTGTCGAAAACCGCAGATTTCGGAAAGCCATGATCGTCCACGCCAGTCGGTCAGGCATTCGAGGATGATGATAATTTCATTGCTAAACATACTGCGTGCTAATTCTCAGCAGAAGCAGATACGATGATTAAAAGGAAAACCGAGTATGCACCGCCGAATTGTAATTTAATTGAAACAACACAAATATTTCCAATGGAATTGCTGACTTGACTTAACGGTCTGGATTCAAAGCCCTAAAGGGTACGGATGTTTATACCGATGACTGTCAGGTAGAACCAGCCTAAAATGGGTGTCAGAAAATGTACTAGGCAATACAAGAGCCTGCTTCATGTTGACCACATCAGATAGGGAGTACTGATTATTATAAAAATAAACAATTCTTGCCTCATTTGTCTGATGCAACAACTTTCTAAAGAAAAGAAAAGTGTAGACAATTAGCATAGAAGTTATTACTGAAAACGTTAATTCTTCCATTGTTTAATTACACTGAAACAAAGCGCAATACTCGTGTGGGTAGGAAATCTCAGAATGTGATATTAGAAACGATGTGTAATGGCTCCTCATGCTAGACGGTCACGGGTGACATAGGCTGACGAGTTCTTTAACTGGTTTAGGGTGTATCCCTACAAATTATTTGCTACTCGGCAACAGCGATGGCCTCCAGATAGGCATGAATGTATGGATCAATTTCTATCTAGACCGGCTAGATTAGCACGATAGCACGGGTTTATATGTCACCTAGACACATTTGGCGCTAGAATTATATACACGACACATAACTGCCACAAACGGAAAATGAAAGGAGGCAGATGTTTTTAAATATTACATGTGAAATACAATTTAATGTGTGTGGATATGTCTATGTATTTTGCTCCAAAATTTCCTTTTGTGAGTACTATTCATTTCCGAAATCTGTATCGCTATTCCAATTACTAGTTACATTCTGTCCATTTGCCATAATTGTGGATTCACCTGGATGAAAGACTCAGCTAATGATTACAAGAATAAAAAAAAACAAATTATGCAAGAGTCCACAAGTTCCTTAAGAATAATGCTACCCTCTTTTGGTTCTATCCCTACCAAAGACCCTAATGTCCAACGCAGTTTTATCTGAGTATTTTTATATTACGTCTCTTGGCCGTAATCTTAAAAGCTTACATGTACAACTTATGTTTGTCACTTATGGTCCAGAATAGAGGACTAGGCAAGGCAGAATGTTTAGCTCTGACGTTATTTTTGCTTTTGTTTTTGACTTAATATTAATATTATGCCAATGATTACACGAACATAACATGCTTTATTGATACAATACTAACTGCTGTGTGAAAGATCTGAGCCTGGAAGGGCTGAATGTAAGACAGGCCTTCGTGCCTAATTTGTGACCCTTTGAAAAAAGTTCGTTTGTTCATCTACTTCCATCAACGACAGACTGATTTCTAGTAGCGACAGTTGGCTTTGGCGTCTCTAGCAGCTGCCACATGCATTTACTGCGTGAGCATATTGATGGATTGTTGCGGTACTAAATGTTTGTTCACTATTTTTTCAGACAGGACAATGAGGACACTTCATTTGATTTTCACTGGCACAGGAACGGAGCAAATGTTGGGTGACTCGATTGCAGTAAAGTTGAAACCCAGACTACGACTTCTGGTTCATTATCTTACACCTTAGACGACACGCGGACAGAACGCTGTTAAAGCTTGGATCGAAATTGTGTAACAAAGCTCACGGTATAACTAATTCATTGCACATAAATGTATCATTGTCCCTTGGATAATCTGCTGATGAAGAATCTCTAGTCGCAATGTTCGTGATTCTGATACTATACAGCTGACATGTTCTACTTCTTCTGTGGATCTACATATTTTGATTTAAAAAAAAAAAAAAAAAAAAAAAAAAAAAAAAAAAGAATAAAAGACCACAGCTGGTAGAATTTGAGAGATGAAAATCAATACTATTTTTTTTTCTTTCAACACTATTTATAACGATGTCATTTTATTGGACAGTTTGCCATAATGACATTTGACACAAATCTACAGACATGATGACTAACGCTGCATGACCTGATGATCAACGATGCATAAAACAATGACCAATGCTACATGACACGATGATCAACGCTGCATGAAACAATGACCAATGCTACATGACACGATGAACAACGCTGCATGAAACAATGAACAACGCTACATGGAACAATGACCAACGCTACTTGACATGATCCATGAAAAGTGCACCTCTGCCGCGTGTACTGTCTGTGTGTTATAGCAAGCCTGAATATTCTGACTTCTTCCAGTGTCCTGCATTACCCCCAGCATCCATCGAGAAATGACACACGTAATCAGTGCATTTATATAATGGATTTTTGTAGATCTTATAATTAGAGAGAAGAAAATGTGCAATTTTTTGTAAGTTGCTGTGGCTATCATTTTAATTATTTCTAGCAAGACGGTAACAGCTTAATTTACATTGTGAACATGGTATAACGATTTCGACATTAAATTGCTCTATCTTTTTATTTTTAAAATTTTTTAATCATGAAGTGCGATAAGCAAAGAGAAAAATTTTTTTGACTGGTACGGGGCATACCGCTTAAGACCATCTCGGATGTGGCGAATTTCTGTTGTGAAGATTTTGATCTCTGACAATTTTTCTTGCCTAAAATCTTATCTGGATAAAAAGGATTTTTTTTAAAAAAAAAAGAACTATTTGTTTGGGTCCCAGATGAATTCACCTTATCAGGTCTGCACTGCATTTTGTCAAGAAACCCCCCCCCCCCCCCCCCCCCCCCCCCCCCCCCCCCAATGTTATCATGTCTTCCACGGGCTTCTGTTTTCTTTACTGAAAACTGGTGTATGCTAAAATCACTACGGGGGCGTGAAGAGTTAATGAAGCCAGGGGTGTGAAGCATGGGTATACACAAGGACAGTCGTGTTGTATTGACGAGTTGTGGCTGTAGACATTTGAGCCACTTGAAGTTGTGAAACAGAGGTTGCTTGATATTCACAGAAGACTACAAACACCTGAGTTGTGAGGAAAATATGAGTTCCATCTGTAATTGCCCGCAGGTAGGTAAAATCCCGGCAGAAACAAAAAACGGTCGCTGTTGCAGAAACAGTGTTCATTTGGACCTGAAGCATTATGTGAGGGTTAATAAACTGCACCCCAGCAGTACCCTCACTATTAGCTGGGGAAGGGATTTAGGACATTACACCCACCAGCAAGCGTCGCCCCAACAACGACCTGACTGCCTTCGTTAACGACTGTTCACCCAACAGCCATGCAGTTCTTTGGCACGAATGAGACACCTTGAGCTTGGGTTTGGACTGCTGACTCCCTACACGAAGATATATGTGTGCTACTGGTGTCCTGTAGCCAAAATACTATCTCACTGTATTATTAAAATTCAGCACGCATACTCACACGCGCTGTAGTTTAAACACACACACACACATACACACACACATACATACACTTATTACCTGCAACCCGCTTGCTTGCTACATGACTACATATTTATATAAGTATATATATCGGGAGAGGGAGAGAGTGAGACAAGGGTAGAATCATGCAGAATGACCACACATATGTAAGACACTGACACAGGGAATTCCCTATGCACACAAGGTCGGCATGACTGGCTCCAAGAAGGGGACAGTAAATTCAAATTGCTCAGTCAGATTAGACACAGTCCTTGCTGTGACAGAAAGTTGGCTGTAATAAAGGACTGTCGTAGAAAGGTGCACCCAAGGGACGGTTTCAGAAAGAGATGCATACTTTGTTTTGTAGGGTAACATTGCTTTGAAAAATGTATTCTGCAAGCCATCAGGGGTTGGCATCACATTTTCTAGGTTCTAACAATAGTAATACACTAGCGATGACTAATGATAATCATTAACCACTCAGCCAATACAACATAAATCGGCGTAGACAGAAAGAGAGAGAGGGAGAGAGAGAGAGGAGAGAGAGAGAGAGAGAGAGATAGAGAGAGAAGACCCCCCTTCTGGGGAGAGAGAGAGAGAGAGGAGAGAGAGAGCGGGGGGGGGAGGGAAGTCACCGCAATACTAATTACAGCAAATGTATAGCTTTCATTGAGTCTTCTGTTTCGATATCCAAACGTGCTTGTTGTTAACCATACAGTTTTTGCGTGCATCGATCAAGGCCTGGGAACATAAAATCAAGTGCTGTGTCTCTACATTCATTTCTAGGTGGCCACGGGGTTACAGATGGAACTGCTGTAGCAGGTAGCAGGTAAATTGGGTGCTTAGAGAATGTCGTGTTCTCATGTGTATCTGGTGTAGCCTGATGAGATGTCATCGCGAAGAAAGGTGAAATATTCAAAAGAAGAGAATTTTGAGTGTCTGTAATTATTTCTTCTTCCATTCGTGAACCCGCCTGCGTCAGAACAAACGTTGCTCCATTAAACGGCGTCTAGGTGTCCGAAGGAACGGTTGATGGCCTGGTGTTCAAACACTGGTGTAAGATTTATTGTCCTCTTTCTGTCTCACACAGATAGTAGCGGGCAAGTCGCCTTGAATAACTGTTGGAAATACCGTGCGTATAATGTTCTACGAGGTTTCATTAGATAATGGGATGGTCCGGATGCCTATAGTTCGGTGAGAGAGTCCAGCAGCTAGCATTTCCCTTTATCTTCTTTTTGCTAGCATTACTATATTTTGAAAAAGCTCAGTCCTATTGTAGTCACACATGTTTCGTTTGTATAGTGTGACACTTGTGGGACGTCAGTCGGTTAGCCAGTGTTCTGGGTGGTAATAAATCTCAGTGACGCGGACAAAACGCCCACTGACCTTCGCATCCGTGGTTCATGTGTCTGTAACATCGGCACATTTCCGATCGAAATATGTTTGAGAATGCTACAAAAACCACATTTGCATGCAATCATGACATCTAATTGCGTGAAACAATATTTAACTGTACGTCTAAAGGAATAACGATTAAAACGATAATAAAAACGTCGCTAGTTCACAGGCACAATAGGAATAAAAAATCAAAATAGTAAGAGCTAGGAAAAAGCAGATGTGAGTGTATGTGGCAAGAAGTAGTGGAGTGACAGTGAATTATTGATCACCAATTCATCATGGTTGCAATGTGTTCATCCATAATAAAGAGAATGATCGCACAATAAGATGATCCTAGTGTGGTGCCCTGTATTACAGCCTTCTTAGGAAGTGTTAGAGGTTACGATAGGTCATATAATCTGCACCAGATATATTGTGGTTGTTAACTTATTTTGTGTGCCTGGCGTTTTGTGGTGTTTTTGTTTTGGGTGGCGCTTTTTTTGCGCCGACTTTAAACACCATTAGCATGCGCCGTGCCAATGAAAGTGGGCAGCCTTGGTTCGTCGTATGATGAAATCCTGTGTGTGTGTGTGTGTGTGTGTGTGTCTGTGTATGGAGAACTGACATTTAACCATTATTCTCTAGGTACTTGGCAAGCGTGCTATGCATCCTTGATCGCTTGCTACAACAGTCATCTGGGACACAAATGTTCTTCCATTCCAGGATGTCACATGTCCAGTATATTCTATTTGGTCTCCGCCTACCCCTCTTTACCTCTAACTGTCGTAAGGCAATCTAGTTTCTCCTCAGTTCTCATGCCCAAAGAATGTCAATGGTCCTCTTCGGACGCTGGTAGCTAGTTGTTTTCGTTAGTTAATATCTTTAAATTGGGTTTCGTATCTGTTCAAAACCACAATATTTCTTTCTCATCTGATAATGGTTCAATTCCAAACACTATATATATCCTTTAATAATTCTCATTCTCACCTCAGTTGATGTACAGTCATTGATACTATCTGAAAGTCCTCCGGGAACATCTAAAAACTCACGCCTAACAAGTTTCCATCGAACAATGAAGACATATGGTAGTCAGCTATATTCCAGCTTAATACCTGTTTATTTGACAAGTGCTAAACCAGATTTTTGTGGCCATCTTCTCCAATCGTGGCTTAATTTAAACTGTCCACAGAATGTAGGCAGCATTTATAACTTTATCATATTTTTATCATTAGAGGTACACCCACAACTCGTTAAAAACTGTCAACTGTCTTGTCCGTTTGCCGATATGCTTATAACCACGAAGCCTTAAAAACAAGCAGAGATTTATACAATCTTATGTATTATTTCTATACATAGTTTCTCTCCTTTTCTTTCAACTATTCTACCATTTGCCTCTCCCCCCGGCTCTTTACGATATTTGTCATCACTACCGCCCTTTTTTATAATTTTTATAAAGACATTCGCAGTATGATGAAGAAATTGAAAATGTCACAAACTTTGAATATCTAGGCTCTATAATAAACAACAATGGAGACTGTTCGACAGAAATTAAAAGGAGAATGGCCATAGCAATGCAAAGATTGAACAGCCTTAAAAGTCTATGGTTAAGCACCAGCTAAGGTGATAAAAATTAGAATTTTGAGAGCATGCATCTTCCCTGTGGCTACATACGGATGTGAGTCGTGGACTCTCTCAGTCCTAAAGAAAGAGAATAGGGGCTTTTGAGCTGAAATGCTATAGAAAGATTCTCAGAATATCTTGGACAAAGAAGTTGAGAAACATTGACATCTTAAAAGATCTGAAAATCAAGGAAGATTGGCTAGTAAAGAACATCCTTTCTCGAAAACTGAAATATTTTGGTCATATCAAGCGCCACGACGGAGTGGAAAAAATTATAGCAGAAAGAATGGTACCAGAAAGGAGGGACAGGGGCCGACCGACACGAAGATGGGCACAGGATATAAGTGGCTCCTTGAGTGTGAAAGTGCATGAGGCGGGAGAACTGGCGAGAGACCAAGTTCCTTTCAGGCAGACTGTGATGAGAGCGACATTCTGCAAAGGACCTGCTACATGATGATGATGATGACATTCGCAGTTCATGGTGTCATTTGCATGTCGACTAGCATGGGGGACTTTGCCTCGCCACAATCTGCGATCTCCTGCAGCATGTACCAGTTCGTGTGCTGACACACCTCCATGCCATGCAACAAGACTGTCAAGAATCTTTTCTCGTTGTCTTTTTCTATCCCTCCTTCCACATATCTTTGCAGTGGTCACCACATGTTCCATTTTCCCTTATCTTATAACATGGTCGAAAAATGACGACTGTCTCCTTCTGATGTCTGTGAGTAGTCTTCGTGCTCCCGCCTCTATCAAAACCTCTTGGTTTTTGTGTGTGACTGTACAAGGTATTTTAAGCATTGTTCTATAAAATCACATTTCTGAGGCCTCAAGAAATTGTTTGGCGTGCCTACCGATTGTCCAGGACTTACAGCCATATGTTAAAACTGGATGTATGTAGCAAGAGGGAATTCTTTTTTCTAACCTTCAATGACAAGGATATATTGCATAAGATGTTCTTCATTTTATAAAATGCAGTTTTTGCCTGTCCTATTCGGTTTCTGATCTCAGTAATTCATCTTACATCTGATGTTATCCATGTGCTCAGATACTTAAATTTCTGTACTTGTTCCAAAATAAAACCATTGACTTTTAGTACACATTTATGAATAATTATTTTCTTTGATACCACCATTACTTCTGTCTTCCCACTATTCGAACTAACCCCCATTCTTCCACTTTCGTGTATAAAATAGATCTTAAAAAAATAAAAAAGTAAGCATCCATAATGTCAAATGTACGCTTAAATTTACTTTACAAAATGTAGTACAGAATAGTAAACATTTAAAAACATTTCATGTTTTGCATCCTTCAGTCAGTCAGTCTGTGGTAACTAATACCAAGGAATGAAAATAGTCGAAGTTTTATAACAGGTAACTAAACTTGTAAATAGTCACTGACAGCTAAGTTAATCCATAAAAGCGGCATTAGCTTTAAAAAAAAAATAGCTCCATGTTGTCAGCATTAAGGCAGCTTCTTGTCTCACTGAAGTTATTTCCAGCTCTACTAAACAGACGTTCACTTTGTACGCTCATATGTGGTGCACAAAGAAAACGCTTGACAGTATGAACCAAGGTGGGAAATCTTTATATGTTTACTTTCCACCAGTCCAGAAACGGGTGTAAGGTAACCACTATTCGTATTCGGCCCCGACGCAACTATTCGGCCGAATACCGAAAAGTTATTAGGTCCACTAATATATATATATTTTCTTCTTCTTCTTTTGTCGTCTCACTAATACCAGGTTGTAGGTAGCCCAGTGTCGTGATTTTCTGTATTTGTCATGAGCTTCTCGGGTGGCTTGATGGTAGATTTGTTCATCTTTTTGCAGGTTTTATCTACACCATATATCCATCTCTTTCTTGGTTATCCTGTTTCCCTTTTCCCAGATGTTATACTGTAAAAAATCTCTTGTGAAGTTTTGCATGGCTGCATTCCTACATGGTGGCCATACAATATATATATATATATATATATATATATATATATATATATATATATATATATATATATATATACATACATGTGTGTGTGTGTAAAAATCCTTTTTTGTGTATATAGTGTAACATCATAAAAGGCTTACATCGATTCGTTTCCGGCTCTTTCACCTTCTTTATCACACACTCACACACATACACACACATACACACACACACACACTGCTATTCTATTCTGTCCATGTGAATTATATAATAGTGAAACAGCACCTCTGTGGTAAACACTGGGAGCACTCGTTGAGAGTATAGCAGCCATCTCTAATGTTTTTGTTACACAGGGATTTATTATGTGTATGATGGTATTGCACCCATACACAGCAAGAGAGAAGTCGCTTTGTTGTTGTGTATTTTAAATATCCGACCGGACCACAAATTTCGCCACACGATATAATAAATGGATGCGTTTCAGGAAAAAGAAAAGTCACCTGCTGTGATTTTTCAAAAGCCTTCGACAAGGTGTAGAGGAAAGGAATTCTGCTAAAGCTGATCAGTAGGGAAGGTCTTCAACTGGATAAGAGATCCTTCCCACAGGTTAGATTCGGATAAGACAGAGAAAACAACTGTCACTGAAACTGGATGAGGGAATTCCCCAAGGAGCAGCTACGCCCCCTACCCTTTTTATCGCACTTATCAATGGTCTGCCCAAATAATCTACACATTGTGGACAAAAAGAGTTTTACGCTTGATGACCTTCCTTTTTGAAGACAGAGGCAGAACATATTAGCACCGTCAATGTAAGACTTGCAAGAGGCAATCAACGCCATAAGGAAGTGCACTGATAGCTGCGGAGCACCAAGAAACCAATATGACAGTAACAACTCTTCTTACTCTCCACCAAGACTAAAAAGGCCGATATTTACCTTGACAATCTCATAACAACAGAAACAAATCTAATTTACTAAGGAATCAAATTGTACAAAAGAAAAAATAATAAGGACTAACATACGGAAGACACCCAAAGAAAGCCACGCACAAATAAGGAATAATGAAACACACACACACACACACACACACACACACACACACACACACACACACACACACACACACACATAACTATCCAGAACCAGATGGGGAATTGAAGCAAACATCCCAAGGCGCATTTATGTATGATATTTGCTCTAAACCATATAATACGGAATCGGGGCATATACAACTGGAATCATTACATCAAGAATTAGACGTGACTGAGTTCAACAAACGAAAGATAGAGAAAGATGGCGGGTTTTGTGCGTTAGTGCTTCCATCGACGACAATAACATGTCAAAGATTATGTAATGTAGTACACGAAAAAGTTTTTCTCCGTTTTGTGGGCCGCGGATATAAAAAGGTTGAGAAACACTGATTTCGTTGAATATGTCATAGGGCAGGCTGTTTCGCGTACAGCAAACAGACTGTCATTTTGACGTATGATTAGCTCAAACCACAACAAACATACCATTACCCAAATGAGCACTTTGTTATCCATTATTATTTTCTCAAATTTCCACCTCCGTGGGTGTGTGTGTGTGTGTGTGTGTGTGTGTGTGTATATGCGTGTGCCTGTGTATATGCCTGTTTGTATGCGTGTATGTTTTCGTGTGCGCGAGCGCATGTGTATGTGAGCGTGTATGTGTGTGCGTGTGTGTATAGGAGTGTGTGAGCGTGTGTGTATGCGTGCGTGTGTATGTATTGTGTGTGTAAATATATGTATATAAGCAAGTCACATAACTGACACTATCCAGGCTAGTGGCTCACATGGCTTATGATGCCAGGCTCATTGTTATCGACCCATCGCAAGTCGCTGGCTGATTGGGTCCACGTCACGACAGTCGCCTGTATTTCTCAAGAGATTTCCTGGTACCCTCTGGCAGCTGGGTCGAGTATGCGTCTATTATAAAAGCTGTCCCTCATAATACCACCTGTTCAAACCCAGAACCTTCCCTCCAGCAAGCAAGCATCTTGTGCGCGTGCATGCTTGTGTATTTGTGTAGGCCATTTAGAAAAAGCAAAGAAGAAGAAGAATATGGAGGAGAGGATAGATTAAATCTATGGTGTACTAAACAAACACAGCACAGTCTATAACGACATATTCGACTCAAGATCGAAAACTTCATTTTCCCTGGTGACCAGCTCATTCTCCAATATCTCTTTCAACCAGATGCTAATTAAATTGATTCCCCCACTTCAGAGAAGTATTGGACCCGAATATGAACACAAGCCTGTGTAAGACACCACTGACCAGTAGTTCTGTATGGGAAGTAGCAAGTTTATTTTATTAGTGGTCAAGTCTCCTGCCACAGGTCACGGCGATCATCGTCTATCTGGTCTGGTCGAAATTTGCCCGCCGTAATGATTTCCATGCCCAGAGTCTCTCCAATATTTTGTGTACACCGTATGCTAGTTGACTCCTACTTGTTCTCTCCCCCTCCCCCTCTCTTTCTCTCTCCCTCCCCCTCTCTTTCTCTCCCCCTCCCCCTCTCTTGCTCTCCCCCTCCCCCTCTCTTTCTCTCCCCCTCTCTTTCTCTCCCCCTCCCCCCTCTCTCTCTCCCCTCCCCCTCTCTTTCTCTCCCCTCCCCTCTATTTCTCTCCCCCTCCTCCTCTCTTTCTCCCCCCTCCCCCTCTCTTTCTCTCCCCCTCTCTTTCTCTCCCCTCCGCCTCTCTTTCTCTTTCCCTCCCCCTCTCTTTCTCTCTTCCCCCATTTTGCAGTAAATTTGCCTTTCATTGCTTGCTGTTCTGTCTGAGCCAAATTAATATAATTTTAAGGTTCACAAAATATAAATTGTACATTTTACGGACAAATCTTGCTTTGTGTTATGATTGTCAAAAATTATATTGGGAGTGGGGTGAAGTATTTTTTTAGTAAAAGAAAGAGAAAGGTATAGATCTATGACAACGTTTATCTAATAGACTTACACTTGATCCATCGCGGGAACCGAGGTAGTGCTATTGCTAGACACTTGCCTGCCGGTCTGATAGTCGTAGGGTCGAATGCAAACCAAAACAGATTGTTATAATTGATCTAGGACACCTAGCTCCAGTGAGGCTAAAATGGGTACTAAAAATACCCTTGGAGATAAAGGCACCCCTGTGATGTTGACATACTCTTAGAGTGCGGGCTGGACTATAAAATATAAATTTTTTTCTTCAGCAGCGTGACAAGGGTAGTACTGTTGTAATCTATCAGTGCACATGTCGACATAAAATTCCACCCCCTCAATAATTATGCAAAAATACACATTTTAATTTTTAGCTTTTTCATTTTAATGTCATTTTATATATCTAAGACGACCTTATTTATATACAGTATCAAACAATACCCCTATCATATCAATATAGCTGATGATATAATTTCCTATATAAAACCCCAATTTTTTTTTCAATTTAAATTCCATTTATACAGGAAAAAAAAAATGCTACAATAATAACATTAATTATACACAAAATTAAATTAAAAAAAAAATATACACATCTAAAAACATCAGACATCGCTATCTTGGAGTCGCCACCAGCTCCCTCACTGCTCCTCCACAACTCCTCCCCACGGTATCTGTGGGAGGAGCCGTTTATTACTCTATGACCATTTGCCTTTCCTCGCTCCTATTGCAACATCCTTTCGTTTTTCCCCACTTTGCCCCTATATTCTCGGCTCCTTAGGATTATTCCGGAAATGTGCAGGAATGAGCTCACCTTGGAGTCTACAGCCGGGTGAACACTTAGAAGACGAAGAAGACGAGGAAAGGCTTTGAATACTCATTTCAGGCAAGGTCAAATTGTATCGGCTCCAATCAGCATGTTGAAGGATTGCATGCTGATGGCCCATATAGCGTACAGGTTATTTATACCTCTCTGCCAACATCTCGATAACTCCCCCCCGTCCAACAGTTGGCTGTATTTTAAATCCCAATAACGCCATGTCTGTTTTATCGATTCCCGATGTCGCTATGAAATTAGTGATTATTTATTGACTCTGATATCTCCCCTATTATCCATTTACAGGCTTCTACAACAGATGGTTGGTGTGGTAGCAAATATGATAGGGTACTGGCTTGGCAGCGTAAAAGCTGGGGGTCATACCTTTTGATGATAATTGTACTGAGTGTTATGTCTTGATAATGAACAGACTCATTTCTTGCAGCTTGTAATGTGCTAAACCTAAATATATGTGAACAATTTCTCTATAAGGTAAGGTATTCGAGTAACAAGTAGGGCCAAATATGTGCTTTATTTATATGTAAACAGAATTATTCAGCATGACAGCTAAACTAATTACAGGCATTTTAGTTCTCGGTTTCGACATTCCTCAGAAATATGTCTTCACAGATTTCAGCAGTTGGTTGGAAAGCTGACTAGGGTTCTGAAAAAAAATGGTGATCTAAACTAACAGGACCATATCAGGCCTATCACAAGCCCATACTGTGTAGACCAATCGACACCCGATGGGTGATTGGGTCAGCATGACACCGGCCGCTCCCCCCACCCCCCAAGTCTTTACCTGTTACCGATTTCCGGCTCGACCAGCCCCAGTATTCGAACGCGATTTAATGAAAACACGTTTCATGGCCCTAAGGTGACTTTGGTTTGGTACCAATGATGCTCAGCTCGACTACAATTACCAGGTGAGAGCTACTATAATGTAGAGGCTAGACAATCACCCGGTGAGAGCTACTATAGTGTAGCGGCTAGACAATCAGCCGGTGAGAGCTACTATAGTGTAGCGGCTAATCACCCGGTGAGAGCTGCTATAGTGTAGCGGCTAGACAATCAGCCGGTGAGAGCTGCTATAGTGTAGCGGCTAGACAATCAGCCGGTGAGAGCTACTATAGTGTAGCGGCTAGACAATCAGCCGGTGAGAGCTACTATAGTGTAGCGGCTAGACAATCACCCAGTGAGAGCTGCTATAGTGTAGCGGCTAGACAATCACCCAGTGAGAGCTACTATAGTGTAGGGGTTAGACAAACGCCCAGTGAGAGCTACTATAGTGTAGCGGATAGACAATCACCCGGTGAGAGCTACTATAGTGTAGCGGCTAGACAATCACCCGGTGAGAGCTACTATAGTGTAGCGGCTAGACAATCAGCCGGTGAGAGCTACTATAGTGTAGCGGCTAGACAATCAGCCGGTGAGAGCTACTATAGTGTAGTGGCTAGACAATCACCCGGTGAGAGCTACTATAGTGTAGTGGCTAGACAATCACACGGTGAGAGCTACTATAGTGTAGCGGCTAGACAATCAGCCGGTGAGAGCTACTATAGTGTAGTGGCTAGACAATCACCCAGTGAGAGCTACTATAGTGTAGCGGCTAGACAATCAGCCGGTGAGAGCTACTATAGTGTAGTCGCTAGACAATCACCCAGTGAGAGCTACTATAGTGTAGCGGCTAGACAATCGCCCAGTGAGAGCTACTATAGTGTAGCGGCTAGACAATCACCCGGTGAGAGCTACTATAGTGTAGCGGCTAGACAATCACCCGGTGAGAGCTACTATAGTGTAGCTACTTGACAATCAGCCGGTGAGAGCTACTATAGTGTAGTGGCTAGACAATCACCCGGTGAGAGCTACTATAGGTGAGAGCTAGACTATAGTGTAGAGCTACTATAGGTAGACAATCAGCCGGTGAGAGCTACTATAGTGTAGTGGCTAGACAATCACCTCGTGAGAGCTACTATAGTGTAGCGGCTAGACAATCACCCAGTGAGAGCTACTATAGTGTAGCGGCTAGACAATCACCCAGTGAGAGCTACTATAGTGTAGCGGCTAGACAATCGCCCAGTGAGAGCTACTATAGTGTAGCGGCTAGACAATCACCCAGTGAGAGCTACTATAGTGTAGCGGCTAGACAATCACCCGGTGAGAGCTACTATAGTGTAGCGGCTAGACAATCACCCGGTGAGAGCTACTATAGTGTAGCGGCTAGACAATCACCCGGTGAGAGCTACTATAGTGTAGCGGCTAGACAATCACCCGGTGAGAGCTACTATAGTGTAGCGGCTAGACAATCACCCGGTGAGAGCTACTATAGTGTAGTGGCTAGACAATCACCCGGTGAGAGCTACTATAGTGTAGCGGCTAGACAATCACCCGGTGAGAGCTACTATAGTGTAGCGGCTAGACAATCACCCGGTGAGAGCTACTATAGTGTAGCGGCTAGACAATCACCCAGTGAGAGCTACTATAGTGTAGCGGCTAGACAATCACCCAGTGAGAGCTACTATAGTGTAGCGGCTAGACAATCACCTATAGTGAGAGCTACTATAGTGTAGCGGCTAGACAATCACCCAGTGAGAGCTACTATAGTGTAGCGGCTAGACAATCACCCAGTGAGAGCTACTATAGTGTAGCGGCTAGACAATCACCCAGTGAGAGCTACTATAGTGTAGCGGCTAGACAATCACCCAGTGAGAGCTACTATAGTGTAGCGGCTAGACAATCAGACAATCCCAGTGAGAGCTACTATAGTGTAGCGGCTAGACAATCACCCAGTGAGAGCTACTATAGTGTAGCGGCTAGACAATCACCCAGTGAGAGCTACTATAGTGTAGCGGCTAGACAATCACCCGGTGAGAGCTACTATAGTGTAGCGGCTAGACAATCACCCAGTGAGAGCTACTATAGTGTAGCGGCTAGACAATCAGCCGGTGAGAGCTACTATAGTGTAGCGGCTAGACAATCAGCCAGTGAGAGCTACTATAGTGTAGCGGCTAGACAATCACCCAGTGAGAGCTACTATAGTGTAGCGGCTAGACAATGTAGTGCACCCGGTGAGAGCTACTATAGTGTAGCGGCTAGACAATCACCCGGTGAGAGCTACTATAGTGTAGCGGCTAGACAATCACCCAGTGAGAGCTACTATAGTGTCAGCGGCTAGACAATCACCCGGTGAGAGCTACTATAGTGTAGCGGCTAGACAATCACCCAGTGAGAGCTACTATAGTGTAGCGGCTAGACAATCACCCAGTGAGAGCTACTATAGTGTAGCGGCTAGACAATCACCCAGTGAGAGCTACTATAGTGTAGCGGCTAGACAATCACCCAGTGAGAGCTACTATAGTGTAGCGGCTAGACAATCAGCCGGTGAGAGCTACTATAGTGTAGCGGCTAGACAATCACCCGGTGAGAGCTACTATAGTGTAGCGGCTAGACAATCACCCAGTGAGAGCTACTATAGTGTAGTGGCTAGACATCATCACCAGTGAGAGCTACTATAGTGTAGCGGCTAGACAATCAGCCGGTGAGAGCTACTATAGTGTAGCGGCTAGACAATCACCCAGTGAGAGCTACTATAGTGTAGCGGCTAGACAATCACCCAGTGAGAGCTACTATAGTGTAGCGGCTAGACAATCACCCAGTGAGAGCTACTATAGTGTAGCGGCTAGACAATCACCCAGTGAGAGCTACTATAGTGTAGCGGCTAGACAATCACCCAGTGAGAGCTACTATAGTGTAGCGGCTAGACAATCACCCGGTGAGAGCTACTATAGTGTAGCGGCTAGACAATCACCCAGTGAGAGCTACTATAGTGTAGCGGCTAGACAGTTGCCCGGTGAGAGCTACTATAGTGTAGCGGATAGACAATCAGCCGGTGAGGCTACTATAGACAATCAATCACCCGGTGAGAGCTACTATAGTGTAGTGGCTAGACAATCACCCGGTGAGGCTAGTGTAGCGGCTAGACAATCACCCGGTGAGAGCTACTATAGTGTAGCGGCTAGACAATCACCCGGTGAGAGCTACTATAGTGTAGCGGCTAGACAATCACCCAGTGAGAGCTACTATAGTGTAGCGGCTAGACAATCACCCGGTGAGAGCTACTATAGTGTAGCGGCTAGACAATCACCCGGTGAGAGCTACTATAGTGTAGCGGCTAGACAATCACCCAGTGAGAGCTACTATATAGTGTAGTGGCTAGACAATCGGCCCGGTGAGAGCTGAGACTACTATAGTGTAGCGGCTAGACAATCAGCCGGTGAGAGCTACCGGTGAGAGCTAGACAATTGCCCAGTGAGAGCTACTATAGTGTAGTGGCTAGACAATCACCCGGTGAGAGCTACTATAGTGTAGCGGCTAGACAATCAGAGCTACCGGTGAGAGCTACTATAGTGTAGTGGCTAGACAATCACCCGGTGAGAGCTACTATAGTGTAGCGGCTAGACAATCACCCGGTGAGAGCTACTATAGTGTAGCGGCTAGACAATCACCCTAGTGAGAGCTACTATAGTGTAGCGGTAGACAATCAGCCGGTGAGAGCTACTATAGTGTAGTGGCTAGACAATCACCCGGTGAGAGCTACTATAGTGTAGCGGCTAGACAATCACCCAGTGAGAGCTACTATAGTGTAGCGGCTAGACAATCAGCTACTATAGTGTGAGAGCTACTATAGTGTAGCGGCTAGACAATCAGCCGGTGAGAGCTACTATAGTGTAGCGGCTAGACAATCAGCTGATGAGAGCTACTATAGTGTAGCGGCTAGACAATCAGCCGGTGAGAGCTACTATAGTGTAGCAGCTAGACAATCAGCCGGTGAGAGCTACTATAGTGTAGTGGCTAGACAATCACCCAGTGAGAGCTACTATAGTGTAGTGGCTAGACAATCACCCAGTGAGAGCTACTATAGTGTAGCGGCTAGACAATCACCCGGTGAGAGCTACTATAGTGTAGCGGTTAGACAGTCGCCTGCGGATCCGAAGGTTGTGAGTTCAGGTCTCTACAGACTGACTGTTTTTGAACAATAAATTCAAAAAATGTGGTTTTCCTCCTCCTCCTTCTTTTCATTCTTCCCTCCTTCTTTTTATTCTCTCCTTCTCCTCCTTTTCATATTCCCCTCCTCCTACTTTCCCCCTCCTTCTCCTCCTCATCCTCCCTCTTTTTCTTCTGCTCGTTTTCTTCCTCTCCTTTTCTTCTATTCCCTCTCCTCCTTTTTTTTTTTTATCTTTTCTTCCTTTTCTCCTTTACTATTTCCTCTGTCGAGGGGAAACGTTGTAAGAGTTTTTGTTTTGTTTTTGCATCAACCACTGACAAATGGTACTGTATAGTTTCTCAAATGTTATCGTTTCGTCATGTTCTTATTCTAGAACGGGTTCTGCAGCCCTCTTCTCTGTTGGGACGTGCATCATGTGGCATAACATCATTCTAAGTGGCAACAACCATTGTATTTTCTGTTTGCGGAAGGTTATCCCCTAATGTTCATGCACCGATCCTGTCTCTTATGGCTTAGTTGCTTATTCGATCTCTTGTGGTCACCCCATCAGCCATGTTCAGGTTTCTAGTTCATTTTCGTTTCTATGCTGTTGTGTGTGTCTGGCACTTTTACATACGGTTGGAATAAAAATGCTAATCATGAGATGCTACTTTATTTAAGTCTATACTCTTTTACCTAGTTGACCAACATAGGGCAGAAATGAATGTTGTATCTTTGAGGTGTCCCAATATACTTGTGCGTGCGTGTGTCTATGTGTGTGTGTGTGTGTATTTGTAGTTCTATTGGGGTTGTCCAGTCCCTTATACTGTTATAGCGGTTTTTTGTAATTGGTGCTGGCATTGGTACATTTTCATCTGATGTTCCAGGGGATCTGGCTGACACTTAACACTCAGGGGAGAGGACAGATGGACATACAACCCGATTGTTACCGGTACCATAGGGGCAGGGGCCGACCGACACGAAGATGGGCACAGGATATAAGTGACTCTTTGAGTGTGAAAGTGCATGAGGCGGGAGAACTGGCGAGAGCCCGAGTTTCTTTCTGCAAAGGACCTGCTACATGATGATGGCCATAGGGGTTGGAATTCTGCGCTTGTTGCCGAGGGTGGGGAAGAAGCGCATATGGTTTAGGTCTAGGTTTATACGACGGATCAACATTATAGCACAATGGTGGTAACCCATCAGTTCTTCGTTCTACTTCTGACTCAAGAGCGAGTCCGAAGAATCCCAGCGCAGTGCACGAACTCTGTAGCACCGGCGAGGCTCCTGAAATAATATAGGTATATTCCTAACTACTATTTTTCGATTTCCAAATGCCAATGTAATTTTCACGTGCGCAGCAATACACAGGATTATGGAAACGCTTATTGAAATGTCTTAGGTACTGTGAACTCATAACTGTCATGGTGCCAGATCCATAATTGTATAAATCAATCAGCACTCAATGGGTGACGTGGGCAGTGATTGTTAGGTCATTTCCTTTACTTTCCAGGAACAGCTTTGTCTAGCTACTGTCCTACCTCGCCTGTCACTTCCCAATGCATTGAAATGTTTTGTCTTAGACTGAGAATTCCCTGGCCTGGCCACTAGCTGTTACTGCTTTTCCCTAGAAATACTAATTATCGTCATCCCTTTGTGGGTTGAAATGTTTAGATATTTTGAAGCTCCACCTCGGCTATTGCCGGGAGCCATAAATATAGCCCGGCCTTTAAATGTCCTTACGGCTGATCAGCGTTTTCGGGACCTCTCAACGTTTGATTCTCATCCGCATGGGGATACTTTGTGTCACTGGGTGTTTATCGCTTGTGTGATGTCCTGGTGGGGTACAACTTACTACCTACCTACCTAGAAATACTGCGGCTCGTACATGCCTCTGTATCAATTTATGTCGTCGTTTCTTTTAACATTCCCATCCAAACGTCGCGTGAGCTATCCCTGGTGATGAAACAAATGCTTCTTTAGTATATCAGCTAAACGGTCAACATTTACTGCTGGTACATTTATAGAAACTATACATTATAAACACATATTTTTGAGTATGAATAAAAACAATGTAAAATAAACTTGTGCTGTGATCTGTAATCGTTTAGTCTGGTAGTCTGGTAGTCTTAGTTTTAGTTTTATAGCAAACGGGGCACCCCCATCCTTGCTCCGCTCCTGAGCCAACGAAAAACACAGAATGTTTATCACAGTCCCTTGTGGAAAGATTGGCAGACTGCTGTCTCAGCATATCTAGCATACACACGCATTGAAAGCATACAGTAGCCATCCGAAGTACTAACACAAACAGTCCGACATTAGAAATGCAGTTCATCATTGATGGTAGCAGAAGTCACGAACAGATCAGCAGTTGCACACGCGATCAAATTTAATCACATAAGGACACCACCAACATTGCGATAACAAGCATCGAGCTATTTTCTAGATCTACAGTTCACATCACCTCGTTGGTCACAGTAAAAAAATAAATATTCCAAATGAAATCCGCAGCTCACAGTGTCAAGCCATGCATTCAACTCAGAAGCTGGGCGACGAAACTATATCCTGTCAGTCTACAAATGGAGCAAAATTGCATCGGCCACCGTCTGGCAGAAGCAACAAATTTGCCTCGTCTCCAAACAGTGCCCGTACCTAGCGTCCATTTTGACCGGAAGTGTATCGTTTAGGAGTATCTGTATTTGGATTCTGACATTGAGAAGTATAGTAAAGCGACCTGAGAACGTGAAGGGGTCAGTGTGTCGTAACGGCAGATGAAAGAAAAGCATATTCACTGGAAAGCATACTTACTGGAAAGCAAGCTAGTATCCAAGAGAGGTGGCTGGATACCCACACCAGATTTTCTCCCTAAGACTCACTTTATCGCCTCTCTAGAGAGGGACAGTGTATTATATTCAGACTAAGGACTGGGCACAACAGATTTCGTCAACATATGTTCAAATTTTTCGGTGTAGGAAATACGGAGACGTGTCCCTGCAGCGTGGCACCCGAAAATGCTGAGCATGTGCTCCAACACTGTCAACTGTATGCTGACAACAGAGACGCAATCTGGCCTGTTCCAACCACAATGAAGACATAACTGTATGGTACACGAGAAGATATGGATTGCACAATAGCTTTCATAAAGGCTATCGGCCTCCTGATATAAGTTTTCTGTCAGAAGGATTGAAGAAGAAGAAGAAGAGACTGGAAAGCGATCATCATCATCATCATGTAGCAGGTCCTTTGAAGAACGTCGCTCAAAAGAAAACTTCGTCTACATTCTCTGGCGGGATTGTATACTGAGTTTACCTTTGGTGTTTTTGACTGACGGGATTGTTTACTAAGTTGTTACTTATGGTGCTTTCGACAAGCGGGATTGTATACCTAATTTAATTATGGCGTTTTCTCTACCGGGATTGTATTCCGAGTTTTTTTTAATGGTGTTATCAACTGTCAAGACTGTATGAAGAGTTTGATTATAGTGATTTCGACAAGCGGGATTGTACATGCAGTTTAATTATGGCGTTTTCAACCGGTGGGAATACTATACCTAGTTCAATTATATTGTTTTCGACTGGCGGGATTGTATACCTAGATTACTTATGGTGATTTAGACTGGTGGAATTGTATACTCACTTCACTTGTGGTGTTTTTGACTGGTGGGATTGTACACCCAGTTTAATTATGATGTTTTCGACTGACAGGAGTGTATAATTAGTTTACCTATGTTTTTTGCGACTAGCTGGATTGTACACCCAGTTTAATTATGTTTTTTTTTTTTTATTGGTGGGATTGTATACCCAGTTTACTTTTGGTGTTTTTGACTGGCTATATTGTATACATAGTTTAATTCTGGTGTTTTCGACTGGCGGTATTGTATACACAGTCTATAGTGTTTTCGACTGGCGGTATTGTATACACAGTCTATAGTGTTTTCGACTGGCGGTATTGTATACACAGTCTATAGTGTTTTCGACTGGCGAGGATTGCATACCGAGCTTACAGTGTTTTCGACTAGCCGCGTTGAATAGTTAGTTGCGCATCCTCAACAAGACGTTGCAAAACCAATCCTAGCATTGGTTGGTAGTATGTGATTCCACGAGGCAATTTTACGTGCCTTAGTTTGTCTTTTTTTGGGGGCGAAAATGTCGACTCTGGCTACCACTGTTGAAACCAACAGAAGGTATTTTGCTGCCAAATGACGTGCAGTTGGGATCTAACCCGGCGTCCTGGAATAGCTAAGCGCCTAAGCTAAAATCCTAATTATTGTATGCCAAGTTATTGTATTGCATACATGACTGACTAAGTTGTTTTTTTTTTTAGTTATGCTATTCTGTGCCTGACTGGCAGAGTGAATTCCAGTTTATAGTATTTGATAAGAGAATGGTGAAGTGGCATTACGAATTATGGTTGTATTTATATATGTTATCAGTGTCTATCATGGTTGTATACCGAATTATGTTATAATTAATATACACGATTGGAGGAGCTTGTAAATGTTGTATACCGAAATATATAAATATTGGTATGCATGATTGGAGAAGATTTTATACGCTGTGTGCCGAATTGGAATTGAATCACTTGCTCACGTGGCTGTATTTGGATTAATATTCTAGCATTTTGGATTAGTTGTTTTTTACAAATCCAGAAACCATGAGTTGTAAACCATTTGACTTGCTACTATGGATATCGAAAATATAGTTGTATACTATGTTTCAGACTCCTGCGGTAGATTTTCTCAGTGTTATGCAAAACGTTGTAATATCGCCCTTAATAGATTCGCGTTATCAAATAAACATTTCAAACTGTATTTCGATTTCGCTGCTTATGCTGCCCCTTACGGTGCGGCCTGTATCATAGCACGGCATGTCTAGATATGTGACTTGCCTTGGAGACGGTGTTACGAATGTTTTTGCTTATTCTGCTAAAAAAAAAAAAAAAAACATTCTGTTTTCGACAAACATGACCAGCTTCTGAAAATCTAAATAGGTTGGTTTTGCTGAAAATTATTCGTTTCGAAAACGTAATTTGAGATTTCGACATTAGTACACATTTAACCCGTTTGTGTGTAGACATATTTCTGAATAATTTCTTATTCAGATAGCAACCTCTTAACAACCTCACTTTGGTTGTATACACTAGCAGCCTTCTATTCTTTCGTATCTATATATGTCTGAAATCGTCCATGCTGCAGGAGATCGCAGATTATGGAGAGGCATGATCGCCCACGCCAGTCAGCAAGGCACCTGATGATGATGACTTGCACAGTATGTGTTTAATTTACTAAAGAAACAGATCAGTTTAATTTTTTGAGGTAACAATTTCGATTGCTGAGGAAACACAAGAACATAAATTACGGGAAACATTGGTAGGACAAAACCAGCTTTTAAAAGCCCGGGATAAAATAGGTCTGAATAATATTGTTTTATAACCAAATTGCATACGTTTAATTCTAATGCTATTGCAATTTTAACATAAACTAGTGAAGTTTCTCCACTGACAACAGCATCCGAGAATCAGTTGCATTCTAAAAAGTGCCAACCATTTCATAACCATGACAAAAAATTCAAGAAATGAAAACAAATGTCCTCACAACTGCTGGTATCAATAGTTATTAGATCCAGAAGATGGTGATATATTGGTTGCATCATGAAGAGAAAAGAGCAGATAATACTAAAGGTGCAATGCAGCTCCAGCAGGCAGTGTCTTTCACCTTGGATTGTACAGTCTCTGGGACAGCTCATCGTCTATAAGGCGTTGTCAGTAATGTCTGTCAACAACATTCTTTATCACGTATTTTTAATCAACTCTGAAACTGATGATCCTAAATACCATGATGTCAAACTGGCTCTCTCGGTCTCCCACTGCCTCTCTTCCCCTAAACTTTCTTACCGTCACGATGTACTCCAGTTCTCTCTGAGGTCTTTCAAGCCCTTCTAAAGAGGAGATTATTTTTTTTTGGGGGGGGGGGGGGGGGGGGGGGGGGGGGGGGGGGGGGGCTAAAGTAACAAAGTAAGGGATTAAGATATGTTTTTGAAGTTAAAGACGACCGACGTGATAGCTATCATATTACTCACCGAGTGTCAGTCAGTGTATACAATGAAGCTAACACCGTATATTCAGTGAGTTTAAGCACGGAAAAAGATTTTTATGTGCAACCTACCACTTCATTTCAGCCCATGTATTTTTTCAAATTACCACGAAAACATTTAGGAGTCGCGATGGCGTGGCGTCTAGACGCTAGCCTGTGGATCCGAACGTCGTGGGTTCATACCCGCAAACTGCCCACATTTTTTCTTCAGACATGACCTTGGTTCCCAAGTTAACGCAGCCTTAAATGGGTACCATATAGAGTCATGGGAAGCGAAGGCGACCGGCGTTATGTAAACCACACTACCCATAGAGGTCTATGAAAATATGATTTTTTCCAAGTCTCATTTGCCTGATGCGCCACAGACGTGTAAAGTTAAAGAAAAGATCTGTTTACCAGGCCTTCCTGTGTAGTGGCATAAATGGCTAGATCTATATTTATAGACCAATCGGTACTCGGTTGTTGGTGTGGTTAACATGACGCCGGTCGCCTCTACCTGGCAAGTCAAGGGACCTTTATATGAAAACATTGACTGTGAGAAGGTCAATATGAACTTTGGCAATTAACAAAACTGGCGCATTATTATTTTGGATCTAAATTAGCCACAGAAGTATAGAAATTGCATTTATTGTATCTTTATTATCATAGCTACCTAATTGAGCTTCCTGAATTATTATCCTATTTCACTTCTGATTTTTTTTTCCATCACATATCGACAGTTTTACTGGCGGTATGGATTCTACTGCTGATTGTCCTGTGTGATTTGAATTCGTTTAAAGCTTTTTATTAGGCGAAATCAAAAATGCTTATCTGCGTGTATGTCACAGAATCTATTAACGTTTATTTCAGCCCATGGCTGTTTCTTCGGCCAAGTTCTTTCAAAGCTGTATGGACTACTGTATGAGTGATGGTGTCTTTAACTATAGGCTATTGTAGGCAGTTGCAAAATCTCGAAATCTCGGGGTTCGAAGTCAGCTGTAGGTTATTTTGTAGTAGACAACTATGGAATTAACCTCGTACCGTTCGGAAAGCAATGATAACCTTCCCCCCCCCCCCATCCCCCACATTCTATGATACTTGAATTCAGTAGTTTTGTGATAAAAAAGCGCTAGAAGTAAGGTCTGCATTGCCAGTGCAGTCGTCACTTCCTGTACAGGTTAGGACTTCAGTTCTGACGTACTACTCAACCTAAAATTATCTAGTAAAACCAAACATTAAAAAAATCAGTACTGAGGCTGACGTGCAGAGTCTTGAGCCGCACTTGCAACCAGCTTTAACTATGTGTGAGGAAACTTGTGTGGTCTAGTGGCTAGCATGCTTGCTTTATCCCCATGAGTTCGAATCACCTTGGAGACGATATTCAAAATGTCACATCGTTACCCACAGAGTGTCCAAACCACATCCCCACGCATAAAGTGTCTAGATCACATCGTCACCCATAGAGTGTCCAGACCACATTGCAAATCATAGAGTGTCCAGACCACATTGCAAACCATAGAGTGTCCGGACCACATCGCAACCCACAGAGTGTCCAGACCACATACCCAACCATAGAATGTCTAGATCACATCTCCACCCATAAAGTGTCCAGATCACATCGCCACCCATAGAGTGTCCAGATCACATCGCCACACATAGAGTGTCCAGATCACATCGCCACCCATAGAGTGTCCAGACCACAACGCCACACATAAAGTGTCCAGATCACATCGCCACCCATAGAGTGTCCAGATCACATCGCCACACATAGAGTTTCCAGATCACATCGCCACCCATAGAGTGTCCAGACCACATTGCCACCCATAGAGTGTCCAGACCACATCGCCACACACAGAGTGTCTAGACCACATCGCCACCCTCAGAGTGTCTAGACCACATCGCCACCCATAGGTTCTAGACCACATCGCCACCCATAGAGTTCTAGACCACATCGCCACCCATAGAGTGTCTAGACCACATCGCCACCCATATAGTGTCTAGACCACATCGCCACCCATATAGTATCTAGACCACATCGCCACCCATATAGTATCTAGACCACATCGCCACCCATATAGTATCTAGACCACATCGCCACCCATATAGTATCTAGACCACATCGCCACCCATATAGTATCTAGACCACATCGCCACCCATATAGTATCTAGACCACATCGCCACCCATATAGTATCTAGACCACATCGCCACCCATATAGTATCTAGACCACATCGCCACCCATATAGTATCTAGACCACATCGCCACCCATAGAGTTCTAGACCACATCGCCACCCATATAGTATCTAGACCACATCGCCACCCATAGAGTTCTAGACCACATCGCCACCCATAGAGTTCTAGACCACATCGCCACCCATAGAGTTCTAGACCACATCGCCACCCATAGAGTTCTAGACCACATCGCCACCCATAGAGTTCTAGACCACATCGCCACCCATATAGTGTCTAGACCACATCGCCACCCTCAGAGTGTCTAGACCACATCGCCACCCATAGGTTCTAGACCACATCGCCACCCATAGAGTTCTAGACCACATCGCCACCCATAGAGTTCTAGACCACATCGCCACCCATATAGTGTCTAGACCACATCGCCACCCATATAGTATCTAGACCACATCGCCACCCATATAGTATCTAGACCACATCGCCACCCATATAGTATCTAGACCACATCGCCACCCATAGAGTTCTCGACCACATCGCCACCCATAGAGTTCTAGACCACATCGCCACCCATAGAGTTCTAGACCACATCGCCACCCATAGAGTTCTAGACCACATCGCCACCCATAGAGTTCTAGACCACATCGCCACCCATAGAGTTCTAGACCACATCGCCACCCATAGAGTTCTAGACCACATCGCCACCCATATAGTGTCTAGACCACATCGCCACCCATAGAGTTCTAGACCACATCGCCACCCATATAGTATCTAGACCACATCGCCACCCATAGAGTTCTAGACCACATCGCCACCCACAGAGTGTCCAGACCACATCGCCACCCATATAGTGTCTCGACAAAATCACCACCCACAGAGCGTCTAGACCACATCGGCACTCACACAGTGTCTAGACCACATCACCACCCACATAATTTCTAGACCACTTCGTCACTCACAGAATTTCTTGACTACATCATCACCCACATACTTTCTAGACCATATTGCCACCTTCAGTGTTTATAACATCACCACCCAGATACCGAAACATTTTTTTTTTTTTAATTCCTTTTATTGTCACTGATATTTTTTGTCCTCTTTTGGACGTCCAGTGTACAAGACTACTGATTAAAGGTTTATGACATGGTTTCAAACAGCAAACAGCAGCTATAAGAATTAACAACTGTTTAGGTTCATTTCAAAGCATAAGTAGGGGCGTACGACAAGGATGTGTACCATCACCTGATTTGTTTTCAATATATAGTGTATATATAATGAGATCTTTAATTGATATACCCATTGTGGTTGGTGGGCACAATATAAACAATTTACGTTATGCTGATGACACAGTCTTGATAGCAACAAGTCAGAAAGAACTACAGGAAATGATAGACATTGTGGTGTTAGAAAGTGGAAGAATGGGCCTCAGTTTGAATAATGGGAAGACAGAAGTAATGGTGGTATCAAAGAAACGAATTATTCCTAAATGTGTAACAAAAGTCGATGTTGTTATTTTAGGACAAGTACAGAAATTGAAGTATCTGGGCACATGGATAACATCAGATGGAAGATGCGTAACTGAGATAAGAAACAGAATAGGACAGGAAAAAACTGCATTTTATAAAATGAAGAACATCTTGTGCAATATGTCCTTGTCATTGAGAGTTAGAAAAAGAATTCTTGCTTGCTACATACATCCAGTCTTAACATATGGCTGTGAATCCTGGACAATCGGTAGGGGGGCGAAACAATTTATTGAGGCCTCAGAGATGTGGTTTTACAGAAGAATGCTTATAATACCTTGGACAGCCAAAAAGAACAACCAAGAGATTTTGAAAGAGGCGGGAGCCCGAAGACAACTTATCACAGACATCAGAATGAGACTGTCATCATTTTTCGGCGATGTTAAGAGAAGAGAGAAAATAGAACATGTTGTGACCACTGGGAAGATCTGTGGAAGGAGGGATAGAGGAAGACAACGAGAGAAGATTCTTGACAGTCTTGTTGCATGGCATGGAGGTGTGTCGGCACACGAACTGATACATGCTGCAGGAGATCGTGAATTATGGAGAGGCATGATCGCCCACGCCAGTCGGCAAGGCATCTGATGATGATGATTATGATGATGACATGGTTTCACAATGCAATAGTCGACGTTACAATAGTTTGATTCAAACAGTGGGGTATTTAGAAAAAAGACATTCAGGCAGTGGCACGAGAGTCCCACCATAAGAAGATTGGGTCTTCACTACATAAAATTCCACTTGTTAGCAGTGGATAAATTGCAGTTATCCTTCCTAGAGGAGACTGCACAGTTGTTTATGTCGACACCAAGACTCGACCAAGAAAATAAAAATGTCATCTAGTGTTCTTTATTGCCCAGGACAGCGAAAATAAAAGCAACAACGCAAAAGGATTATTTTATAAATCTGTCATTAACTATTTGCATGAAACATAAACCTGGACTTTATTATTCTGTAAGCCACGTCGTAGTGCAAATTGTTGTTTCCATATTTAATTACTCATTACTGTAAAATATCTCCTTTCATGTGTGCATGCATTAATGAAAGCGTTAATATGTTTTTTTTGGCGTGGCTAATGTTTTATCACGTTACTCAATTTTGTTGTTGTTGCTGTGTTTATCCTAACCTTCCATTTCGTAGAATTGACCAATAAGGGCAATTAGCGCTTCGGTAAATTATCTTTTAGAGTTAAATCTACACCGCTTTCTGCATTATACCGGGTTCGCGTTCGCGTTTGTAGATGGAATATGTATGAACTATACGAAGTTTATTTGGTGAAACAACTGTGAATGCATCTGTCTTATTTATACCTCATTGTGTTTCTGCTGTTATTGTCGCCTACTTCGTGTTTCTCGATGAACCATTTGTCTCTTTTTTAGTTACAGTTATTTCTTTTTTTTTTTAACTCTATTGTCAATGTTTATTATCGCCACTCTCTGCTGCCCTCCCCCTCTTTTTGTTAAAATCCGTGAAATGAAACATTTCTACCGTGACCGAACATGTCAACGTGACAATTTGAGGGGTCTGCTGGAAAAAAAAGGGGGTTGGGCGGGTTACACATGTGTTCTTACAGTAAAAGTCCAAAGTATTTGTTAAATTTATACAGTTTCCTTTCTATAATAATTTAAAGACATTTCAGCGCTTTGAAATTCTTATTTTTTATATACACTGTAAACTTCTTTTTTGCTGCTTCCATCATTCTTCAAATGATACCGCTAGAATCTTGACACCTCTGTTGCTTATTATGAAGCGTGTTCAGTTACAGTCATCTGAGATTGTACACAACTGGCGTGTGATCATTACTACAGTCCGCTTCTGGAATCGATTTTGACGACCTAACAGTATTCGCAGAGACTTGTTTTTATCAGCACAAAATCAGTGGCAATGCTGATTCGTAGCCTGCGCTGTTCCAAGTTTGCTGTATTGACTCCAACATATATAAAAAATGTGTTCGTTGCAATGTTCGGGAATCTGTTCATTGCGTTTCTTCGTTGATAATTATATTGTTCACAGCATATTGTCTTATGTATAGTCAAAAAGGTTTCATTCATACGTTCTTCCATGCCACAGAGGATGATAGATTGTTAAACATCTTCTTTCTCCCAGTCCCCCTCTGCCTCCTCCTCCATAGCCTCCCCATTGTTACGACAGACTCCACTGTACTCCATGCTGGCAGCCTGCCTAAATAATGTAGATTGTCTCTTTCTGGTGCAGCCTAAATAATGTAGATTTTCTCCTTCTGCTGCAGCCTAAATAATGTAGATTGTCCCCTTCTGGTGCAGCCTAAATAATGTAGATTTTCTCCTTCTGGTGCAGCCTAAATAATGTAGATTTTCTCCTTCTGATGCAGGTATTTCGTGCTCTTCATGAATTAATTTCTTTTAAGACATCTTCATTACGTTTTTATCTTTCACATACTTTGAGTTTTCCTAACTACCTGACTGATCATCACTTTCCTTACTTTTACTGTTGTTATTTAGGATGTTCTTGTTTGGCTTTTTGTTAGTTCCCTCTTGTTATAAAACTAATATCTGTTAGTGGTTTGTTTGAATTTAAATCTACTACTATTCTGTCCACGTGACATACAATAAACAAGACAGTTATGTTTCGTTGCTTACCATTGCAGCTGGTAAATTAATCCATATGGTGCTCCCATACATGATTTATACATTTGAAGGATATTTTCTAAAGCAATAAACTGTGTGGTATATGGTGCTAGCCCCATACTTTAGTTGTACATGTGAGCCAAGTCCTCAAAAAGTACTGATAAGTTAGACTATTCCAAACATGAATTCTTTACTTGTACAAAATACAAAGATTTATATATGTATAACAACAGTGTAATCAACAGTATTATGTCTGACTGACGGATAGTATTCGATGTTTGCACTCAGGCATCGTCTAGCATCAGACTGGAAACAGAGAACTCAAACAGATTAATGTGTACCGGGGAGAGATGGAACATAAACATATCTGATAGAAATCTACTAAAACATGTAAACAAAGCATTAGTTTTGTAGTTTTTTCTTAGCGTTCGTGGGCTGTAAAAACAACGAAAAGTTTTAGTTGTTCGTCCATCTTTGGACCTGGGTGTTGCTTTGATTTCGACACTAACAGGAGGCTCAAATAGTTCATTACTGAACAAACAGATTTCAAGACTGACAGGAACCTCGAACCATTCAAGCAGTTGGGCAAACTACTGAACAAACAGATTTCGGCACTGGCAGGAGGCTCAAACCGTTCAAGCAGTTGGGCAAACTACTGAACAAACAGATATCGACACTGGCAGGAGCCTCGAACAGTTCAAGCAGTTGGGCAAACTACTGAACAAACAGATTTCGGCACTGACAGGAACCTCGAACCGTTCAAGCAGTTGGGCACACTACTGAACAAACAGATTTCGACACTAGCTTGAACCTCGAACCGTTCATGCGTTCGGGCAAACTACTGAATAATCAGATTTCGACACTGGCATTAACCTCGAACCGTTAAAGCAGTTGGGCAAACTCCTGAACAAACAGATTTCGACACTGGCAGGAGGCTGGAACCGTTTAAGCAGTTGGGCACACTACTGAACAAACAGATTTCGACACTGGCAGGAACCTCGAACCATTTAAGCAGTTGGGCAAACTCCTGAACAAACAGATTTCGACACTGGCAGGAGGCTCAAACCTTTCAGGCAGTTGGGCAAACTACTGAACAAACAGATTTCGGCACTGGCAGGAAGCTCAAAGCGTTCGTGAAATAATGGCAAACTACTGAACAAACAGGTGTCAAGAAAAACCATAAACAGTTGAACATTGCCGGGATTAGTTTGCAGTAACTTGTAACAGATGTGCAAACAACTTACCCACAAGGCGTGGTAAAATAATACAAAGACGATGGTTACTGTTTTAAATATTTACATTGTAATTTATATATATATATATATATATATATATATATATATATATATATATATATATATATATATATATATGTCTTTGGGCTGAAGAAATATGAATTAGCATGCTCCATACACGTCTGCTAACACATACTGTGTATATTTGTTTGTTTTAGTATCCAGAAGCCTTGAGTTGTTAACCCTTAGGCTCGGTATTATGGATATCGCAACCTTTCGGCCTTGATTTCATTGTAAATACCGTAAATCTGGGAGAAAATGTGGCTTTCCTGCCTACCCCGGGATTGAACCCGGACCACAAGGAGTACGTCACCCGGTCTCCACGAAATCCGGTTTAGCCAATTCCGCTAGAGAGCCGGGCATACTGTGTGTATATGTTTACATGGTAATATGTGTCGCCCGAGCTCGCCTGCGGATCGCAAGGTCGTGGGTTTGGATCCTGACGGAACCAGATTTGTTTTAAAATGGCCTTGGCTTTAGGGTAGACTAGCCCTAAATGAACACCATGTACAGGCCTGGGAAGTAAATGCGACAGGCGGGATGCTGACGACTTCACTAATTAAGTGCCGGTTGGTCTATTAAATATAAATATAGCTCTACATGTCCAATACGCCTAGGGCGCGGAACAGGTTCCTTGACTTTACCTTTTTTTTTTATGTTGCGCCAGCCACCCACAAATTTGGCAAACCACAATAATTTCTGACAGACAAGCTTGCATTTAACTGACCAAAAAAAAAAAAAAAATCAGCCCTCAATAACACGACAAAACCGCGGAGCCGCACATACTGGATCAGTTAGCCAGAGACTAGAGTTGGTGGAGTTGAAACGATTATATAATTAATGAGACTGGGCTGGTCACCTTATAAAGCACACAGTTAAATGGAGGTTATTCCAGTTCACACCAGCTGCGGCGGTGCTAGAGCAGATGTCAGCGGAAATCATATTTTCTTTCTTTGTGAGTATAGGTTTTCAGGTATTCCCTTGGTTTGACCGAATCGACAGCCCTGTTTTAACTTTTTTTTTTAAATGGAGTTGTTTTCATTCATTCATTGTCACTGCATGTAATTTAACAGTGGGATAAATTGAAGCAAGTCATTAAATCCGCGATGTGTGTAAAAGCGTTTAATTTATCTTCATGTAACAACCATATCTGTGTATTTATTCAATCCTTGGTTACATATGCGTCTGTGGCTTAAGCGTTGCAAACACACTTCTTAATGCCGAGGTGCCCGGTTCGATCAGTTGCGGACGATTTGTCTTGAGTTGGTTTTGATAACTGTACCGAAAGCTGACCGTTAAGTAAGCAGTGGCGAACTACTGAGCGTAAAACTTGCCTAAAAACCCCCACAAAAGCCAGAAATGTTGGGGTTGGTTCTGCTGTAAAGGATACGCAGCTAACTTTTTGTCACAAATATATTATTTGTCATTATTTACGACTTCATTCTGGGAGCCACGTGGTGCAGTGGCTAGAGCCTTCAATTGTAATTTTTTACAGTGCTAGTGACTCTCATTCTACACAGCCTTAAATGGATGCCACAAAATGTCCTCCGTGGTATATTAAAGGAGGTTGTTTTTTTTGCTCTGATGTTTGATACGTAATGACTGTCTGTCTCTCATTGGGACTATCTACTAACCTGACTACCTACTTACCCTCACATCTATCTACTTGTATGTCACTCTCTGTAAGTCAGTACCTCCATACGTTCGTTCGTCTGTCTGTCTATATAGAGACGTAAAAGCTTGTTTCTCTCTCGCATTCACTGCATGTATTTTTGCAGTCACGTCTACTTAATTTTTGTGTCTGTCAGTGCATGCACGAAGAAGTCGACCGGTCCGCGAGCCCACGAGTGTGCGTGTGTGTGTGTGTGTGTTCATGAATCTCTGCGTATTTACTGGTGTGTCCTGACTGACCGGTAGGAGTTTAGGTGAGTCCAGAACCGGGAGACAACATGTGGCACATCTTTGTTCTCGCTCGGCTCTCTTCTTCAACAGCCAGCGTCAAGTTCATATTCCCATGATGCCAGTAGCGGTTGGATTGTATGTCCAGCTTGTCTTTCTTTAGAATACGAAGTGTCTGCCGGATCCTCTGTCCACTCCCGTTCTTTCCATGCCATAATGTTCTATTCGCTCTTTTCTATGGTTTACATGCTCGCAAAGGGCCGTGAGCACGTCTAGCTTTTCTAGCTTCAGCACACCACATAGTTGTCAGCACTATTCCCTCTGTCTGCACTTTCCTTTCCCAACACCCCTGCATACCTTGAAGAAAATATCCAAAGGACGCTGACCAATGGGTAACACTAAAGCGATGCTTGCCACTCTAAACGAATTAGGCCTTTCTCAACCTTACTCAAAAAGCTTCGTGTTTTACAACATTTGTGAACACAGTTCTATCTGTCTGGTGATCCCATCACCTGCGCGGAAACTGCCATGAATTAGTTGTTGAATATGATGTTCCAGTTGGCCATTCTGTGCACTCTGGACATTGTATGGTTTGTGCTCTGAGAACTTGACCGACTCCTCCTCGTCTAATATTTCCAAACCTACAGACATTCCTCAATATGTCTTCTGCTGGAACCATTCAAGACTTTTTTTTTTCTTCCAGCCAGTGACCCTTAGCAATATCCAAGACTTCATGCAGGAGAAGTCTTTTGTGTGTGTGTTTACCGCTGCTCTGAGGTAAGAACTCGATTGCAGTATAGTGAAGCTCCAACATTCACCATTAGTCCTTTTCTGATAGAATGATGAATGTTAATAAGGACGAATATTAAACGCAAAGTTAAAGAAGACGAATATTAAACGCGTTTCCCCCCCCCCCCAAAAAAATAAATAAACGAAATTTTCAATCAACAGATCTCAGAATTTTGCCTATCTATTCTTAAAAAAAAAAAAAAAAAAATTACTTGAAAATCTTTTACTGGTTTATGGCCTGACAATGACTTTTATTTTGTTTGTTTGTAATGTAGGTCTTTTTTGTCCCTCAAAAATATACCCGTTTCGTCACAACTGAAAACGTGTTAAGGGTAATGTTTTTTCTGCGTCTACGACGTTTTTAAAATTTAGCACAAACTGCCCAGTTCTTTCTGCATCCCAACTTGCAGCAGCACCATGCTTAAAGTGCACCACGAATGACAGTTGGCATTTTGAAATTACGAAACCAGCCACTCCTTGTCTTGAAATCGATAAGATCACTGTTTGCTAATATCTCGCTGTAAATCTTGATACCGTTTCATGACTTTTGCGCAGAAAAAGCTTCTAAAACGCGATCGTTTAGAAGCCAGAATTGTGACACCTTTTACGTCTTCAACTGATGCAATCTTCTTCTTCTTCCTCTGCATTCCGAGCCCTCGAGGTTCATTGCTGCAGATATCACCCGGCTCGACTCATCTCTCTGGTTGGCATTCTCTTTCCAGTTGGTGACATCAAGTGTTTACAGGTCTCTCTTTGGACATTATCTCTCTATCAGCGGATTTAATACTATTTTTTTTTTTAGTATTCTAGCTATAACAGTTCTCGACATTTTACATTCATTTTGTAAATTGCGGAGACATGTACCTCTTTAAAACTCAGCTTTGCTTTTCTTCTTTAATTCAGCAGATGTTCTCGCCGTTTTCCTGTTCTGTCTGTTCTAATGTCACTACACTTATTACGACTTATGGTCACATACAGTTCTGTATTTTTTTATGAAATAGAAAGAAAGAATTAAAACAACATTTAATGCGCTCACTTTCAATTACCACTCGAGACAGTCAACTGACTAACAATGAACTGATATATATATATATATATATATATATATATATATATATATATATATATATATATATATATATATATATATATATTGATAGTTGCGTATCCTTGACAGGACGTTGCAGAACCAACCCCAGCATTTTTGGACTGTTGTGGCTTTTCTAGGCAAATATTACGCTCAGTAGTCTGCAATTCCTTTCTTAGCGAAATTAGTATAGTCATTAGTATAACTATGATCGGTAGAATCATGCAGGGATTCATTCCAACACATACCATTCGCAACATAAGATTTACTATTTCCGATAAGGAAAATGTAAACATTGAAGCTGATTCTGGCTGCTAATTGCACGTTGATCGACCTACAGGAGTATTCAAACAACTCCTGTCATAACGTCGCTTACTTGTCCAGTAGATGGCACACTTGGTCACACCCTGTCTATTGATCTGTGCGGGGTAATTACATCTGGCAACATCACCAAACATTGGGCTCAGAGACGAAAAGAGAAACAGGACTCGGTAGTTTGAAACCGAACATCTTTTAGTCTCAGCAATGTGTTCACATGGAAACACGTAGTGTCTCGAACGTTGATTAGGCGCGTTGTTTTTAGTTGACCGCTGAGTTTCCTTTTTTTCCATAAGCAAACGATATGACTGCGTGATTGATAAATAGTGTTATGTGAATTTTCCACGTTGGTAATTCCTAGATCGACTTTTCTTGTATGTGTGGCTCTCATTGTAATTCGCTGCCCTCAGTCGACTGTCTCGTATCTCCTGTTCTCTTAGTTAGTTATTTCATTCATTTGTCTTCATCATCAACATCTCATTTCTTGTCAGTTCTGCGGGAAGAAACAGCACTGTTATAATTACTTGTTTTTAAATGTATAATTACATTTTCATCCCGAGGAACTTATGTTCTCATATATGATCGTCTGAATAATAGCCTGTTATGGTAGTAGCATGTGTTGCATATTAGGATAATCAAACCATGGATCTGTTTCTTAAGGTATTTGATAAATTTTATTATCTACTATCCCGATCTGTCAGAAGGCATAAATTGTCTCTCTGTTGTTGATAGCTAAAATTGGTAGCTATCATAAACTTCTTATCTCACAAGAGAGCGAGGAATATATAAGTATACTGTTGTAGATTACGACAGAAGAGTGAAGAATGAGATTTGTATAAGAAAGCAGCTGTTCAGAGTTTAGAAAGAGGTATCTATAAATTGGACACGTCCTCAAATGAAGAAAGAGAGACGTCCGAGACAAGCAATACAATGGACACCACAGGGATAGCGAGGAAGAGGCAGGCCCAGAGAAACTTGGGGACGAACTTTTGAGGCTGAATTCAAGACTACACGAAGGACAAAACTGGAGAGAATGTCTTGGGATCAAACTGAGTGGTGACAGTTTGCCTCTGCCTTATGTGCCTCTGGGCGCGATGAGGATTATTTGACTGATATATAAATTATAAAATTTCGGAGATTTTATATGTTTATAATTTAGTTTTCATATCTTGGGAAATTTTAGTATCTTTTTTCTTCTTGATTCATTGTATTCTGAAATGTTTCCTCACAAGTTGCCTTCTAGGCGGCAGATTACTTTCTTTAATGATTGCCAAAAAGCCTTGTCACACAAATACCTGGGATATATACATTCTCAGAATTACTTTAACAGTAGCAATAGCAGCATCAGTAGTAGTAATAAAATAACAGTCTGTGACTATTTTATGTCAAAATAGAGTAACGGCTTACCGCAGTATCATCCAAACCTGAGGTGTTCATATGTTGCATGGATGTTTAATCAGAGACCTTCGAATGGCGGCCATGAATGTCAGTTTTGTTTGTGCATTTTTGCTTGCGCATGTTTCTATCTGTAACCGTCTTTTTTAAATACTAATATAATAAACGTCAGAGGACAGTCTGTATAAATTATGTTATGTTCCGGGACAACATAGTGCACAATAAAATGCGCAAATATCGCACCCTTCTAGATTCCAACTACTAAAATTGTCTTGCTCAATGTTATAAATTTAGAAACTAAATTGGAGGGTTGACTACACCTCTTCATAGCCTTAACCACTTTGGACAGAAGGTTAGACAAGGGTAGTACTTTGTGTAGACTATTAAGGTGCCTTAATTATAACTTCCGATAAGGTTAAAGAGCGTAGCTGGTAATTTTCTTGTTAGAATACCATGTAGGATGCTACTTTGAGTAGTAGGGCTATCAAAGCTTCAGGTGACAACCATCCTGTGTGGCTTCTGTGTGTGTTTTTATTGTTTGTTAACACAAAGAGTTGACTCACAGCTCCTTAACAAGCATGTCGTAAAGGTGTCTAATAATGATTTACTGGAATCAGATATGTTGTGCTAAAAGGCGCAGATGTCCAATCCTAGCTGGAAACAACAACACAACGTGTCAAACGTCTCTTAAAGGTGAATTAAGAAGAAGACTGATATGAAGGAAGCAGCCCAGAGGGAAAAAAAAAAAACAACAACAGCAAAGCCAATCAGTCAGAGAGTTTACTTGTGACCTCATTGAAAATTGCAGAACAAAATTCAGTTGATCCGTGGCTCATAAGTTGAAAACCGCTGCCTTAAAGTCCCGTTGCCAAGCCATAAATCAAATTGTTTATTTTGTAGGGGTATTTATTCTGTGATAGATCCATAATTTCCACGAGTAGCGTGGGCAGCCCTGGCAATATGATCAGTAAAGTATTAACGCCGTGAGCTTTATATCTCTCAGAACATTTGTACTCAATTTATGAGACGACCATCAACCGTACTGATCATGACACGTCATCCCTGCCCCTTAAATTTAAAACAAAATAATACGTTCTGTGTCTCATTAATACTTAGAACAGAAAAGAAGGCACTAACAATTACTGTTCATTAGGTATTCTGACTTATTTATTTCGTTACACAGACAGAGCATGGCGTAATTCACTTACTTGGAACATATCGCGTGTTGCTACACAGTAACCACCATCCGTCTACTGCAATATCCCGCTGGGTCTGGTGTGAGTTCTATGTGGCACCTCAGCGGCTTGTCTTTCAGAATTGTTCTTGCGTCATCACTTGATCCAACTGGTTGATCAGACTTGTTGACTTTCCTGCCTTTTTGTTTTCTTCCAGCTAATAAATCAAGTCCCTAGCGACGGGAAATGAGAATAGAAGACAAGTGCAGATAAACTGACACCTCCCGCCAATAAACACATAATGAGAACAGTACATGTATTATCCAGCAGTGATAATAGGCTGACTGTAACATGGCCACAAGCAAACATAGAAAGGTATAGGCTTAATAAACAGCGATTTATCCAACACGGTTTACAGTCTGGTTTCAAAAAAAAAAGGTTTCCTTGTGAGTACCTTTGCGTTTGGTCACATGGAAAGAAAACAGACTAGACAAATGGCTAATAGCTAGGTACTAAATTGTTGAACCGAAAGTCACAAGGTTGAATCCTCATCGAGGCATAATTATACCATTGATCTAGGGTGGCAGTATTGATCCCGCTTAAGCGGGTGCTATGAAATATCTCATAAAGTAAAAGCGGCTGAGTGGTCTTCCAACGTCACCCATCCAGCGCAGATTGGTTTACAAAAATGTGGGTTTATCATTTGCCAGATGTCCTAGTGAATGGAAAGGGGTCCTTCAGTGCTTTTGTTAACAAAAAACATAAATTTTCGAAACCAAAAAAATCTACTTAAAGAACTGTAACATGAATAAATGACTCGACTATCAACGTCCATATCGTAAGTAAATGAAGATGAATGCTCGAGTAGAGCAGTACATGCAATGGTCTTCCCACAACGTTGCTGTCGTCACATCCCGCTCTAACACCGCCGGGTTCTTTACAAATTACACTGCACTTTTATTGTCATGTGTAAGGTGTCTCTATTGTTTGGGTGCTAGCTCATTTTGGTCAGTTCCTGCTTCGTCTTCCTTTTATCACTGATCTTTGTAAGCAAATGCGGAATCAATGGTATGGGACAATATTTCAGTTTCTAAGATATGGTGTTATTTGTGAAATATTGTTTTCGAATTTTATATCTTCTTCGTTATACATTATTTTCGATTCGTATATCTTCTACGTTATACATTGTTTTTGATTCGTATATCTTCTACGTTATTGGTGGTTTGCTGCGTGTTGACTTATGGTTCTCTAAGCATTTTAAAATCGACATAAGTAACACAGTAACTAGGAAGAGAACACACAAGGAGATTCGGTAAAAGTGAGTAATTAGCCTAAACCTGGCACTAGGGAGATAGATGACAATGCAGGTCTCACTGTCAACTGCTCGGTAGTAAAATTCTTAACTACGATATAAGCTGCCACTGATCTCGAGATTCTTCGAGTGGCCAAAAAGCAAACCTCCACAGGCATTTTATTTTCTCAGTCGCTTAAGTGATCAAGTAGAAGGACTTTACTATAGGACAGGACGTATGTCATCTCATAGACGCAGAGTTTTGTCACTCTGTGTAGAGAGGTTAGTTACGTATCCTTTACAGGACGTTGCAGAACCAACCCCAACAGCCCCTGGCTGTTGTGTGGTTTTTCTAGGCAAATTTACGTCCAGTAGTTTGCTATTGCTTTCTGGAACTCTGTGTAGACTGCAAGTAAAAAAAAGGTAACATTATACGTGGAACCATGCAAGTATTTCTCTTCCCTGATGACTAGGTCCTCAGAGATAGCATGAGTCAGACATGTAGTTCTTTTAAATCTCTTTGCAGTAGAAATTAACAATAAACCATCTCTTGCAGTTAGACTGGCTTGCAGAAGCGGCCAAATCCAGGAAATTGACACATTAACCTGAATATCATGTGAAGAAGCGTTGACAATTTCCTGCAATTTGACGCCACTCTCTCCAATAGAAAACGTTTCTGTTTTTAAGTAAATTCACGATTGTTAAACACATAGTTTCCTAAATATAAAATTTTAAGTGTCGTAATTGTAGAGGAAAACGAAACTAGTTAAAAATAGATTACCCTGATCCACCTAATGTAACTTTTGAAAATGAGAAAATAAGATAGAGTGACATGTTTTATAGTTCTATGTTATGTTATCACAATCGACGTCAGGAAATCCTCATCATCCATTAGCCCAGACCTTACAGCGTTGACGATATTTGCTCTGTCCATGGCTTTTCCCACAATCCTTAGCACAGTGCTTGCCAGTTGGTTTGCTCGCTCATTTCCCTTTTCGCCCGCATGACCAGGTGTGTAGATCCAGGTGAGGAAGGTTAAGTGCGATTTTCGAATGCTTTTAAAGTTCTAACATGTGTTGTGCACAAGTTTACAAAGCAAATGGTCGAATGGGTCGGTACATTTCTCATATATTCCACACGAGTGTGCCCAAAGTAAAGGCTAACTTACAACAGGAAAATAAGAGACATAATGAAGCATGACTATCTAAAAAAAAAATTCAGTAAAGAAAACATGTGAAGCATTACTGCTGCTGCTGCTGCTGCTGTTCGCTCATTCATTAGGAAGAAAGAATTAGAACTTATATATAGCATCAGAGCATACATATATTAGGCATCTGAGTTTCAATGTCCTAGAACAACATTTACTGAAGATGGTAAACTGGACGAAGAAATTTACATCGGATGGAGTAAAGCGGTCAGGTATTGGGACAACTAGCTCCCCTCTCACAGCATAAGACAATCCTATCAGAACAAAGAAACATTTCATACAAAGCATATTTATTCCTACCTCATGCTACCAGTGCCAGACGTGGTCACTCACAACAAAACATAAAAGACAATTAGTAACCATCAAAACGAGGTGTCTGAGAATGACTGTAGGAGTTACCAGAAGAGATAAATTCAGGAATGAGGTCATGGGAGATAAAATCGGCATAAAACCATTTCTATATTATATACGAAGACAGCAAATCAAATGGTTTGCTCACTTGGAGCGAATGTCTTCTGATTCCATAACAAAGAAGGCATGTACAAAAAAAGGAGAGTGACGCAGATCAAGAGGCAGACCAAGCACAAGATGCGGAGATAACAACATCAGAGAAACTCTACAGCACATCGATGTGTCTATGGTCGAAACAGCCAAAGGAGCATGAAGCAAGACCTTATATCTCCTTCGACACCTGAAGAGGTTAAATAGGACGTAAAGACGAAGAAGAAGAGGAAGATCACTCAGTCTAGCAGACCTCACTATCATAACGATTGTTGATTAGTTACAGATCGATGGGCGTTACTGTACAAGCAATGGATGGATAGGTCTCCTCGTCTAAATGGCATTTGACATTATACTGCTCATGGCCGGAGTAACAGCTTTCGGTCTCACACAGGTCTGACATGTCACACCCTGGCTCAGACAATTGATCAAGCTGCATTACAGAGCACAGCCAAGCGTAGCATTGAAAATCCACATTGAGACAGAAGTCTGTAGCTCTTACACTTTCGCGGTGGATTTTCTCTTGCGAGTGATGTACGTCGATATTTTATTAGGGTGTCAAAAACTACCGAGACCGCACTCTTGGGCTGCTCATTGATCAAGATAATTGACACTGTCCTTGGACATGTGCTGTGGTTTACAATAGTGGCTACTCTTACAAACATTCCGCATGTAGTCCCTGGTTGTGGTAGTGGGGAAGAGCACACAGAATATCCTCTTGTTATTAATGCAGTTTTTTACAGTGTTACGATGCTTAACTGCAGCCCGGTGTCTTTCGATATCCAGGAATAAAGAATTGTAACTTCATTTTGAAATCAGAAAGTAAGAAACTAAATTATAATCTACACTGTTCTTCCAATGCTAAACAATGCCAGTACTACATCGAACGTGAAAGATCTTTAGCCGTTTCTTCAGTTACGAATAGGTTGCTCTACTCTTACTGCCGTACAGAAGAGAGTTTGTAATACAAGCAAGATACACCATTATAATCACGAGGAAGTATACATATCAGACTTAGTAACTGACTCATCCACATTAAACGAAGTACTCTTGGCTGATTACCAGTGTTTGTTCTACAGCTGGGACGATAAAGACCACATTAACAGGTTAAGCGAAGCATGCAGTTAAGTTCAATGAAAACAAAACCGAAACAATTCATGTCCACTGCCTATACAGCTGAACTGTTTTGGCCTAAAACAAGTTAGGTAATATAAATATTTAGGCAGTGTGATCGCGGAAGGTGATAACAATATCAAATACCATTACAGGAACTTCATCTTAGAAGATCAGCTACAAGAACATGAGGATGGCACGAAAACACGAATCGACAACGTTGAAGACACTTTACGCCTTCATGGCTTGACCGTAGCGAGTACCAGCGAGCGTACACCGGAGAGCAAATTATTCCTCCCCTCAACGCTTAACGGTAGATCTGATTATGATGATAATAAAAAAAAAAAAAAAATAAAAAAAAACAATAGATGACATGATTTGGTCATCTGAGAAGAACGCTGTTATATGAACTACAACATGGAGATACTATGATGAACTTTCATGACCGCTGAGCAAGATGATGGAAAATATCAAGCTCTAATATCGAAGAAAACCTTAGAGAACTGAAGACAGCTTGTAAGGTGCAGTAGAAATATCTGCCCGTATATTTTGCGTTGGTACTGAAGGAAAACAAGGAGCAGACACAGAAGAGAACAGAAACTTAGCGTCAAATAAAACTAATTGTAAAGCTGACAATGGGCCAGCAATACAATTATATCAATGACGAACACTGAGTAAGCGAATTTGCTAGGATGTAAGCAGATATGTTTATGTTTATCTTGCGACTAAGGAGTTGACAGATGCTGTATACCGTTTGCGTCTTAGTGTATTTATTCCCCACCCTCTCTCTCTCTTGTTTTCTTTTACACCCCCTCCCCTCTCCCCCCTCCCCCATTCGACTTTTAAGTGTGTCTGAGTGTGTTTTAGAGAAATGAGCCTTACCCTAATGAAACGAAAGAGCATAATAGGTTTATGTAAGATCAACCACTGCGAAATAATTCACGAAGATCTGTCATATCACACAGTTGAATCAAACTCTTTCTTGAAGTGTCACTTATTTCGTAGACCTCTTTAAACAATTCCTGACAGATCTATTCGATCAGAAAAGCTAGGTTTATTAGCTATCATAGCCCTACATGAGTGCAGCAACAATTGGGAGCACAATCTTGTGCAGA
>CAJHNH020003924.1:230000-315000 GCA_905116865.2 Candidula unifasciata
CTCTTAGAATCATTGGATACATTTCTTACTGTATTACGCCCTAAAACAGTTCCACATGTCTAACTGTATTAACTCTTAGAAGAACTGGACACATTGTTTACTGTATAAAGCCTTAAAACAATTCTACATGTCTTACTCAGTATTGCCTCTTCAAACAATTCGACCAGTTTCCGTTTTTTTATCGTTAATTTTTTTTACATATGTCCCCCTGTATTAACTCTTAAATAATTCGACAAATTTCTTACCATAGAAAGCCCTGAAATAATTGATATATGTTCAGTTTTATATGCCTTTTAAAATACTCACTGTATTCATACTTAAAGTATTTCGACCTATTTATCTATGGTGTACTACTAATCTTTACACCTCCAGAGAGTTAGGTTCAGGATTTAAACTCTGATTTTTAATTTACTGCAATGAATAGGGGTTAAGTATTTCTGTGCTTTACTTAAAAAAAAAAAAAAAAAACTATACTGACGGTTAACTGTTGATATAACGGGATACATAAATTGTATACCAATGATGAAACAAAACAAACCATGCCGATGAGGTTAACTCGTTTTTCAGCGTTAGAAATACCAGCCGAAAACATCTGATCCCAGTTGTCTTTAAGGGTTAATTTTAATCACACACATACACACACACACACAAGTACTTACACACGTACACTTATTTAAACACACAGAAATGCGGCCCTCATATGCCAGTACACTGTGTAAATTTAATTATGACACCGCGTGTCATGCCCATAGTAAGTAAATAAAAACAAACTACCCATGCTTTGTTATACAAATTTCTGTAACCTATGGTGTGATTTCACTGTTTTGAGATTAATTCTGTCCGTTTTCCATAGTTGTGGATTTCAACCTGTATGATAGTCATGGCAAATAAGACATCTTTTTTAGGGGAGCGGGGGGGGGGGGGGGGGGGGGGGGGGGGGGGGGGAGGTTGCCTAATTGACCATGTTCTTAGTACACTTGTTTTTTTTTTAGCGAGGCGCTGGAAGTTACAGATTCGATTCCCGGTGGGTAACAACAGCTTTAGATTTTTATGTTGTTGAGTGTGTTCTTCTATCTTTCTACTTCTTTCTATAAGTTCCGATCAATACATTGTTTGTTACTTTATTGACATGCCCATAGTAGCGATGTTATATTGTTGTTTACATACTGATTAACATGGAATGTAGGCTGACCTAAATCATTGCTGAAAATACAATTAACTGATGTCCTTCTATTCAACAGCAGTTATGAACATATACAAGACGAGGCTCTTGTACTTTAGGTACACCATGACGCCTGTTTTGTTCTTCCTCTATTAAATCGGTATCAACAGCACATCACATATTATCCATTAGCTTCGTTCATACCAACATCAAACTAAAGAATTCAGATTACACTAGGCAACAAATTATTAAAAATGTTTTGTACCAGAATTTAAATGGATTACTTCTAATTGATTTTGAAATAGTAATTTCAAATATCATAATGAAGTCTACTGATTGGCTCTAGTTTGTTTGTTTGTTTGTTTGTTGTTTATTTGTTTAAATGACCAATTTTTATTACAGCAATAAAATAATATATCCTAAGTTAAATTCCTGGAGTGAACAGTTAGTCTTCTATGGTACCCTTATAAAAATTGCTGTTGCATACTCAGATAATAGATATTTCAACATAAAATGATAGAAACAATAAATAAAACATATTTAAAGTTCACATATAATGTTTTTAAAAGAAACGTTTGAACATTTTCCATTTGAACTTTTTCTCATTGTTTAGAGGCTGTTCTGGCTCTCTTTGCTTGCGTCTTGTAGTCAGTCAACAAGATATATCTTGTCACAGTCCAGCAGTAATCAGCATTCATTGAAATGCTCCATTTGCCTTGATGCTTTGTCTCCGTAGTAGCAATGTTCTGATGAAATCATTCACCATGCTCATCACTGACAGCTCCACAGTTTGAGACAGGGAATCCAGATCAGAATGAAGAAAACGAATTTTCAAAGACATGTTGCAGCAAAGACTCTCATACTTCAGAGGGCTATTTTCTACATCAAACTGTAAATATCAAATCTGTTGTTTCCAAGAAAATTGTCCACCTGCCTTAAATTCTGCTTTACCTTGCCATGCAACACACAAAAAAACGTCTCATCGTAAAGAAGTATTCGAATTAGCGGACCAACAGATACTCCCTTTCTTATTTTAGTTTTACTCAGGCTTGGAAATTTTCTAATGAAATATTTGAAAGCATCTTCTGTTTTCTCCGTGGCATTGACACAGTTTTTCTGTAGACCCAGCTTAAAGTGCAATGGTAGCAACACAATCTTGCTGGTGTCGAGAAGTGCTGGGTTTTCAACGTTTTTATTGCCAGGCTGCAATGACCGCCTGTTTGGCCATTGTCTTCCGATGTTCACTGAGAAAGCAGCAGTATTTGGTATATCCACCCTGCAGTCCAAGAAAAAAAGCAACCACTTTTAAATCGCCGCGAAATGACCCGCGATAATGATTGTAGTTTATAAACTGCAGAAGCTGCTTAATGTTTTCATAGGTTTCTTTCATGTGAACTGAATGCCTATTGGAAAGGATATTACTACAGTACCACTATTTAACAAAACAGCATTACGACTTGTCTTGGACGGACCACTGAAAAGCCCCATCTTTTCCCGTGTCTAATTGATTTTTTAGGGCTGCCAGTAGCACAGAATGTTAAAAATGCAGAGCGGTCATCTTCTTTAAAAAATATTATATGTACATACATATATAAAGCGAATTCTTTCGGTTCCTATACACATAAATTCTAACATCTTCTACCAGAAGATTCCAAAGTTGAAATCTGGAACTCAAAGTTCTTCGTTGTTCTTTGGTAAATTCAAATCTCTTACAAGATTATTCAGTTAACTTTGGGTTAAAATGTGTGATTTGGTGGATGTAGTTTGCTCAGAATATGGGTTGCTTGACTATTGGTGGTTCAAGGTCACCAGTGTCCTCTTCTTCATCGGTGGAAGTAGTTGAAAATAATTCTGGCAGTTTGGGTAATGGTAGGTCATCGCCAAGTGGTACAAGACGAATTGCAGAAGGGGTGTTAGGATACTCCAGAGTCCATTTCTTCTTCTTCAATATGCTTTTCCCAGTTGGAGGGACCATTCACAAGTAACAGTTGTTGAGATGATCAGTAGGCTCTCTCCAAATCACTGGGACTGCAAAATATATAGTTTTTCTTTTGCCAGTCAACCACAGTTTAATATTTTCTGCACATGAATTGCAGCAAATGTGTGGCGCCCAGCTCTTATCTTGATCTCCTATTAAGGTTGTTGCGTATCCTTTACAGGACGTTGCAGAACCAACCCTAACAGCCCCTGGCTGTTGTGTGGTTTCTCTAGGCAAATTTACGTCCAGTAGTTTGCCATTGCTCTGGACGGTCGGCTTTCTTGATACCACTGTCGAAACCAACGCAAGGCGCATTGCCCGCAGCTGGGATCGATCCCGGCATCCCGGCATTACGAAGCGAAGCGTTCGCATCGACTTAGCCACAGAGCCGACGATCTCCTATTATGCATCCATAATACAAATTATGCCTTTTTAATCACTTGAATCATATTTCATTTTGTGAGAGAAATGCTTCCTCGGTACATACATTACGTGAAACACGCTAGCTAATAATGGCAACATTTGGTCAGAGATAAAAAATTTATACACAAGGATGATGTAAACATAGTCAGGACTGCATCATCAACTTATGCTTACAATTTTATTGGTCATTAGAAACAAATTTACAACCCTCCACAACGGCTGTGTAATATATGTCAGTTGGCCCTACTTAGGTAAACAAGTAGCGTATATCTTTAAAATTAGAGCCAAGCAACATACTTTTCATCATTTTCGTTTTCAGCACGCTGAAATTAGTTAAAATCAGTAATTTTCATTGCTGGCACATTTTGATTGTTGACTAGTGTTATTGACATATGTTTGTTTGTACACATTTAGAGTGTTGCCTGTACTTTGCTTGGTTTTGTACTGCTTGGCCGTAGTTACCTATAGTCAGCTAAACAGGGAAGCTTTTTTCGGCTATGTGATATTTCGTCAATACAGTGTTACAGGATCCTCGTTAGTGTAATGTCTAAACGCTCTTGGTTCAAATTCACACCGAAAAGGCTTTTTTTAAAACTGATCTTGGCTCCCAAATCAGCACAGCCTAAAATGGGTAAGAGGTAATGACCTGGGAAGTAAAGGCTGTCGGCGTGATGTTGACCAGGTTACCCACCGATTACTAATTATTGCATACAAATATGGTCCTAACATACAATTATGTCTTTCATGACATATTAGGCGTGTTCTTTCATTCCCACAGTATGCGCTTGTGGATTAGAGATATGAGCGCAGTTTTACAGTCCTGACATTTAGCGTTCAGTCACTTGCATGCGATTTGGTAGTGGGCCGCTTTGCGCTGGGTTTGGTTTCAACAAAGATATTAGCATCGACAGTAAGTAAAGAAATAGTAAACTACTGAACATAAAATTACTTGGTAAAAGCACAAACAGCCAACAAAACTGAGGGTTTTTCTTCTCGACACTGTGTAAAAATATAAGGCAACTACTTTATCAGCACAAAGCTCGGGGATCTCGTTCAGTTATCGCGATATTTTTTCATGCTATTGTTGACTTCATCCAGTATCATTTCTCTTATTTTCCTCGCCTTCTTGAACCGCTCATCTTTCCAGCCGTTACAGTGTTTCCCAATACGGCTCTGCTAATTATATAAGCAAAAATCACAATGTGCCTCTTTAATATAGTTGCGGATACTATTCTACTGTTGTTTGACTTGCCCAAACAATCTTTTTCAATTGCTCTCACTAACAGACCTTTCAGTTTTAAAAGCAGCAGGCCTAAAATAAACTCAACAGCTCTTATATGCTTAAAATGCGTGAGGCAGCCATCAGAGACACTATCGCCAGCAGTATGCCACTAGATTTGCAGCTCTTCTTTATGAAAGCAACAGTTATGGCAAACTAGCAGGTGCACACGCGTTTATATATAAGGCCTACCGCAAGTTTTGCCACTTCTAGCTGCTGGGGATTGTCTAAATATGCAGTTCACAACATAAATCAACAGTGGCGTCGACAAAAGGCTTTTTGTAACAATCGTCTAGTAAATAACATTGCTGTTAGACGAAGAGTGCTAATTACAACGCAGATTATGACTAGAAAATTCATGGGAGGGAATAGAATAGGCGCGCAAAAATACAACTGAACGTGTCGACCAAAGTATGTTTCAGAAGAGTACTAATTACAATTAAAACAGTGAAAAGAAAACTCACTAGTTTGTAGATAATTCATTATAAATCTTGAGAGATTTATTGTGCCGGAAAATGAAAATACTTATCTAGAAAAGTTAAATCTAATCTGAAATTAATGGATTCATTGCTTTTATCAAGTTTAGCTGGGGCTGACATATTACATATCTAATCAATTATGTATTCTTTAGAAGCGGATATCCCCCCCCCCCTCTTTTTTGCGTGTTTATCATTGCATCTGCATCTCCTTGACTTTTGGTGTGATTCCAACTGCATGCCTGACTTTGTTGGTTACTTTGAACATTTTAGACGTTTCGGGCCAGTTTCATTATACAATTATAAAACATGAACAAGGAACAAGCTACAGACAACAACAACAACAACACCACACACATACACATTTAGAGGCATTTGAAAAACAGATTTATGTAATCATGACAAGAACTAGATGGATTACAAATTAATTCTTGAGAAATATCACAGAACAGTCTTCTCCAGCTGGCTAACAAGCGAACACTGACATGATTTTCTCGTGAACTAAGACATAAACAATAGAGATCTCATCAACGTCATCAGTTACCGCACCAATCAGCGACAATCGTCATGTTTCTCCATCTCACGTGATCGCCACAATCACTGATATGTCTTGTTTTTGTTTCATCAACTCAGTATGTCCAACGAACAAACGAAAACAATGTTTTCTTGAAAGGTTACAAACTGGGCAACAGGCCCGACCTACATTTGGCCGTTCCCAACTCTAATATTTCAGACTGCAGTTGTATTTTATCTTCTTCTTCTTCTTCTTCACTTCCTCTTTTACCGCTGTGGGTGTCGAGGGAGATATAAGGTTCTGTTTCTAGCTCTTCTGGCTGCCTCGACCATAGGCACATCGTGCTGTTGTAGAGTTTCTCTGATGTTATCCTTCCATGTTGTTCTTGGTCTACCCCGTGGTCACTCCTACAGCCCTTCTCAGACATCTCATTTCCGTGGTTACTAATTTTCTTTTATGGTTTGTTGTGAGTGACCATGTCTGGCACTGGTAGCACAGAGTTGGAATAAATATGCTTTGAATAAGATGTCTCTTTGTGCTGATTGGGATTGTCTTATGCTGTAAGAGGGGGGCTAGCTGTCCCAATACTTGGTTTGCTTTACTGCATCTAATGTTAATTTCTTTATCCAATTTCCCATCTTCGGTAAATGTAGTTCCCAGATATTTAAATTCAGATGCCTGTTTAATGCCTTTGTATTCTATTGCTATGTTTAGATCTGTCTTCTTTTTTCCTATTGACATTACTTCTGTCTTTTCAGTGTTGATTCTCAATTTATTTGTTTTACATTCTTCATTCATGGATGTTAGATGTTGTTGCAATTTCATGGCTGTATCTGCTACCAAGGCCTGGTCATCTGCAAAGAGTAATTCGTTGATCTTACTAAGATCTTCATTCATGGGCTTGGCATTCTTGCATATACTGTCGATGTAGGTGATAAACAGCAGTGATGATAAGACACACCCCTGTCTTACTCTAGATGTCACTGTGAAAGGATGAGATGTTCCCTGATTTATTCTAACTACACTTCTACAATCCCTGTATAAACTTTTGCACACTTCGATGAGGTGTTCGCTTACTCCATATCTTGCCATTATTTTCCATAGTAATTGTCTGTCGACTCTGTCAAATGCCTTCTCCTGGTCTACGAATGCTACAAATAAGTTCTTATTGTATTCAATGTTCTTCTCTATTAACTGTTTAAGTGTGAAGATTGCATCTGTGCAGCTTCTATTTCTCCTAAATCCCATCTGTTCTTCTGCCAGCTGTGGTTCTTTCACTGGTCTCAGTCTTGTTTCTATTATCTTGGCATACATTTTGCCAACATGGCTTAAAAGAGAGATGCCTCGATATTGACCGCATTCTCGTATTTTATCAATAAAGCATATTGCGTTCATATATCAATATGATGATATAAATATCAGGTTTAAAACACACACACACACACACACACACACACACACACACACACACACACACACACACACATATATATATATATATATATATATATATATATATATATATATATATATATATATATATATATATATATATATATATATATATTAGGGCTGTACCGAATATTCGCTTCGTATTCGCTTCGGGGCCGAATAGTGGACCTAATAGTTATTCGGTATTCGGCCGAATAGTGGCGGTCGGGCCGAATACGAATAGTGATTTCTGCATACACTGCGATGGACTGAAATAACTCTCTCATTAACACAATAGTTGCCGTTGCCTTAGTTTGTCCACCGCAGTGTTGCCACTTTTCTTTGACAAAAAATATCCAAAACGGTGTCAAAAAATATCTAAAAAGATCTAAATCTCCGTGGGGAAAGATCTAGAAAAAACACCCAAATTGAAAAAGTCAAAAATTACATTGCTTTTGTTATGACTTACCCTACATAATCATGTCCTCACCTTCACTAATATCTGCCCCACAAGATCCACAGGATAAACTTAGCTTGGATAATGAAGTTGAAGCTTCAGATCCAAAATGACCCTGGTATGCTTTAGCTGTTCAAATTTCTTTATAAGTGGAACAGTAGGCTTATTTCTCTAGTCTCATCAGGCTGAATTTTAATGGCACGATAGCATTTAAGAGGTCAAATTTCATCCTGTTTTTAAGGTTAGATTTGATATAATTCCTAGCACTAAAAACTCCTTCTACGCCAACATTTGAGTGGGGTAGTATCATGGCAGACAAGACACTTTAAAGAGCTTACAGAATGGACTGTTTGATGAGGCATCTATAAATTGTCTTACTTCACTCCAAAACGTTTTAGTTTCTGTTTTGTTTGTTTCATCACTGTACATTCCATATAGTATTTCAGCTGTGTAGCACTTTTCACTTTGTCTTGTTATTTCAAAGTGTGTCTTCAACTTCAGCCATTGCTTCATAATTCTTTCAACAGCTGGTTAAATTGATAATCATCTAGTTTTGCAATCTGACAGAATTTTCGGTGGTGTGGAACCATCATCATTCAAGGCTGTATATAATGTATTGTATTGCTGTTGTCTGACAAATGATTTTGAAAACCATTAAAGTGTTTCAGCAATAAGGTATTCCAAATTCCTTGGTAAATATTTAGATGAAGCATGTGATAATGCTAGCTGCAATGAATGACGCATACATTTTATAAGTATTAACGATGGGTTAGCTTCCTTCAACTTGGCATAAACGCCATTGTTTATACCAACCATCACTGAGGCATTATCCGTACCAATTACAGCCAAATTCTTCAAGCCTAACTGTTTGCTGATTAAAAGGTCGTTCAGTTCCTAAACTATACTTTCTATATCACACTTTTCAAATCGAACTAGTCCAAGATTTTTTACAAATCGATCAAATGGTCACAGTTTGAAATTGCGCAGTGACAAATTAAAAACATTGCGACTGATACTTCAACTTTTGATGATTCATTTATCAGTATAGTTATGAAAACAGATGTCAGCGGTGTAATATCTTTAAATGAAACTGCAGTTTTATGCTTTTATAGTCTCTGCATGACTCTTTTGAGTTTTGTATTTTCGCTTCAATTTCACACTTGCAGTACTTACAACAAGCTTTGGTCATATCCAAATTTTTTAATTTTGTCATCATGCAACCACTATTTGCAAATTTTTTGCTCATACTTTACTTTTGGCATGTTGAAAGGTTTTTTCAAAGTGAAAGCCACATAAAAAGGTGAGCAATTATTTTTTTTTAAATCACATGAAAAAGAAACGCAAAGTCAGCACAGTGAGGATACGGTTGAAACAAAGTTAGTATGATTTACGCGCGTTTTTATTAATCAGTACCGGGGCTGCCAGATATTTGTGACTTGACCTCAGTGAGAGTTCAAAGTTCAAATAATGGCAGTTGTCACAATGTACGTGCCAGACCAAAACAAAAATATTGTAGTACATATTTTACACAGTAATTATTAAATTGACAATGAAAGAAAAAAAAATCTATAAAATATCTAACTCCACATGAAAAGTTTCTAGAAAAATATTTACGATCTAAACATCAAAAACAGTATCTAAATGCAATGAAAAAGATCTAAATTTGGATATAAAAGATCCAAAGTGGCAACACTGGTCCACTGCCTTCTCCAGACTGAGTCGGCCGTGGTCTTTGCCTGCTGACTCATTTTAGGCTTTACAGCAGAGGTTCTCAAACTGGGTGCGTAAGCCAGGGGTGCCGCGGCGAAAATCAAGAAAAGTCAGCTATAAATTGTGACATTATTAAAGAAGACAAGAAGATACTTGAAAGTTGGAATTCAAATTGTCTTTCCTCGCCATTGTAAAAAAAAAATTTCTTTTTCTCTCATGTTTCACACTCAAAGTGTGTTATACTGCATTAAATGCCAACCGCAGCGTGCTAACAATTGTCTTCGTGTTTATCTCGAGTCTTGTGGACTGAAGAATTCTTTTGAGTGGATTCTTACCCATGTCTCTCATGCATTTAAAAACACAAGTTCTTTTGCTGCAACATATTATTTGTATTCTGACGAACCACATGACCTACTATTTCATGTTGAGGTAACTGAATACGCACACAGATGATGCAACAAATGACAGCAAGGACATGATTAATAAATAATGTGCGAAGGCTAGGTAATGTTGAACAATTGACGTCTACAAATGACTACAAATTTTATGTCCATTTTCACCCGGGATAGATTCAAACTTATACTTTATTAATTATAATGAATTTGTTTTCCTGTTTTATTACAAATTTACATCAGTACTTGGGTATATACACTATTTTAATTGTTTTGTTCCTAATCGGCGATGATGAACAATTTTGAGGTATCCCTTGCACTTGAAAATCCAAGATACATATGTCTATGTGAGAAGCACTGGTTAGTCAAATTCATATTTGTCACTTAGAGTTCTTACCCATGTGCCTTACTGATTTTGATTTTGAAAAAAACCCATTTGACCTTGAATTGCCAGCCAGCATAGCGTGTGCAAATGTCGCTTCACTACTGTTCGCCTTTTTATTGAGTGGTACAAATGACATTTAAGACAGCCAGTCCAATCCCATAATAAGCTTCTATAAAGATTATGTCTTGTTGCACAAATGACGTCTAAGACTGATAGGTCATTCCGGTAATAAGTAGGGCTGTACCGAATATTCGCTTCGTATTCGCTTCGGGGCCGAATAGTGGACCTATTCACTATTCGGTAATCGGCCGAATAGTTGCGGTCTGACCGAATACGAATAGTAGTTACCTCGCACCCGCTTCTGCATAAACGGGCTTAATGCTGACAACATGGAACGATTGGTTTTGTTGAAAGCTAATGCAGCTTTCCTGCATTAACTAAGCTGTCAGTGACAATTTCCAAGTTTAGTTACTTGTTATAATACCTAGGATTCTTTCAATCCTAGTTATTAGTTACCACAGACTCACCAAAGGATGCGATTGTGAAGATAAGGCCAGCCAGAGAGATGAATGGAGACGAGTGATATCTGCAGCAGTAAACCTCAAGGGCCCAGAATGCTAAAGATAAGATTACTATTCTGTGCTACTTCATGTGAAGTAAAATTTCAGCGTACATTTGACATTATAATTTTTTTTTTTTTTAGATATATTTTTTACACCATACACTATTCGTATTCGGCCGAATAGTTGGTCCCACTATTTGTATTCGGCCAAATAGTGAAAATCACTATTCGGTACAGCCCTAGTAATAAGCATCTATGAGGGCTAGGTCTTGTCGCACAAATGACATTTAAGACAGCTAGGTCATTACAACAAATAGACTCTATGAAAGTTAGGTCTTATCTAGCAATCGACATCGCTGAGATGTATACTGTATAAGATTTGGATTGTGACAAATTGGTCATGTTGACAAAAAAATAGGGTTCTAGGAAACGCTAGTTAGACCCATATCCATGATGTCCCCTACAGCCCTTTCCAGCATGCCTGATCAATTATTCATACTTTCATCAATTCAAAAGCTTGCAAATGGAGCAAGTGCTAACAATGATACGGAAAACTAATACTGCAGTGCTTATACCAGACATGGTAAGTGAGAAACGTCTGTCGGTAGTAAATAGCAGAGCCTGAAAATAATGCAGCAGTTCGAAAAAAAATAAGTACCCCCCCCCCCCCCCCCCCCCCCCCCCCCCCTCCCCCAAAGCCAGTTAGGAAATAAACGAGAATACAAGTTCGTATGTGCAATTGGAGGTAGGCAGTATTAACTTTTGGAAAATGCTATGAGGAAAGAAAATTTTGATACAAGTAGAAGTTTTCACATGTGATTTTTTTTATAGCTTTGGTCGCAGCTGAGCCTGAATTTCGCAGCTGATTTTCACATTCAGGCCTTCCTGAGTCTGCGAAGTAAATCACTAAAGAGCAGGGGGGTTTAAACCTTTTACAGGTGGCGCCTTTCTTGAATATATGGAAAGACCCCCAAACCCCATAACAGTTTTTAAAAAAGTCCAAGTACTATTCATAAGAAATGTAATATACTATTAATTAGGTTTTTAACAGTAGATGTACAAACTCTTTAAAAAAAAAAAAAAAAAAAAAAGACCTGGACTTTTTGTTTGAAGACTAGTAAATGTTTTTATTTCTTAGAATTAAACAAAAATAATGTTAGAAGAAGGGATTTTGACAAGCGAAAATGCTCTTGTTTGGAAAGAAGGGGGGGGGGGGGGGGGAGGGGGGTGCTGCCCCCAGTTTGAACAACCACTGCTTCAAAGTCTATATTTAGGTTTGGGTTGTCAAATCGTACCTGGAAAAAAAAAATAACACTATTATGACTTGATGCAGGTTTCAGGCTTAGATATCATTACGCTATCCAAGCAGCCAACACATGATTGTCCTGTTGTGTAATAAAACATTTTCTTTAAGGCCAGTTTAGCATACAATAACCTCAGGTGCACATCTTCAGGTATGATTCTGTCCACGTCCGTTTTTTGACAGTCTACCTTGCCTCAAATCTTCTTCCTCCTTCGCTTTATCCTCTTTAGTTGGCGTCGTCATCATCATTATCATCATCATCTTCTTCTTATCCTCCTCCTCTTTCTTCTCCTCTTCCTTCTTCTCTTCCTTCTTCTTATTCCCCTCCTCCTTCTCCCTCTCATCTCTTCTTCTTCTTCTTCTTCTTCTTCTTCTTCTTCTTCTTCTTCTTCTTCTTCTTCTTCTTCTTCTTCTTCTTCTTCTTCTTCTTCTTCTTCTTCTTCTTCTTCTTCTTCTTCTTCTTCTTCTTCTTCTTCTTCTTCTTCTTCTTCTTCTTCTTCTTCTTCTTCTTCTTCATTTTCTTCTTCTTAGCATTCGCCAGCTATAAACTTTGACAGAAAGTTATGGTTGTTCGTCCATTCTGGACTTTAGTCTTGCTTCAGAGCTTGAGATATGCTTGCACATTCGTTTAACACATCTAGCTTATTTGAAATGCTGTTTGTCTCTCACCAGTGTCTCATGCAGATATGCAGATGGACTGCCATTTCCAAGGAAACACTCCTGATTAATTTACTTTTAGCTATTGGTGATGTGTCTATCCACCGCCCCCCCCCCCTTTTTTTTTTACACTGAGCATAAAACCCACACGGGGATTTGCTTAATCGTGATATCTGAAATACTTATAGTGTCTAGGTGGAATATTTTATTTTGATCTAGACAATAATGATACAAAGGCCTACTGTCCCCATCCTCGCCAAATATTTGAACTGATAATATTTTAGAATAGATATAAAGACAACGGCCATTCAGCACGGGAGAAAAATCAATAGGCACAATAATCAACTCAGACAATACAGTGTTGGTGGCTGCAGTTAGAGATTTCCAATAATAAATAACTTGTGGAAAAAAGTGAGTAATGAATTCGGATTAGTCAAAACTCACAGAAAATAACAAGCGTTTTTCAACAAAGATACAACAGACCACTTTTGAAAATTACAGTGTAGAAACAAGTCAATAGTTTTTCTCATACGCGGTTAATAACAGATAATTGCAAATGTAAGGTGGAATAAGAAAGAGAACATGATAAGCCAAAGCAAAGTTACGAGAGCCACGATGGCACAGAGGTTAGAATATTTGCGTGCCGAGACAGTGTGTAGCACAGCTCTCTTCTTCGTTGCGTAGGTTGATATCATACCCAGGTTCGTCTTTAGGTTTGCCACAGAAGGAGTCGATTGAAAGATTATAAACGAGGAGAAAGATGGTCGTGTCGAAAGTGGTGATGATGATGATTATGATGTTTTACTAGCTGCATGCTTCTTACGTGACTCTGATGCGTGTATAATAAAATGGCTGGAAACATCAGTTCTCGTCTACACTGTCTTTATTGTGATACTTCAACAATGTCACAACATAACATCAATGATTTTCTGTGCACTGTGTTCTCTCTATGGCTAAATACTCTAAAGGTTCGCGTTGTGTTCTTTCTCCCTATGGTTGCATACACTTAATGTCGCGTTGTGTTCTTTCTCCCTATGGTTGCATACACTTAATGTCGCGTTGTGTTCTTTCTCCCTATGGTTGCATACACTTGATGTCGCTTTGGGTTCTTCATCTCTAGTTACTTTGTTTCTAATGTCTGTAACTGCCACCTGGCTTCTAGTGCTGTCTGGTACTAAAGGATTGATCGTCGACTTTAACATCTCAATAGTGTTCCTACCTAAATTGTCTCTGTTAACCATGGATCCATGTATCTTGTGTGTTGTCTCTATAGCTCGATGTCTTGTTTCATGTCTGCTCTCTAGTGACTGTCTTCGAGGCCCGATATGACCGCCTGCTCTCCTTCCAGTGTTGAGCTGGCATCTCCAAAACTGCGAGGATCATTGAGACTAGTTGCTCGTCCTCTGAGTCTCAACGACTGAAGGCATTCTTCGAGTTCAGCTTACATCTCTACGACTGAAGGCTGCCTTGAGATTCAATGTGACTGGTCTCTATTCTCTTGAGTCTTGTGGACTGAAGAATTCTTTTGAGTGGATTCTTACCCAGTATTCATATTTGGATGATGAAATGCTTGTTATTTGTTTTCTTCTCACTTTTTCTGCTTCTAGAATATTCTAGTGCGTCCAAACTTGTTTACTATGTACGTTCTCACGTAAGATTTTCTAAAAATATGTCGATTGCATCGGATTTCATCATCATATTCTACGCAGATATAGTAGTTAAACTGACAATTGACGTTTGTTTTGATAGGGCACGACAACAAGGTATTTACTAGTAAGACAAGGTTGGGTCACATGATGAAACAAACGCATTTCAAAACTTCTAGAGAGAAGGTCAAGGCCAGACAACCTCAGTTTGATGTCAACAGCTAGTTTTGGCGGGAAAAGAAGATTCTGGAAAAGGGAATGTCAAGGTTACCAAAACTTGTCGATTTTCAGTACATCAAAATTGTGTGCCTTCTAGCAAACAAGCTATGATCTCACTCTGTTACAAGTGGTCCTAGTTTAATCCTCTGGGGTGGCATACTTTTTTTGTCACGATCAGCTCGGCAGTATGTCACGAATTCTCACATCTAAACGCTGAGTAACGAAAACATGGTGGGGCTCTTTAATGTCATTAACTAATCTTCTCTATGGCGACATCATACTTTCACATCATATCTTTTTGTGTATAGCGCCTGTATTGGTAGTTGTTCTTTTTGAATTTTTACCAGATGACGAAACTATTTGATCTTCTATTTCCTAATGAATTTGCTGCATTGTGTTCCCATTGTCTGTCTGATAATATCATATTAGAAATTTCTTATCAGTCAACAGTTATTGGCATTACACGAGACAGTATATTGTGAACAGACACTGATGGACAACGCCATACAGCATGGACTAGATAGAAGACACTGAAAATGATCAGGATTATCAGGATATCTGCTGACCCGTTCTGGCCATGATCTTCAACCTGAAAACCTCAGACGTTAAGCTCTCCTGGAAGTTTCCTAGTGGACCAGGTGGTCCATGTTTAGATTTACTTGGTAATTTTCTATTAGCAGTTTGACATTGCCCTTTCAACGACCTATGCTAATACCGTTGTCTTATCTCCTGAATCACCGGAAGCTCACTGTGCACCGGGCGTTATTGTAAAACTGTGTTCATTATCTCAAAGCCGCTGACCCTCTGTAACATAATATGACTGAAATAAGCATTCTTTTTTCTTTATATATATATATATATATATATATATATATATATATATATATATATATATATATATATATATATATATATATATATATTTCATAATTTGTTTCCTGTGATACTTCGATGGCCTTGTTTCTTCTTGTGATTTTTCTCTGTCACAAATACAATTTTGTGTCCTTTTACAGGTGCCGATCAATTTTGTTTGCATGTATGATTTTTGAAGATCAAGCTAGACACCAGTCAACTGGAGATATATTATAACCATACTCATTATCCCTATTTCCTTTGAAGCCATGTTGATATTGCAGTGATTGAGTAATAGTGATCCATGTTATGCTTACTCAATCAATAAATAATCTGTGTTCTCCAGCCACACTGGAAGCTGATGTCATGGATGTTCAACACTTACCGGAACTGGAACGCATAGCAGAACTTTCGCAGTACAGATTAACCCTGCAAAAGCGACTGCAACTTGGTTCTGTTTGAATATTGAATGTTGCATTAAGAATCGACGTCACAATACTCGGGACACCCCCATAAGCGCTTCGTCTCCATCTTCAGCAGCAAGCGAAGAGGTCCAGCTCCGATGGTAGCAGTAACCGTCTGATTGTATATCGTCTTGCTTTATCTGTTAGTGTTGAGCGCCGGCAAGATCTGTCCGAACAACTACATAGTTCACAAAATAACGCCTTCTGTGTACATGAATGGTGAAGAGATAGCAAGGACCGAACTTTTAAAATACCCAGAAGTAAGTTTTGTTCTGAACCTTAGCTGAAGATGTCAATTTGATAAATATGATCAATAAAACCAGAAAGGGTTATCAGCAAAGAAAGTTATCTATGATAAACAATGGCTTTTAGTCATCCTCTACCAGGGTCTGAGACTGTCTGTCATAGAATGTGCACTTGCAATCCTTACCCTCAGCAAAATACAAATCGACACACGAGAAAAGAGCAATGAACTACATACTAGATCTTCCAGATACGAACAATAGGCTTGAAATGCACCAAGCGTGTGCCTACCTCAGAATGACTGAGGTCTTCACACACGCACTGCACGACAAACTGAATACACGTAAAGACAACATACTTAAACGAGATATCAGTCTGGCTTGGGCAAGGCAGAGACAGTACTTCAACAGATGATTTCCCTTTAAGAAATAAACCATAGAGAGAAATGAATACCCATACCAAATAAATACGAGCAATACTTTATGGTGGTTATCAGACATAACCGGAAGATGCTGTTTTATACACAGATCGTTCTGTGATTCGCCAGAAGCGAAGTACATGGGCTTTCACAACAAGAACCAAAGGCAAAAGTCACCACAGAAGACAGTGGAGCCGTTACTTCTACTACCAACAGATTGACAATGGACGTCATGGCCATGACAATGGCCCTGGAATGGCTGAAAACTCAGAATAGTCACCATTGCCTGTTTGCTAAGGGACTCAATGACCATGCTACAGAAGATCAAGGCGGGGTACATACGGAATTAGTGAATTCATCTGATGCAGCATGCAGCGTTTAGCGAAATCGCCTTCATTTTTGTCGCAGGTCATGCATGTGTGAAAGGCAGTGAGAGAGCACACGCTTAAGCTGGCAGTGCGGCTCTCATGAATGGGTTTTATTTGGACAGGAGAGACATCATAAATGCCATACGAGAGACCACACGCTTTCAGTTTCGTGAAAAATGATTTTCTACTGAAAAAAAAAAAAAAAAAGACTGCTTACCCTGGGTGTACCAATTGAAGCAGCGAGACAGGAAAACCATACAGGAGCCTCCCGTCATTACATGAACTGGAACAGAATATGAGTTGTTAGCCCAAAAACACCTGGAGACATACTCAGGAGCACTTATGGTCATGACCAGTTTGCAATGCCGATGATATTTAAAATTAACAATGAATAACACCTGCTCTTTCTTGTTCTGGTTGTATACTCTCAGAGACTGCTGTTCGTTCATTTTTTGATGTTGATCTCCCAATTGCAAGGTTGGCTTACCTTCCTCTTTCACCATCATCATCATCATCATGTGCCGTGCCAGCTGGTATAGGTGCTCATGAATCTCCACAGATCACTATCCTTGGTTGCCTGGAACAACTCTCTTGATGATATGCCTCTATGTCATCGTTTTAGCCCATCCAGGATCATCTCTCTTGGTCTGAATCTACCCCTCTTCCCACTGATTTTTCCAGTTGTCACGATGTTCTCCAATGTCTCTCTTCTCATTACGTGGCCAAAGAACAGTGTTTGTCTGTTTCTTATTGTTGCATAAAGAGATCTGCTTTGATTGGCTTCTTTCAAAAAATCGTTGCTATTTGTTACTTTAACCGTCCAAGGTATTCGTAACATTCGTCTCAGAAACCACATCTCTGTTGCTTCCAAATTCTTCATAATTTGTTCACTGACAATTCAAGATTTGCTACCATAAAGCAGAACAGGTTCTATATAACATTTTAGCACCCTCTTTCTAACATTAAATGAGAGCGATTCATTCTTTGCCGTCATACATTTTCTTAAACATGACAGTGTTATGTCGGTTGCGAAACAAGAGCTTGTTATCCTACTTACTAACTTGCTTTCTGATATGTGTCAGACTCTCTATCGACCTGGTTAACCGACGTGAACATACTCTAAGTTTAAACAACACATTCTAACGTCGGCGTGCACTGCATCGGGAAGTTTCATGGGCTAAATGTTCTTCTCATCTTGACGGAGATGAAGTCTTTGATGTGTTGGTCAATATGTTGTTTGTTTCACATGTTGCTTCTTTCACGTTTTTTGTTTTGGATTGCTTACTGTCTTCACAAATACATTTTGTTTGTTTCACATGTTATTTGCTTTAGCTGTTATTTGTTTCATATTTTGTTTATTTCACATATAATTGACTCACTTTTTGATGTTTTCCATGCTGGTTGTTTCATCAACTATTTGATCATTTATTGTTTTTTTTTTAAAACATATTATTTCTTTCATAGGGTTTGGTTTCACATGTTTGCTTCACAGGTTCAATTTTTTTTTTCACACGTGGTTTCGCATGCTGTTTTATTTATTTTGTGTTTCAAATGTTATTGTTTCGCATATTTTTGTTTCACGTATTGTTTACTTCACAATTGCCCCGCCCCTTGATCTTTCCTATTGTGTATTTCACATGTTGATTGTTTCTTCTGTTTTTTCTCAGTGATTTTTTAAAATTCAAATATTATGCATTTCACATGTTCCTTTAGCATGTTTTTTCTTCATTTGTTGATTGTTTCACTTGTTATTTGTTTCACATATAGTTTACATTTTGTTTCTCCACGTTGTCTATTAAATGTGTACAAACATTTGTACAGCTATTCTCAACGGATTCAGCTTATACTTTGTTCATCTACAGACACTATCTAAAATGTGCGTTTTTTTCGCATATTTATCATAAAGCGTGTCACGTATTTCTGTCTCTCCACTCCCTTCTCTCTCTCTCTCTCTCTCTCTCTCTCTCTCTCTCTCTCTCTCTCTCTCTCTCTCTCTCTCTGTGAGTGTGGGACTCCGTGGTCGGCAAATAGTTGAATTACACATACAAAGGGCAGAGTCAATAGTTTGTTTCCCACTCAGAGAGGAGGAGTGGGCATAGAACCAATACTGAATTAGATACACAATAGTTTGTTTCACACTCAGAGAGAATGCTTTATGACACCGTACTATATAAATCAAGTCGACAGGCACGTAGAGCTCGTGGTAGACCAAAACAAGATGGCAGGTCTACAGTCTACTACTGTTTTTTTTTTTTTTTGCCGTTTCTGTCAGAGGACGGAGAAATGTGAATCAACATTACGCGTCACCCTGGGACCCGAAGCGTTACATTTGGGAATTAACACGAAGACTATATTTACATTTTGCCTGTCATCGGGAACATGTCATTATTGCATATATATTTGTAAAGGTCATCTAACGTCTATCTCTCCGTTAATTTGATTATTTCTACTTAAATACAGATCATTTCGATGATTTGTCCCTGGAGCTGATTTTTATCACTCTTATTTTCTTTAATTAGTGTAAGTGGGTCAAGCGGTTCTTGCTTTCGAGGACAACTTGACGATTTATTGGTGCACAAGAGGATTGACAGGATCACGGAAAATCGATTTTCTGATGTTTTAGTTTCAAGTGTAGGATTGAATATTCTTTCCTCTCTATCCCTTACTCCCATACTGCTCTTACATTAATTTTGTTACTTACTTTTACTGCAAATTTCCCAGCTGTTTATTATTTAGCAAAATGTCTATTTTTCATTACGCCGTCTATTTGTAGTTTAAATGTATACTACATTATGTACAATAAGACCTCGCTGTTGCACCGTTGCTAGTCCTGTAAAAGAAAAGGCTGGATGTTGATGGAAGGTGGCGATTGTTTACATCGGCTCTCAGAACCAAGACTAAAGTCGTGGCTTGTGTTGTTTGCTGTCCGTGACTGGAGGCTGCCAGGGCCGACTTGTTGCTCTAATACAAAAATGGGCTGATCTTAATTTGTGTGTTGACTGTCACCATAGTTGCAGACACAAAACAAACATGTAGACTGGTCGCCGTACAGGGTTTTTGTGAAAGCGATGTTTGTATTCGAGTTTTATTGTTGCTTCTATTACCGAGATGGAGTAATTTGTGATGATACCACCCGGAGAACTACGTTTTTTTTTGTGTGCAAAAATCGTTTTATACTGTCCGTCTAGACTCGCTCAAGCTGTCAGGTTCAAAAAGCAACCGATAAGTCGTTCGTTTGTTTTATATCTTTAAAAAAAAAAGGAATATTCTATGCAGACTGTTGGTTGAGGCAGATGTATTATGATTTCGGAGGGAACTCCTAAATAGTCGACTTTTTCGACATGCTTGGCAGGGAAACATTGAATATATCACCCCCCCCCCCCACACACACACACACACAAACATGAATACACACGGGAAGTTACTAGAACACCTATTATTGTGAACATTTGTAAATAAGGTAAGTAAGTTGCTTATATTTTACAGAAAGTTGTAGAATCACCACCCGCTCCCCCTATGTTTGGGTTGTGTTGTTTTACTAGGCAATGGTATGTTCACTAGTTGCTGTTTCCGAACGATTGTTTGATATACCATTAACGAAGTCAACATAAAGAGGCTCTTCCAGATCATCTAAGCCGCACACAAAGAGTTAAATAATGCAGTGATACAATGAGTCAAAGTAAACACTTAAATAGAACGGGTTAATGTACCTACAGGACGGGTGGGGGGAGGAGGAGTTAAATAACACATATCGTTTATCATCCTCATCAAGCAGCAGGTCTATTACAGAACCTCGCTTTCTTCAGGGCACGTCTGAAAGTATGGTTTTCAATAGTCACTACACCGGCCATTTATGCTTCAATATCTAATGTGTCTTCAATGTCTTGTATCGATATTCAGGTAGGTCTGCCTCTGCTTCTTTTTTCCTGAAACTGCTCTTTTCATCATCGCTGTCCCCATCACCACTGTCTCTATTATCGCTGTCTCCATCATCACTGTCTCTATCACCACTGTCTCCATCACCGCTGTCTCGATCACCGCTGTCTCCATCACCGTTGTCTCTATCATCGCTGTCTGCATCACCGCTGTCTCCAACACCACTGTCTCCATCACCGCTGTCTCTATCATCGCTGTCTCCATCACCACTGTCTCCATCACCGCTGTCTCCATCACCACTGTCTCCATCACTGTCTTCATCACTGTCCCCATCACTGTCTCCATCACCGCTGTCTCCATCACTGTCTCCATCACCACTGTCTCCATCACCGCTGTCTCCATCACCACTGTCTCCATCACTGTCTTCATCACTGTCCCCATCACTGTCTCCATCACCGCTGTCTCCATCACTGTCTCCATCACCACTGTCTCCATCACCGCTGTCTCCATCACTGTCTCCATCACCGCTGTCTCCATCACCACTGTCTCCATCACTGTCTCCATCACCACTGTCTCCATCACTGTCTCCATCACCGCTGTCTCCATCACCACTGTCTCCATCACTGTCTCCATCACCACTGTCTTCATCACTGTCTCTATCATCACTGTCTCCATCACCACTGTCTCCATGGGGAATTATCTTCTTTTTTTGACTTTTAGAATTAATTTATCCAAGCCTTTTATATATTATTAGAAAGGAAAGTGTTTCGTCTGCCTGTCTGAGATCTTGTATAGGTTTGCCGCCAACCGTGAGCAGACCTGAGCTGTCTGTGGCTTCTTCGCTAATTGCATTTCTCATACTATTTACTAGATACAGATTGTTATATATATATATATATACAATATTCATCTTCCTAAAGTCTGTCCAAACACTTCTGTCTCGTGTACTTTCAGTCAACTCTGATACAGATAACCCTCCATGCCAAGATGTCAGACTGTCAGCATCTTTTCTTCGGTCTTCCTCTGCCTCTCTTCACCTCCAGTTTTCCCGCTGTCGCTAAATACTCCAATTTTCTCTTTTTCCTCACGTGACGAACAAATATAGATTGTCTCTTTCTGATGTGGGAAATCAGTTCTCTTCGTCAGTCAGTTTCTTCCAAGACGTCTTCATTACTCTTTTTATCTATGCAGAGTATTCTAATCTTGCCTATTAAACCACGTATCCGCAGGTTCCAAATAATTTTCCACAAATATACCAACTGTCCGCGATTCATCTCCATACATCAAGGTAGGATTTATATAGCTTTTAAGAATTCTCTCTCTTGTCTCAGTTGACCCCAAAAATGAATACAGAAAATGTTATTCAGTTTCTAAAAACTGCTTGAGCAATTCTACATTTAACTTCTTTAAGACATCTTCCATCTGATGTTTTTAGGGTGCCCAAGTACTTGAACATATAAACTAGCTTAAAGTTTTCTTATATATATATATATATATATATATATATATATATATATATATATATATATATATATATATATATACATATATGTATATTTATATACCCACACACAGTTATATAAAAGGGATGAAGAGAGAATGAAGCTCTTTCTTACTTTTCTCTGGACATTAGACCAGCTCGATGTTTCATCATTTGCTCTGGCTGTTGCTTCTTGTTTATGGTAAAGAGATTCCGGTATATGTACCAAAAGATGTTGGGAATCTCTAATGCATCTCAGTATGTGCCACCGTTTATGGTGTTGAATCTTACTGTAGTCTATGAAGCATGTATATAGATCGATCGTATACTCTCTACATATCTCAAAGATGATTCTCAGTTTTAAATGGTGATCCCTTGTTCAGTTGCCGCTTCAAAAACCTGCTTCTGCCAGTGGTAATTAATTTTTTTAGTCATCGTGTATAGAGTAACAAATTAAACGCACAGTAAGTTGCTTGGTATTTAGGGTTAGAAACCTATTGGCGTATTGGGTAGATCATGTTATACCTATATTTCTATGGACCTATGGCTCTCAAAGGAATATGTAGTCATATTATGTGGTCTCCAAATATTTCTTGTCTGCGATATGAGAAGGTCGACACGGGAACTTTGTATCCATTATAAAAGCCGCCTCTATTTACCATAATGCACAACTCAGTTTGCCTTACTTCTGGTGAATCTAAATCTGTTTGCTGAAGTAAGTCGTTCAGATAGAAGGGATTGATAACCTAAATAATGTAAGGGGTAGAACGGAAAGCACTACTTCCAGTCAGGGTTTATTATAATCATCAATCAGCAAGTCCTTTACAGAACGTCGCTCTTGTCACGGCGCGACAGGAAGTCAATCTTTCTTGAGTCAATTCTTAAGCCTTATATTCTCTGAGAGCCAATACATCTCTAATGTCTTGTAACTAGATTATCGTAGGTCTACCTCTGCATCGTTTTCCAGAACTTGCTACTTACTTAATACTTGTTGTCAGTATCGACATTCGAGCACATCGGTCTGACCCGATCGTGATCCGTCCACCAATGCATCAACAGTCTCAGAGTCTCGATGTTCAACGTACTCAGTAGGAGTTGACTGCAATATCTTCTTTCTTTACGCAGCAGCAGGTTTTCCGGAACCTGAACCCTGCATCATTGTTCTCTTCAGACCACCGTGACGTTTAACATTGCCACAACTGGTATCAGGATAATATGCTGTTTACGAGCCTATTCTCCTTCACGGTTAGATGTAGGATGTCGAGGGTTTTCTTCCTTCCTTCGTTGCATTTTAGTTCAAAAGATCCGATTTTTGTCTTCAGTAATTGAGTAATTGTCTATGACGTACATCCGTAAATTTTCAATGGAAAGATGCATGATCTCACAATGTTTACTTCATAGTTCGCTTGCAAGTGCTGCGCTATAGGTTTAAAATACTAAATCATCATCATGTGTCGTCCCGGTAAGCCCCAGCTGTCATGTTTCGCCGTCTCATACGCTCACAAGAATCACAGATCAGTTAATGTTTTTGTCTCACCCCATCCATTTGGCCAGGCCACACTAGTCTTTATATATTTACTTTCTTCTTGCTCTTTCTTTATCACTATTGCCAGAAGTAACCAAGTTTTCTAGTCTATTCCTTCTCATAACATGTCCAGAAACATTGATCAGTTTTCGACTTTCTTATGTTTCCATGAGAAATGCTTCCTTTTTAATTCTGCCCCTCCTTGATATTCTTTGCTCTCTTATCAGAAACCAAATCACCGTCGCAAGTAAATGTTTTTCAGCTTGTGTGTTTATTGTACATGTTTCACATGCATGTCGGCGTCTATGGCTTAAGCGTTGCGAACGCGCTTGTAATGCCTGGGTGCCGGGTACAATCCCAGCTGCGGACGGTTTGTCTTTCGTTGGTTTCAAACTTTTAAGACAGCAGTGGCAAACTACTGAACTTGCCTAGAAAAACCACAACAGGCAATTAAAAAAAAACCCATGTGGTTGGTTCCGCAACGTCCTGTAAAAGGCTACGGAACTAACTTTGTATTTTTATTTTGTAACAAGCATATAACAAAACAAGTTACGCATAGCGTTTTCAAAATTATATTTCTCATTGCAATTGACATCTTCTTACTTGTGCAGCAGGCTGATGTTTAGCCCGATAATGATTTCAGTTTGGCTGTAGTAGCGAATTGAAAGTAGCAGGTTTGAGGAACAGAACTCGCTGGAAGTAAGTGGAAGTAGCCAGTGGCTCGAAAAGTTGATAAAAAGAGGGGCGCAGGCCCCGTCCCCATGTGGGATGAATTTTTCGTTTTTTTGGATCCTTTCCTGGCTGTTGCCCGGGAACCTAATATAACTTTACGGTTGAACGATTTTCTGGGACCTCTCCATGGGTGATCCTCATTCGAATGGTGTCACTTTGTGTCACCGGGTGTTTCTTGCTCAGTGTGATGTCCTAGTGGGGTTAGAAGACAGTCAGAAAAAGGGTCTTTAAGCTCTTTGCTTTTTGGTCTGGCCAGTCGCCCTAAGGTCATTAATTTGCCAAACTGTACAAAGTTCGTAACGCAAAATAAATAGGGCGCACCGAGTGGAGAAAGATGAACTGTATCACTGGTTTCATGTTGGCGGTACTTTCAGTAATTAGACTTTGTTAGAACTAGATTTTCATTGGCAATCCTTGCTAGGAGAGTTTGTGATTACAGGTCGCTGGAGCAAGCTTTCATCTTTGTTAGCTTGTGTGTTAAGCGCATGGTCTATTCGAACACGTTGATTGTTAATGTATTGTTGTATGCGAAGCAGGTTCGTTTTGTGTTCAGGGAAATAAAACATTTGTTGAATGTGACTTTTATGTTTGTTTAATTCAGAATAGGAGTTGCAGTTCGTGCATGTGGTTTGTCGAGGCGCTGGCCATGTAATTATATGTTGTAGTTGTTGTGTCATTCACTATTATATATTCATCACCCGAGTCATGCGAATATATCCTGGTTCCTACACCAGAAGAACCCGCGACTTTAGTTTTCCTGTTTCTGTAGTTGAGCAGCGAACTACCTATTGTCCTAACGACATTTCTTTCCTCGTCTCACTCATCATCAATCAGCATGTGGTAATCCTTGAGGAAAGCGAGGGCAAATGCGTATTGGATCTGATTATCATGTTCCGCAACCAAATACCACTTTTCTTTCCAACAGTGCTGCCCCATCTAATTAGCTAACCGAGGGTTTACACGTCCATCACTCATAAGATATGTGCAGTCAACTCCGTTTTTGTTTGCATCTTCAAGATCTTTTGCAACAGCGACTGCTTCTTGTTTTCGCTTAGATCATTCATACACATAATATATGAAAGTACCAGTATTGCCTCATGTTACATTTGATGGCTTATAGCTACCTGTGATGTCCGATAGAATGCCATCTTTTCTCAGTTTGACATCACTTTTTTCGCCACAGTTTGTTTTTCCGACAGTTTACCTTACACTTGTTTGTAACGTAATAATTCTAGAACTGTTGAGTTGTGGGGGATGCATGCCTGATTTTAGAAACAGTTTAAGATAACTATGTAACCAGTCATTTGGTACATTTGATGACTGGATAATATCAATAAAGTCCTTCACAACACGTAGTATTCAGCACTACTTAATTGTTCGATATGGCCACAGCGTTCAATCATCTGGTCCCGGAGCAGTATTTCTCCTGCCTCACAATGCCACTTGTACGTAGATTTCGGACACAAAGCGTTCATATACGTTGTCTGTCTGTGACAATGCTACGCTTGTGATTTTCTAGAGTGTTGCGCTTTTCTGTCCTATCGTCTTTAATCCCTTTGATTTAATACCGCCTAAAAACTCGTGTCCTTTCACATTGTTCCTTGTTAATATTCTACCGTCTGAATGCTTAACTGACGTGAAAGGCATTACATCTAAACATGTCCTCCTGTGCATAACGTATTAAGTTAATACGTGTCTGGCACATACACATTAAATTAATGATGCCTGGGCCAGAAATATTAAATAACTAATTCCTGGTGCTGAAGGGATGAGATTAATGCATGTCTGGTGCCGAAAAGATTAAATTATTTATTATGTGTGGCCGAAAGGATTACATTATAATATGTGTAGTAACACTGGTCCAGTATAGAAGGCGTTTGATGTTTACGTATGTCGGTGAGCGGAAGTTCGCTACTTTTTCAGTCCAAAGTTCCGTGTATGCGATGGTTTCCCCCTACCTGGCCAAGCATCTGTGGGAAGTTAAATGTGCTGACAAACTGTTGACTATATTATACAGTGAAATGTCGTTAACACGAAGTCAGGTAAATGAAAAATAAAAAGTTCGTTTTAAATATTCGTGCTAGCCGGGGACTAATAATAATAAAACATCCCATCTGAGACCAAAATTTCGTTCATGTAAAGCGAATGGTCTTCTCAAGTGAGTTTTATTTTGTATTTTTTAAGCATTTGGTACAAACAGCGATCTCAGAATCGTTTTAGCACATCTTCACATTGAAACCAAACATAATATACTCAACAAAAAAAAAAAAAAAGGTATGTGCTGGGAACGCATCAAATTATGAATGTACTGTCCTCCTGTGGGTTAGAATAGACACTGTCTCCTCAAAAAGTGTGTTGGATCAGTCGAATAATTGGAGGCTTCCTACCAAGTCGAAATGTATCTACCTGAGAGGCAAGAAACCAATAATCTGCATACCAGATCTGAAAAATGTATATGCGCGCTGTACTCAGGGGTTGGAATTAGATTAGAATAGAGGCCTAATTTCTGAAGTTAGTTCTGCAACACTTTTGAAGAATATTGACAACGGAATTAACTTTACAATAGTAAGGCTGGATGTAAAGGGATGACAAATACTTCTAGTGACAAAATAGAAAAGACTAATAAATTACAACCCCCTATACACAAAGCTAGGACTACATGTAATGACTCAGATTTACTAATATTACTCCTCCGTATCACTTAACAATTTCTAAACCCATCATGGGCGAATGCGTTTTCACACACACACAAATGAGCATCTACACAGTTGAACGGTTCAAGCCGCCCTGACGCAATACTATATCCGCTTAAAGACAATCTCTATTCCCAAAATAGAAACATTTCATTAATGAATGTAAGTTATAATGAACACAGCATAGCTAGCACCTTAGGGAAGAGTTATCTTATAGATTGGCCAGTGTAGGTAACGCCTGTAAGTTAGCTGCGTCTCCTTTTCTGGACATTGCAGAAAAAACTCCAGGATTTTTTTTGGCATTTGTGATTTTTCAAGGTATTTTTTACGTTCAATAATTTACTATTGCCAGTGAAAGGTCAGCTCTTGGTACCACTGTCAAAACCAACGTAAGACAAGCCGTCGGCAGCTGGGATCGAACCTGGCACCTCGGTATTTCGAAGCGCGTTCGCAACACCTAAGCCACAGACGCTGTCTTCTATAACATAACTCAAAAACTTCGACCTCGGTTTAATACTGGATGTCTTAAATATATTTCAGTATCAAGGAAAAGTAACTAAAAGTATTGGGAAATTAGTAAAGGACGTACAATAGCATTACACATTAAAATCATTCTTCCACTTGTATATTTTCTTGACCAACAAATGTCTTCAGATTTTACTCCGCAAACATTATACACATGATTTGTAAGATTATATATATATGTAGGCAGTCATAACCAGTGGGGCCTTATCTTATTAATCACTTCTGTTGATTTGTTGCTTTTGCTGCTTTCATCGATGATGCACTGCATTTCTAGCGTCGGACTGTGTGTGTTAGCACTTCCGACAACTTGCTTATGCAATTAGTGCGTGCAGAAGCTGTTGTATATACTGAGAATGAAATATGTATTAATTTCTCCACAGGGCACAGTGATGGACATTATGTGTGGTTTTCGTTTGCACAGGAACGGAGCAAATATGGGGTATTTCGTTTACTATGAAGTTGGAACAGCGGTTACCTGATTACTTGAACCAGTCGAAATACCTTTCCACGCCTCTTGCTAGCAAACTTTTGTTTTTCAAAGCATATACTACCTGCCTGTAAGATCGTAGGTATCTGACTTCACTACAAGCCTTCCCCAAGCCTCTTACTAGCATGGTACTATATTATGCTAAAACTGTACTATATCAGTGACTGGTAGAACTGATATTTTGCTGACATCAAGGGCACTGACAAATATCATTAGGGTGCTCGTGAGGGGAAAGGGGGCGGGTGGCACCCTCTGTCGCCTTTTCTAGAGAGGCCTTGAAAGAGCCTCAACTTGTCTTAGAAGTGTAATAGTATTATTAATGGTCACCACATGCATTTTGTTCAACCTGCCGTTTTTTTTTGTGTGTGCTACATAATTTTGATATTATAGAATAGAAAATATTTAAACAGTATTTAATAAATACTTTAAAAGCCTTCTATACACGATTCGTTTATGAATATACGTAAAAGATGAAGAGGAAAAAGAGGTTGCGGGTGCCACTGTGTCAGTTCCCAGGTTCCAGCACCCTTGGTTATCATGTCGTAGTGCCTAATATTGAGTGCGGAGTTAATGTATGGGCAGTCTCTCCTCCTTGTAATAATTTATGTTTCAAGCTGTTTGTGACACGTGATTTATATTAGTCACTGTTTGCATGAAGTGCCATTAAAGTTAATTGTTATAGGGGTGGCGTATGCGGCTGTGAGACTTGGCAAGTGAGGCTGCAATCTGGTGCTGGAGTCCAGCCAAGCAAAAATAGTTTTGAAAAAGGACCCTTTCCACGCCTGCAGGCCAAATGGGCATATAGGGCTAGACCTACACTGATTATACCAATAGGCACATGGTGAGTGATATAATCAGCATCACGCCGATCGCCTTTACTTCACAGGACTCTGCCTGGTTCCCATTCAAGAATGGGTCCACCTGGGAGCTAAGGTCATGGTTAAAAAATGTCCAGTACCGTCAGGACCCGACCCCACGATCTTCTGATCCACAGGCGGGCGTCTAGCCAATACAGCACAGCGACTGCTAGTACTACCAAGCAGTCATATAATTTGTGTGTGAAATACCCTCGAGACTAGGGAATCTGTGACAGAAGACAATCTACATGTAAACATAACGAGTACTGCGGCTTGTAGTTTCTTTCTTTATATATATGTGTGTGTGTTTGTGTGTGCGTGTATGTGTGTGTCTGAGTGTGTATGTGAAAACCCCCCAGATATTCAACCAGCCTCTCAGGACCTTGACATTATTACTGAACCACCAAGCAAACAAGAAATCCTTAAAGCTATCCACACTTTAAAGAACAACAAAGCACCAGGCAAAGACGAACTGCTAGCAGAACTTCGAAAAGTAGATCCAAACACAACTGCTAGTATTCTAGAACCATTGTTCAAGGATATTTGGGGAAAAGAAGTTTTGCCTGATGACTGGACTGAAGGAACAATAGTCAAAATCCCCGAAAAAGGAGACTTAACAGACTGCAATAATTGGAGGGAAATTACTCTACTCTCAGTACCAAGCAAAATATTTTGTAAAATCCTCATAATGCAGCTTGAAAAAGGAGTAGATAAATGCCTACGAGTGGAACAAGCTGGATTCAGAAAGGGCAGAGGAACAACTGAGCACATCTTCGCCATACGTAACATTTTAGAACAATGCAATGAATGACAGAGAAGTATATATATATTAATTTTTTAGACTTTGAGAAAGCTTTTGACAGCGTCCATAGAGACGGTCTATGGAAAATTTTACGACATTATGGAATTCCAGAAAAAATAGTCAACAGAATTGCTCTCTTCTATAAAGACTGTTCCTGCAGTATGAAAAATTACAATGCATCTTTCCCAGTAAAGACAGGTGTAAGACAGGGATGTGTTATGTCATCTCTCCTCTTCAACCTTGGTGATTGATTGGATACTAAAGAACGCAGTTGACAGGACATTGAGAGGCATACGATGGACTCCATTCACCATGCTTGAGGACCTTGATTTTGCAGATGATATAGCACTTCTATCACATAAACATGAACACATACAAGAGAAAAGTAACAAACTAACAGCACAGCAGAAATGGTGGGACTGAGAATAAATACAAAGAAAACTAAGATCATGACAAACAGTCCAAACCAACAACCAGTGACCATAAATAACCAAACTCTTGAAAATGTAGAACATTTCACATATCTTGGCAGTGTTGTGTCCCTACCGGGAGGGACCGAAGAGGACACACAGTCACGTCTGAACAAAGCTAGAGCTGCTTTTGGAAGGATGAGGCAAATCTGGAAATCCAACAATGACTGCAGAGGAACGAAACTCCGACTCTACAAGAGCATCATTTTGCCAGTTCTTCTTTGTGGAGCGAAATGCTGGAGAATGACCAAAAAGGATGCACACAAGCTGTCCACCTTCCACCACGCATGTCTACGTAGAATTTGCAAAATTTTCTGGCCAGATACAATCTCAAACACTAAACTACATCAAGTCACAAACCAAGAAACTTTAGACAGTATGATAACCAAGAGAAGATGGAAATGGCTTGGCCACGTTATGAGAATGAATCCTGATATACCTGCAAAAACAGCTCTCACATGGACACCAAGGGGAAAGAGAAAACAGGGGCGCCCAAAAACAACATGGAGACGAACGATGGAAAGTGACCTGAGTGCGGCATCTTTGACATGGAAAACTGCCCTGAAGATTGCACAGGACAGGAAAGCATGGAAAGTCCTCTCTGAAGCCTCACGTGCCACTAAGCATAACGAGAACTGATATATGTGTGTGCATATATTAGGGCTGTACCGATGTACCGAATATTCGCTTCGTATTTGCTTCGCGGCCGAATAGTAGACCTATTAACTATTCGGTATTCGGCCGAATAGTTGCGGTCGGGCCGAATACGAATAGTAGTTACCTTGCACCCGCTTCTGCATACACGGCCTCAATGCTAAAAACATAGAACGATTGGTTTTGTTGAAAGCTAATGCAGCTTTCATGCATTAACTAAGCTGTCAGTGACAATTTCCAAGTTTAGTTACTTGTTATAATACTTAGGATTCTTTCATTCCTAGCTATTAGTTACCACAGACTGACTGAAGGATGCAAAACATGAAATCTTTTTAAATGTTTAATATTCTTTACGAATACTAACTAGACAGGAAAAGAATATAAACTCCGGCCACATCCAAGTCGATAATATGAAAATCAAACGAACGGAAACATATAAGTACTTGGGTGCAAACTTCATCTGTTCCAACATGATGAGCGAAGAAATACAATATAGATTACAATCTATAAATAGAGTATACTATGCCCTTCAACATCTGCTAAAGTCAAAGTGTCTGTCTCGCAACACCAAGATCAAAATTTATAAAACGTTGATAAGACCAGTCGTTTTATATGGCTCTGAAACTTGAAGCAGAAATAAAAGAGAGGAGGCCTTATTACAGGTTTTCGAAAACAGTCTTACGACAAATCTTTGGAATCATCAAAGATGCTAACAGCGTTGAATGGAGAGTGAGGAACAACAACGTAACACATAATCTTTTTAAATCACCATTGATTACTGGCATCATGCGAGCTAACAGACTAAAATGGTTGGGGTATATTGAAAGCATCTCAGATGACAGAGAAGTAAAAACTATATACACCTGAGAGAGGAATGGAGGTAGATCACGAGGCAGACAAAGAAGTTCGAGAGATAATGTTCAGCCAGACCTGCAAACAACTGGTGTCACACATTGTGAAGAGAGATTAATGGAGACGAGTGACATCTGCAGCAGTAAACCTCAAGGGCTCAGAATGCTAAAGAAGATTACTATTCTGTGCTACTTTATGTGAAGTAAAAGTTCAGCGTTCATTTGACATTATGAATGTGTGTGTGTGTGTGTTTTTAATAGATTTATTTTATACATTATACATTATTCGTATTCGGCCGAATAGTTGGCCCTCTATTCGTATTTGACCGAACAGTGAAAATCACTATTCGGTACTGCCCTAGTATATATATATATATATATGTATATATATATATATATATATATATATATATATATATATATATATATATATATATATATATATATATATATATATATATATATGCCTATCTTGAATTTTGTGTACATGTGGTTACGTAATCGGTTGTGTCCTGTTCTGATGCGGAGGATAATGACTTGCTCTGATCTGTCCAAAATAAAATAGTCGTGTTGTGCTGGGGCTGGTGGTTTCCTGATTGATTTAATGATTCTTTTCTTCTGGTGGTATGTGACTGGTATATCCGGCTACACTTTTGTCCCGCCTTCTCCTACCAGTTGATCAGCTTTCTCATTTCCAGGCACACATGTTTAGTTAACATTCACACTAATTTTTTTTTAATTGTGTGAACAAAGGTTTTTGTTTTGGCATCTATTCTGGATCTTTTTATTTACAAACTTATATCTTCATTATCTTATATTTAGGAAAGGGTGGTGGGGCGGGGGTGAGGTGGGGGGGGGGGCATAGAGATTGGTGAAAGGCTTTATGTTGACTCTTTATTGTTTCTCTTCTTTATGTGACTTTGTAGGTTTAGGGTCCTCGCATTGAGCATTCACGGTAGCCAATGCAAAGTCTTACTAACTCAGTCTTGTAATTTCGTATAACAATGAACTACCTCATTTTCAGAAAATATTTTCCTCAATAAGTTTGTATCCTAGCCTGCCTACACAGAAACAACCACGTGCATATCTTTCGCTGTAAAAGGAAGACAGTAGAACACAATAGCATTCCCTGCCATCCAAGAAACCTTGAAACAAGCCAGAACTTTGTCATATTCCTGTATCTCGACATTTTCACTACATCAAACCTCATCTTCATTTTTTCACCCATAAATGGTTCTCTCAAGAGATTTGTCCAGAACAACCGCATGCACGATGTTTGTCGTCAAAGGAAAAACAAGGGTCGCCCAAGCATATTCCCTGCTGTTCATGTAGTTTTGCTCTTTAATGTTTTGAGCTTCACGTTTATCACTAACTTAAAGACAAATGGTATGTAGTTGGTAAACCTAGCGCCAGATAACCTCCACACAGTTCGTTGTTTAGTCCGGGAAGACATGGTCCCAAACACTTACCCCATATACTCTAGTGTAATAGATCTATAACCTACACGTAAACTTTAAGTATTTGTTAGATCAATTATGAGAATGAGTAAAATATAAAACTTAATGTCAACTAGCAATCTTGATAGGGAAAAACTATCAAACAAATAGATAAATACCTGATTGGGTTGACCATATGAAAAAGACTAAACATGAGCACTGACCTGATCCGTGATTCTGATGGTCTCATGCAAAGACAGCCTATGCTTAACGGCAAAGAAACGTACTGAAGTTTCTGTGGCCTAAAAATAACAACACATACGCACTTACATCTATGTCTGTGTGTTTAAATGTGAGTGCTCGCATATTTGAATGTCCGGTATCCACTGTTTTCTTTGTAAGTGAATACTCGATGCAGAGTTGCATGTTCAACTATTACCCTGTCTGGTAATAGATTTTCCTATAAGGAGCCGACCAGGACTACTTAATTTTGCTTCAAGTGTAAGGCTGCATATAAAGTGCTAATATATCTCAGCTATCCACGAATAACGCATTTAACTTTAATGCAAGTTTCTAGGTGGCAACGTCCGTATAGGGGTTATTCAGTAAGGCGATATGCTAACTGTATTTATGTTCACCGTTTATTCTTAATCTGAAGCACTTTGTTTTTCAAGGTAATGTTGACAATAATCTAATTGATAAGTTTTCAAAAAGGTTTTATTGTTAAGATAACCGTGGGCGTCTTATTTGTAATGTTTATTTTCTTTGTTTCCAAGCGAAAGTAATCGTGCCATATTTAGCTTTAGGGTATGGAAAGTTGATCATCAGAACTGATTAAACTTTAAGACAAATTTCAGTTCCTCCGTTGTCTGAAGACCGTTGAACGAACGAACAAACGAACCACTTTATTTTTCAAAGGGTTACACACTGGGCACGTAGGCCCGTCTTAAATTCAGCCATTCTAAACACCCGTCTTTCCCACAACAGTTGTATTTGATAAATGAAGCATGTTTTAATAATATGATAATATGCATGTTGTGAACATCAAGAAAAAACACAAAAGCATGGGTTGGGAAATGCATGCACACACTAGCGCACGCACACAAACACACACACACACACACCCACATATACGCCCCCCCCCCCACGTACACGCTCCCTACTTAAATATGCATATTAACATACCCACATGCAATTACCCACACACATCCTCATACATACATGCACACCACATAAACACACGCAGACACACACGCAAACAGACACACAAAACACACACACACAAATACACACACAGACATACACACAGACACACGCGCAGACACACACAGAAACATGCACACAGATACGCAGACACCCACACACAGAAACACATGTAAGAACACAGACAGACGAAGACACAAATAAAGACACTGATACACGTAGATACACACACACACACACACACACAACCCAAAGGCACACACGCAGACGCACACACACAGACACATATACAGACACACACACACGCAGACCCACACAAACGCAGAAACACAAACCCGCAGACACACAAACACAGATCCGCACGCAAATACAAGCAAACACAGACACAAACCCACGGACACACACACGCAGACACATACGCTGAGTTACATACACATAGGCACACAGAAAGATACAGGCACACCAACACGCAGATACATAGATACGCAGACACACACACACACACACACACACACACACGCAGATACACATACACACACACGCAGACATACACGCAGAACACCCAGAGACACTCACGCACAGAAAAACACATACAGACATATACACAGACACACATAGAGACATGCACACGCACTCACACACGCACACACACACACACACACACACATATATATATATATATATATATATATATATATATACATACATATATATATATATATATAGAGAGAGAGAGAGAGAGGGAGAGAGAGAGAGAGAGAGAGAGAGAGAGAGAGAGAGAGAGAGAGAGAGAGAGAGAGAGGGGGGGGGAGGGAGAGAGAGAGAGACTAAACAACGAACTGTGTGCAGGTAATTAGGCGCCAGATTTACCTGCTACATACCATTAGTCTTTAAGTCCGTAATAAACGTGAAGCTAAAAAAAAAATTAAAGAGCAAAACAACATGAACATCAGGGAATGTGCAAGAATGACCACTGTTTTTTCCTTGACGACATATATATATATATATATACACACACACAATAATCATGTTGAGAATGCACAGTATCAAGCAGAACACTGCAGCTATTTTACATTATCTAAAAATTGGTCATTAAATCCCAAAGAGAACCGATCACCCACAGCAGGAGACAGTGTAGATGTTTTAGTCACACAGGAGAAAACTATTATATATTGACGGTGGGAAAGTCAGAGTGCAAGAGAGGCAGAGGGAGACTGTGAGAGATGATGATGTATGGTTTGATATGTTGGCAGGACGAGAAGGTGATTCAGAAGTCGACTGTGAATTGGCAACCTTGACAAGACTACAAGAGCTTCATGTCAAAAGAGGTTTCGCCTGACATGAACACTATATAAGTGGCAAAAGAAGAATAGTTAACCAACACCTGACTGGTGTTATCAGTTGCCAGATAGGAAAAGATTCGATCCGAGCGGTTATCAATTACCCCATGAGCGATAAGGATGATGGGTTTATTAACTAAGATCGGAATTGAAGAACGGATGAATAACGACATAATTCAATAGTCAGAATTTTTACTTTTTATTGAGATTGATCATGAAAAATGTCCTGTGGCTTATGACAAGAGGATATTGTTCGATTTCCTGATAAGGGCTAATGATCTGTATAATTTATAAGACTGTAGGTTCATCATCACACATACGATTAGCCGTTCAATTTCTGTCGTATGGTTATATCGTCAGGATTAACTATGACTGTGTAGATTCATTAGTATCCATGATATTATTGTTTCATAGCCACTGAGCGTTATTACCAGCCTCCATGTGCTCTCCACGAGGTTATCAGTTTAGTATAATCTATTCTATGACGTTACCTGATCAATGTTATCCACGAGATTACTGGTTCCATGTTATCCACGAGATTACTGGTTCAATTTTATCCACGAGATTAATGGTTCCATTTATCCACGAGATTACTAGTTCCATGTTATCCACGAGATTAATGGTTCAATATGTTATCCACGAGATTACTGGTTCCATGTTATCCACGAGATTAATGGTTCAACGTTATCCACGAGATTAATGGTTCAATGTTATCCACGAGATTACTAGTTCCATGTTATCCACGAGATTACTAGTTCCATGTTATCCACGAGATTACTAGTTCCATGTTATCCACGAGATTACTAGTTCCATGTTATCCACGAGATTACTAGTTCCATGTTATCCACGAGATTACTAGTTCCATGTTATCAACGAGATTAATGGTTCAATATTATCCACGAGATTACTAGTTCCATGTTATCCACGAGATTACAGGTTCCGTGTTATCCACGAGATTACTGGTTCAATGTAATCCACGAGATTAATGGTTCAATGTTATCCACGAGATTACTAGTTCCATGTTATCCACGAGATTACTAGTTCCATGTTATCCACGAGATTACTAGTTCCATGTTATCCACGAGATTATTAGTTCCATGTTATCCACGAGATTACTAGTTCCATGTTATCCACGAGATTACTAGTTCCATGTTATCCACGAGATTAATGGTTCAAAGTTATCCACGAGATTACAGGTTCCGTGTTATCCACGAGATTACTGGTTCAATGTTATCCATAAGACAACTATATCGATGTTATCGATATGATTACCAGTTTACTGTTATCCATTGGTTTACCAGTCCAGTTTTATCCATTAGACTGAGTATAATCTATGAGAATACCAGCTCAGTTTCATCTAAGTGATTACCTGTTGATTATCACTTATGGGATTACAGGGTTGAGGGTATCCATATGACATCAGTTCATCATGTGAGATTACCGGTTCAATATTATCCATGAGATAGCCTGCTCATTGTTATCCACAAGCTGACCCGTTCAGTGACAACGATCTCGTTGTTCTAAAACTTCATTATATATTTCTAAATCGAACGTTTGCGCCCAAGGAATCCAACTGTGGTCTTTATGGTTTAGAAAAATAAAGTAAAACGAGGGACCATTTTTTTCTATGCCTTCAGACGTATTAGACAAACAGAGTTAGACCCAGATTTTATAAAGCAATTGGCACTAAGTGGGAAATATGGTCAGCATCACGCCGGCCGCCTCTACTTCTCATGACCTGTAGCTGATACCCTTTTACGGCTGTGTTGACGGGCGGTCAAGGTCATTTTTGATAAACATCTGGTTCTGTCAGGACCCGAACCCACCACCTTTGGATCAACAGGCGAGAGTCTAGTCGCTACACCAAGGCGGTTAGGATTCAAAAAGTGTGACACTAAACCTGTCCTTTTTTATTGTAATGTGATGCCAAGAACGTTCAACTTCTGAAGATTTTCTGAGTGATAAAATCTGATCTCACTTGTTAGAGCTCGGCCACACACACACACATATACACATACACAGACATACACACAAATACACACACGCAGGCACACATACACACACACACAATCAAAACGTCCACACAGGTAAAACAAGCCGCTAATGAACCAGCAGCATGCGGAACGTTCTAGACAAGGCAACGGGTTTCGTAAAAAAGATATCAGATTGTCACACCTCATTACATGCGTTAAAAAAAAAAAAGCCAAGCTCTATTCAGTTTCAAGATGCCAGGAATAAAAATAAAACCGCAGGAGGTTAATGTTTAACTACGCAAGAGTTACTATTAAAGTTAGTAAAAATGGTCTCATTTGAATCAGCTCCTTTTCTTATAGCTTATGTCGTATGCGTTGATAATGGGATATATCCAAACTTTGTTACACGTGTGCCGCAAAGCATCAATATGATTATTCAGTCTTGTTGCAAAAGCATGGATCTACCGCCCCCTTCCCTGCCCCCCCCCCCCGACCGGGCCTATCTATACCACCCTAATGGGGCACAAAATTCACTCTGAGAAATTTACAGCTCACATTCCGGAGAAATAAAATACCTGTCAGTTATGAGGTCAGTACTGATGACAACAAGTACGAATATTACATCTAATCGGGCATCCAGTTAACTTTACACTGTCGGCCTTAAGATAATTTCCTGAACGTGTCAGAAACGAACGAGATTTCACGAGGAAAATACATATACATTAGCTAGGCTTCTTGAAAGGACAATTTTCGCCCATTTGCCACAACGGGAAGGAAATAGAGGTGACTGCAGCCACAAGCTCATATTAGGAAAGTATTCAACTGAACGATAATCGGAAGCTTAATAAAAGGGGGAAGGGAAGAGCATAGACATAAAGAACAAAACGACCCTACGAGCGCAACCGATCTCGTCATAAACCACAAAGCAGCATCAAGTACACTGGCCGCCGGTTGTAGTTTATGACGAGAGCAGTTGCAGCCAAAGCGTATTTTTGTTTTAGATGTCTACGTTGTTCCCCTTCCCAGTTTGATTTAAAGCTTCTCAGTAACTATTCAGTGGATTAATTTGTTGCCACATTAGGCGAATGGCTAAGTTCTATACTTTGTATGTGTAAATGTTATATATTCAATGTTTTTATATCTAAAGAGAGCAGACATCATGTCGATCACATCACTCATCAAGTTCCATTCGGTCAATAAAAATCTGTTTAACACCGTGTGTCTGATTCGCCTGTAGTATTAGAAGCCTTCTTGAATACTTTCTTACTTGTCATCTTGGATGGGTAAGGGGGGGGGGGTGGAGGGGGGGGGGGCAGGTAAACTTAACTAACCTGCAAGTTTTCCCGAGCGTATAGATAAAACAGACAAAAGAACTCACTACATGGCGTTCTGAATAGACTACTCTCATTAGTATGATCTTTGTGATTGCCAGCCTTGTATGCCATGTAGTTACCTTCATTTGCTGTCCCAGAACTCTTATCCCAGATGTTTGTTTCTAGTTCCATAGTCCGTTTCAGAAGTCTTGCCGAGCTCGAAAAAGCTGTAACTCTGTACCCGTTCGGTGTCAGTTCTTGAGGTTTAGAAGGCATCCAGCCACGCCCTTATAAGATTTAAAAAAAAATTAATCAAGCATCAAGCGTGCATTTGATATTATTTGCGGTATAGAAAAAAAAATCTTAAGGGATGGGAAATATAGGGCGACATGCACGAATGCTTGTTAATTCGTATAGGGGTTTTCAAGATATTTGTTGTGTGACGGCATGAGTTTTGAAACTCACTATAATCAGGCATATACTTCTTACAAGTAGAGCACTGAGGGGTCACTTCAGGTTCTATAAATATCTTACGTTTACAGATAAAGTTAGTGATATTCTATAACAATCCTCGGATATCAGATAAAGTTAGTGATATTCTATAACAATCCTCGGATAACAGATAAAGTTAGTGACATTCTATAACAATCCTCGGATAACAGATAAAGTTAGTGACATTCTATAACAATCCTCGGATAACAGATAAAGTTAGTGACATTCTATAACAATCCTCGGATAACAGATAAAGTTAGTGACATTCTATAACAATCCTCTGATATCAGATAAAGTTAGTGACATTCTGTAACAATTCTCGGATAACAGATAAAGTTAGTTAGTTAGTTAGTTAGTTAGTTAGTTAGTTGGGTTATTATCATTGCACTCCGGACATGTCCATAGGTGCTCAGATCCTCCCCTCAGTATGAACCCCAACGTCCGATGGCTAATGGTACCAGTTCTATGTTGATTAACAAGTCTTCTGACGTGTCCGGTGTGCGTCTCGTTTTTTGCTGTTCCGATCTTAATTCCCAAGTCTGCCATTCTGGTGAGTGATGTGGATTCACTGCCACCAAAGTCCTCTATCCTTCCCATTTCTCTTAGGGCATTGATAATATCAGCATGATCCATAGGTCGACCGTTGGTAGTGATAGCTGATCCAGCCAACCTGTCAGCTCTTTCATTTCCATCGACGCCTAAAAGATAAGATAAAGTTAATGACATTCTATAACAATCCTCGGAAAACAGATACAGTTTTTGACATTCTGTAACAGACCTCAGATAACAGATAAAGTTGTTGACATTACATGAAAACAGATACAGTCGGTTACTTTGTACAGGAACAGCTACCAATGGCATTTAAAAACAAATACGGAGTTCATTGTGTTCGTATATACGAGACAACATTATTATCACCAATCGCCGCCCCACTGAATATTCTCCCCTTTGAAACTTTACTGTAAACTGACAACAGTCGTCTCAGTCAATCCCCACCGCGCTCTGTGGATCTCTTTACTGACACTGACAAGATAAGACCGTAATAGCAATCTCCTAGGTAACTTCGTTTAGTAGCTGGGACATTGCAACAAAAGCAAACATTAGCAACAACGATGTGTAGCTGTTCTTATTTGATCACTAAGGCTGTCTTGTTATTCTGCCTTTCTAACCCCTAATGAAGCATAATCCCTCAACCAGCTCAGTTTAGGTCTTTCTATCTTTTGCTATCGCAGGCAGCTCTTCCCTATGTCCTCCCCATCTTTCAAACTGTATTCTCCAGCTCGCTTCTCCATTTTTGGGGCCTTCCTTTTTTCCTATGCCCCTGTGTTTTCCAGTGCAAAAAGATTCTAGTTATAGTGTTCTCTGGTTTCCTCATTTCCAGCGCCAACGTCTTTCTTCACCTCTTAGTTCACTGGAGCTTGCTTCAGTTCTCGCGCCAAGCTCTACATTAGTGATTCTATCATACCATTTAATTCCCTCTATTCTGAGCAGGCACCAGTTAATGAATTTCTGTTGTTTAATAGTAATTTCCCGAGTTGTTCTCAGTGTTTCAAAAGTACTGATTTAAAATTAGAGTTAAAAATTTCAAGTTTAATATTTCTTCTAATTTCTTTTGACCTCCACAAATTCCCTAATGCTACGAAAGCCCCACGTGCTTTTTGTATTCTTATTTTAATATCTCTATCAGTTCCCCCATCTTTATCTACACTACTGCTAAAATAGGAGTACGACTCCATGTCTTGGAGGGGGAAAGGGGGGGGGGGGTGCTATTCGGAGAAACCACATTACTATTTGCCTTTTTTATTCTCATCATCTTTGGCTTTCCTTAATTATTTTATAGACCTCACTGTTGTGATCTAGCATAATGTATTTTTTTTTATCTTGCATCTGATTCCGAGAATGGGACAGAAAAAAAATATCATCAGCGAAGTTCAGATCTTCAAGCTGTTTTGTAGGGGTCCACTGAATTGCATTTCTGGTGTTAGCAGTTGCTTCTTTCTAATCCAGTCTATAGCCAGTAAAAATAGGAAAGGCGACAAAAGACATCCCTGTACCTCTTTACTGTTTATGGAATGTTGACCACAAAAAAGCTGACTCGCAATAACAGTTCACACAAACACATCCGCTGGCTTGTAATCCTTGCACAAAGCTTTCCGGAACCAGTCTGTTGGCACTGTGGATAATCTTTCATGAATTCTGATAAGAGACTGCCAGTGTTGTGGCAGAGACGAGTGGAGACAACCAGTGGATGATTCGCTGATCCATGTTGACAAAAACAAGCAGTGGCGGACATGAGCAAGTTATGTCGTTGGGGAAGGCGATTTGTGAAACTGATTGACAGATATGTCTTCGACGCCGGTAAGTCATTTACCTTTGTGTCAGCGTGAGTGCGCATGCCCTTGTCTGTTGTGTACATGTCATTGTCAGTTGTATCAACGACATGTCCATACAATTGTGTCATTTCTCAATATTATCAAGTCTTATATTACATTCGGGTGTTGTTTGTGTGTATCGTCTGTTGCCTTCTATACCAGCTGCCTTATTGACGACGTTACCATACAGCCCTCTGTTTCTATAAGCTTGTCGTTTACCATTTGTCTTCTGGATATATTGTCATGCATAATATTATATATTTAAGAGTAAAGCTAATCAAGTCACTAAAGAGCATCCAGGACAAACCTTGATACGAAGAGCTGAATCGTAGAAGCTTCACTCGTGTGACTTTGAAGATTGATGAGAACACCAGAGGCAGATAAAATGTTATGCAGAGGTTTTGACAAAAATAAACTCACAAATAGAGCTAGTCACCTGCACCAGAATCGACAGTACATATGTTCATATATCAGTCGTCCCCTCGTGGAATGCAATTTTTTTTTTTTTATATTTTAAAGCCCCACTCTGGCTTTTGCCAGGGGCCCTAAAAATAGCCGGGCCATAAATATTGCCTAGCCATAGATATGGCCTAACGGCTGAAAGGGGTTTCTGGGACCTCTCCAGGGGTGATCCTCATCCGCATGATCACTTTGTGTCACCGGGTGATTATCGCTTGTGTGATGTTCTTGTGGGGTAGGTACAACTACCAACCAACAGTACACATTGTCTGGGCGTATCCCGAGAACGAGAAGACTGCAGTATGATTTGATTCAAGAAAACTTGGAAGGAGGAAGAAAAACAGGGAGGGCCTAGTAGAGGGCCTAGGAATAAACTGTTAGACAGTTTGGAATTACGGTAGAATCGAATATCAGTTTGTGAAACGATTAGCATGGAACGAAACAGAAGGATGTGGACCAACTGACGTCACACGGCCTAGTCTATGACCCAGTCAACACTTTATGTACGGTAAAACCTCTGTCTAACAAAGGCGGCCAATCATACACGGTCTCTTCGTCACATGTGCTACAGCTGTCTCTTCTCAAACTTTTGTGCTGATTGTGCATGTTTGTCGACTCCAGCAACTGTATGTAATGTTACCGCTGTATGTAATGTTACCGCTGTATGTAATGTTACCGCTGTATGTAATGTTACCGCTGTATGTAATGTTACCGCTGTATGTAATGTTACCGCTGTATGTAATGTTACCGCTGTGAGTAATGTTAAGGCTGTATGTAATGTTACCGCTGTGTGTAATGTTACCTCTGTGTGTAATGTTACCGCTGTGTGTTATGTTACCGCTGTGTGTAATGTTACCTCTGTATGTAATGTTACAGCTGTGTGTAATGTTACTGCTGTAGGTAATATGACTGCTGTATGTAATGTTACAGCTGTATGTAATGTTACCTCTGTCTGTAATGTTAAAACTGTGTTTGTTGTTACAACTGTATGTAATGTTACTGCTAAGTGTAATGTTACTGCTGTATGTAATGTGACTGCTGCATGTAATGTTACGCTGTATGTAATGTTACCGCTGTAGGTAATGTTATTCCTGTCAAATGTTTTTATGTATGTAATGTTACCACTGTATGTAATGTTACAGCTGTATGTAATATTACCACTGTATGTAATGTTACAGCTGTATGTAATATTACCACTGTATGTAATGTTACAGCTATATGTAATGTTACAGCTGTAGGTAATCTTATGGCTGTCAGGGGTTATCACTATATGAAATGTTACAGTATTATGTAATGTTACCACTGTATATAACCACACGCTGTCTAAACTTATAGGCAATTCTACCGCTGTTCATAATGTTGTGGCTGTGTAATATTATCGCTATATCTAATGTTTCCGCTGTATGTTTATCGCTGTATGTGATGCTATCGTTGTCACTTGCGCAGACGTATAAAGAGAACACACTATGAAACTTCAAAGATTCTCTTTTGTTTTCAAAACTTTGTTTTGCTAAGAGTAGCGATGTTTCACGTCCTACTAGACAGCATTACCTAAGATTTCTGAAATCTTTACCTTCTGTGAGAGTACGCATACGTGCTAATTTGTTTCATATTATGCCTACACCTTCACTCAGTGTACTTCTACACAGCTATTCCGATTGCTTTGGTTTTACTATCAGGGTTTAGTCAACGCCAGTATCTGAAACATTTGCCTGCGTCCGATGTTGTCTTCTCTAAGCACAGTCCAGTGTAAATGAAGTCCGGTGACAGATAATGCACACATATAAATCTAATTATTTTTGCATATCTGCCTCTGCAGCACTCGTTATTAATGTAAAATATACTGCCTAATTGCTCTCAGGGTTTAGCCCTTGTTGTTGTGTGCATTTGTATCGGTTGGTTCACGATAACATTTCAACCTATTGATTCCATTTCCCCTGGCTCACACTCGTCTTCTTGAAACGAATATTAACACTGTCTACATGTCTTTCGTTAACGTTGTTGTTGTAGTTTGTTGTTGTTGTTGTTGTTGTTGTTGTTGTTGTTGTTGTTGTTGTTCTTCTTCTTCTTCTTCTTCTTCTTCTTCTTCTTCTTCTTCTTCTTCTTCTTCTTCTTCTTCTTCTTCTTCTTCTTCTTCTTCAACACTCGGAGAGTATATACTGTGGAAGGTTTGCAAACATTTAGGCCTATGAACCAAATAGCTCTGTGTCAAATGGTCATGCACTATTCGTTTAGCTGTTTGTTGTTAATTTTTATATTATTATTATCTGTAATAATAGCTCAGTAATTACTACCATCATTACTGTTTCAGTTAGTATTATTCATCCTTTAATGTTTTAAATTCAATGATCATGTAGTGGAATCAACGCCATGGGCATGATACGGATCGCGGCTGATTGGAATCTTATAGTTAACTTAAATTAGGATGAGGAATATATTGACAATATCAAATCAGGGTTGTTCCTGGCCGCTCGGGCAGATGCACTCCGACTTCGAAGGAAGCACCCAATTAGTCGACTCCTATGACATTCTTGCCGGGGAGGCAGCGGGTCTATTTTTGTTTCCCCCACAATGGGACCTGGAACCCACACGGGGAGGATCGGGCACAGGAGCCCAGACTCATTGTTTTATAGACCAGACAACTCACATTATGTGACGATGACAGCAGTGGAGACGATGGAGAGGAAAATCAACACAGCCTTAAGAAAGTGGATTGGTGCACCGCCTTGTCTGACCGACTTGGCTCTGTATTGCAAGCAGGCTAAGCTGGTACTCCCGTTCAAATCGATAACCGAAGAGTTTAAAGTCGGCAAAGTAAGACTCGCCATGCTCTTGCGCGAGTCTTCAAACCCAAATGTCATCGCTGTCCAGCCCGCTCTAAAGACTGGTCAGAAGTGAAGAGTCCTGGATGCGATAGAATCTGCCCAGAATGCACTCAAATTGAAGGAAATATTGGGATACACTCAAACCGACCGTCGAGGCCTAGGTAACGGGAAGGTCAATTGGTGGTCCAAAGCCACAACCAAAGAACGCCGAGACATGGTAATACAACAAGTTAGGGACAACGAAAACGAGGTTCGTTTCCAGAAAGCAGCCCAGCAGTCGCAGCAGGGCCATTGGGTCAGCCTGGAGAGCGCATTGCCAAGAGTACTCACATGGGGTGAGATCTGGCGAATGACCCCGTTGCGACTGAGCTTTATCGTTCGTTCGGTGTTAACATGGTTAAGTGGTCTGCGACTAACGATCCGACTTGCCCGCTGTGCAGAGCGAAGCAGACGCTAGAACACGTTCTGTCCGCATGCAGGAAAGTCCTAGGTCAAGGCCGATACACCTGGCGACACAACAAGGTGCTAAAAGAGTTGGCAGCTGTTGTGGACCAGGCTAGGATGAGGGCCAACGCTAGAGCCAGTCCTACCGTCGCCCTCATACGTCTCCTCCACCCTGGGCAAATTCAAAAAGGCAGAATCAAGAAAGGCGCATTCGCTCCATGTATGCTTGACTCTGCGAGCCACTGGTTACTGGCGGTTGATCTGCCGGGCCATGAAAGGTACCCTGAGTTAATTCGGATGACCGGCTTACGACCTGACATAGTTCTCCACTCTACGGAGAAAGGGCAGCTCATCCTGATTAAGCTGACCGTCCCGTATGAGTCGCGAATGGACGAAAATCACATGTATAAGCTCGAGAAATACCGTGATTTAGCAGCCGGTCTGAGAAGAGACGAGGCGTACACAGTACAGGTCTTTGCTGTCGAAGTGGGAGCGAGAGGCCTCGTTTCCACTTCGCTCTACAATGTGGTTAAAGAACTAGGATTGCGCGGTAATGAACGCAAACGGACACTCAAACAGCTGGACGAGGTTGCTGAGAGGGCCTCGAGCTGGCTCTGGACGCAACGAAAAAACGTAGGGGACGTGCTTCGGTGAGCTGGTCCGGGTGTCTATTAGAAAAGCGTTTCTCATCCCTTGAAAGTCCATCGTGTCCGAGTTGTCTGCCAGTGTTCCTCTAACCACCTGCTAACAAAAGTCCAACATGTGTCCGGTATACCAATCGTAAGCCTGTCGCTCGGTCGTCCAGGTATGCAGACTGCTCTAATTATGCTACCGCGACGATTTCTTATCTTTAGGACAGTACCTTCTGCAAAATCACCAAGTCGTCTTGTCTCTATCCGAACACCATCCGGTAATTTCGTGCAGCAGGGAAACCAACCTTGAGCTTCATGAACTCAGGTGGGCCCACTCTCTGAAAACGTCTAGGAGCTCGTGGGCCGAAACATTTGTCGACGAGAGATTACTTCTACTGACGATTTGTAGATCCCTGCTGTACATGCTCCCCTGTGGAGTTTATTCCTATGGTGAACATTACACCGTCCAGGAATTCACCCGTTACCCATTTAATGCTGGGTCGACATGAGAGCCAAAGTCACGTTTGAATTATTATGCGGCTACATGCGGATCTGAAGCTACGACCTTCTATAGCAGAATAATCCCATAAAAGAGTTGGCTAAGACAAGCGAAACTTGTAATTTATCGCGTTAGCGCAGTCGATAGGAGACTCGCTTTAAAATCCAGCTGCGACTCGATGCAGCCCACTGCCGGTGTTCGAAACCCGGTGGTTTCCGGGTTCACCCAGTCTCTAGGTAATGGATACCAGAGTTAACACTCTGGGGTAAATGAAGAAACGTCGCTGTAGCTACGGAGTTAGGTTTGGGCGGCGACACAGGCAGACAGTTTCTTATCAGCTTTCCGTACTGGTGGCAGAGCACTTATGGTTTATAACTGTGTGTACTGACGCTGGTTCACATCTCCCGACTTTACCTTTACTTGTATAAACCAAATAAAGTGGTACCATATGTTCGTTATGCTTTACGTTAAACTTAGTATACGTCCTTTTAAGAGGCAAATACTTGCGATTGTTTTACGACCTTTGGAATACGAACTTGTTCTAGTCAAAATTAGCCACGGCACTAGGCGCTGTTTTTGTTTACCTTTCTCAAGACAAATTGGAGCCACCGTGGTCTAGCGGCTAGACGCTCGCCTGCGGATCAGAAGGTCGTGGGTTCGGTTCCAGACTTTTTTCAAAAATGACCTTGGCTCGCAGGTCCCTTGAGTGAGTATCAGGTGCAGTTTCTCGAGACAAAGCTACCGAAATATATCCGTGGGTGTGCAGTGAAATATCACCCCAACACAAATTTCACGATCCTCGTCGGTGCTACGGAGTCTATGCAATGCGCTGAGATTCTTCGGACTCAGGCTTGAGTTAGAAGTAGAAAGGTACCCTTGTGCTATGATGTTGATCCAGGTAAAAAACCAAAACTTTTTTTTTTAAATTAGAAAACTATTATGGTATACGTACTGTTTGTTATATGTACTGTTGGTATACGTACTGTTTGTTATATGTACTGTTGGTATACGTACTGTTTGTTATATGTACTGTTGGTATACGTACTGTTTGTTATATGTACTGTTGGTATACGTACTGTTTGTTATATGTACTGTTGGTATACGTACTGTTTGTTATATGTACTGTTGGTATACGTACTGTTTGTTATATGTACTGTTGGTATACGTACTGTTTGTTATATGTACTGTTGGTATACGTAGTGTTTTGGTATACGTACTGATTGGTATACTAACTGTTTGTTAGTACATCCAACGATCAGGAACGGATTAAGTATGTATACCGAGGTACTATTGTACTTTATATGCGGGAGCCGTAGTAGCTTAGTGACTAATCACTCGCCTACCTACCAAGTTTTAGGTTCCTATCTGTTTTATGATATTTTTTTATCATTTGCATTGAGTGTGTAATAGTGGCACCGTGATTTCGGTCACAGGCATGAGGGAAAGTTAAGTCTGATGTGATGTGTATAAGGAAATGTTCCGTACCTCACTCAGGCGCCAGTCCTTCACTGTTCTGGTTTTATGGAACCTCATGCAAGACTCCTGCTGCACGTCCCCGTCGTGCGCCATGGAAAATGTCTCAAATGAGCATTAACAGAGTTGGCAGGGTATCTCGGAGCTGGCGGCCCCTAGAGGTGGTGTCCTTTCTGGCTCTCACCAGCCCGCCCCAAAATGCATGGGTGAAAAGTCTATCAAAACTCATTCGGAACATGAGTAAAGATTGCTTGCCAAATGTACCACCAAATGACAACTCTTGGTTAAAAGTCTGGAGCGAATGGAAAACTGCTGTTGAGAGTCAACCCTTGATCGAGAGATTTACCCGCAGCCAAGACGAGTAACATCTCTTGTTTTTGATTTCTCACAGCAAGATCCTACCTACGTACATCCTCTGTCAATCCTCTACGTTGTCGTCACCGCGCTGAGGTACACCACGACAGTAACTTTTCATCTGCTGGCTCGGAAATAATGTCCGACAAAGTTCAATCCTATGGCACACATGCAAGCCCAAAGCCCGACCATCATAATTTGTACCGATTAGGAAAATTCCAAATGTCCGTATCTACTGGTCCCACTCGCCTGAATGTTGGGACTGAACAGGTGAAGCCACTCCTGATGCATGCCTCCCATTCTGTCGTGCCAAGGGCACAGTTGAAAAACGTTAAAGGTGTCTAACGTACAATAAAGAATAATGTACCTATTTCTGTGGCCACAAAAGTCCTGAACCTGCGGGCTGCTCCCCGCTGATATCCGGAGAGCGCAGCCTTGTAGTGCGGGAAGCTCAATATGCGGTTGTGAGGTTAAGCAGTCATGGGCAGGACGTGACGATTCCTTGGGTGAGCCCAGAACCAGAGCATCATGTGTCCGCTCTGCATTTATGGAAGCCTCCTTGGATGGCGGGGAATGCCCATGATCTGCCCCGGCCTTCCCTTGAGGGCTGACAATTCTACACAGGGCTGCCCTAAGGAGGGTTCTTTGGGGGCCACACCTGTGAAGGGTCAAAGAGGACACCACACAAATAAGGCAACATCTCGACCCACACAAAATAATGGCCACAGTCAACCTAGAAATAGGCTTGAAGTCTTCCCTCGAAGTCGGAGTACATCTGCCGGAGAGGCGGGGAACGAGAACTGCAAACAAATAAGCCAGTAAAACGGATGTACACGCAAAACTCAGGTCAATGTAAAAGCCAAAAGTCTATTTGGACGAACAACCGGGACTTACCGCCGGAATTCACAACCGGTGAACAAGAAGAAGAAGAAGAAGAAGAAGAGTGTGTAATAGATATAGCCATGGGAAGTAAAGGCAGCCTGGTTGATATTGATCACATCAACCACCGAGTGCCGACAGGTTTATACAATTTAGATCCAGCACTTTACGCTCAGTACACTTGAAGGCGTGGTCACGGATCCTTTACTCACTACCTTACATCTTATACTATGGATACACTATGGATTCCTGTCTCTCAAGGCAAAGAAAGACAATTTTAACTGTTACCTAGAGTCATTGAAGCTACAGTAGTGTGGTGGTCAGACACTAGCCTATCGGCTCGAAAGTCTGGGATTCAAAGCCACACCGAGTTATAAAATCGAACGTCCTGACTCCCTGTCTGACCCAGCATATAGTTATCAATCAATCAGTTCTCTTTATGTCTTGAGGCACATGAGGCTACAGAGAGGACTTTCTATGCTTTCTGTCCTGTGCAATCTTCAGTGCAGTTTTTCATGTCAGAGATGCTGCACTTAGGTCACTTTCCATCGTTCGTCTCCATGTTGTTTGTGTGCGTCCTTTCTTTCTGTTTCCCTCTGTTATCCATGTGAGAGCTGTTTTGAGAGGTATATCCGGATTTATTCTCAAAACGTGGTCAAGCCATTTGTAATTTGTTTTTAATGAATGCCATGCCTGCAGAATGTAGGTTATCACCGCTTCCAGAGTATAATATGGTTTCTTCTGTACATGTCGTGGAATGACCTAAACCTCTCTACCTGCTTTCACTGTTTCCAAGAATATGCAGTTTATAGTTCTGCATCTCTTTGATTACTTGGGCGGCTTTGGCAGTCTCAAACATGGTTCTTGCGTTCGTGAAGCTAACTCTTAATTTGAAAGTAGACTAGTTTCCCCATCATAGGCATAATCACGTTCTTAGGGAGACAATTTAACACAGTTGTGTGTGAAAAATAGAACCTGCAAAGCTAACCATCTTCAAATGTTTTCGTCATTTTTATTGACCGCACGGTCAACATATATTCTTGATGGAAGCAGCCTTTAAATGTTCACCAGGTATTAAGAGATAATATTGACCCACTGGTATATGATAAGTAAAGTAAAAAAGTAAAGACCCCTTTTAACGCCTTTAGGCTTATCGGGCATGTGGGAAGAGAACCCATTTTTTTACAGCCCAATCGGCACTATGTAAGTAATGTGGTCAGCATTATGCTGGCCGTCTTTGCTTCCCCAGGACAGCCATCCTGTTACCCATTTTAGGTTAGGTCGACCTGCGACGGCCCATACTATGATAAAAATCCACGCAGCCAGCAGTGGGTTTTAATCACAGTGGGAGCCCTGCAGTATTGTTTCTGAGAGACCGTTAGATCTCATTTCATATTCATACTATTGCATTTTTTGCCTTTTCGCTGTAGTTAAAAAAAATATATATTAGAATAGGATTAATGTAACTTTTAAGAATTCTCTTTCTCATCTCAATCGACAAAGAAAGATTGCACATGATAAGTCTGGTGTAACGTCATATAAGACTAATATCTTTCAAGCAAGAAAGGTGTGCGACACGGGATGTCGAATGTCACCCACACCTTTTTACCTTACATAGTAAAAATGTTATGGGAAATCTAAAAGACGTTAAGGAACTCATCTTTAGAGGAAGTTATATCATCAATATACATCTAATATGGTGTTGACTGCAGGCAAGGAAAGAAATCTGCAGTTTTTATTCCGTTAAGTATTAGTATATTAAGACAAATTAGGCTTAGAGGCAAACTGTAAGAAAACCAAGAGATACAGCAAGGTGAAATACACGCAGATGACAAAATTTCTAAGCAGTGAATAGATACAACTTATGGAAAGTCATTACGTCTGAGGCAAGATGCCTTGCTGAAATTAGAAAAAGAATCGATGTCTATCTTTTCGTCAAATTATCTAATTGTCCGTTCATAATGGCCTGAGAAAAGGTTTCGAGCACGCGTGAGATTCTTTCTAGTTTTCTCTCTCTGACACACACACACACACACACACACACACACACACACACACACACACACACACACACACACAAATATATGTGTGTGTCCATTTAATTTTCCCAGGGAACATGTTCGACTAAACCATTGTGTAGCATATTAGTGCAAGAACCAAAGGGAAGTAAGTCATCGAAGAAGACAGTGGAGCCTTTGCTTCTATCCACAGCAGCGCAACAATAGAGGTCATGGCTGTGACAAAGCCCCTAGAATGACTGAAAACTCCTAAATTCACCAATACATGTTTGCTCAGCGATTCACTGAGCGTGCTACAGAGGACCAAGGCGGGGTACATATGAAAACAATGGCTCCATCTGGTAAGCACGCAGCGTTTCGCAAAATCGCCTTCATTTGTGTCACTGGGTATGCTGGTGTGAAAAGTATTATGAGAGAGAGCAGACGGTCTGGTTGGCAGTACGACTATCAGGAATAGGCTATCTATGGACAGGGAAGATATCTTCAAGGCCATAAGAGATACTAAACACTGTGAGGATTTCAGTTGAGTAAAAGGGATTATTCACTGAGAAGACTGCATACACAGTTCTGGGAAATAAAGGCGGCCGGCGTGATGCTGACAACATTACCCATCTTGTGCCTCTGGTTTATAAAATTTGGGTCTAGCCCTATATACCTAATGCACTTGAAAGGCGTGGAAAAGGGTCTTTTTTAAAGACTGCATACCATGGGTGTACCAATCAGAGCCGCGAGACAGGAAAACCACTCGGGACCTATCAGGCGTTACATCGACCAGAACAGAATGGGAGTTGTTATTCTAAAAACACACGAAACATACTCAGGAGGAGATCCGAGCCTTAATAGCAATGTCCGATGTGCAATTAAGATGATCTTTAAAATTAACAATAAACTCAAGTATTTTTTTAATTGTACATAGTTTCACATTGACAGTGATAGGAACATCTTACATAGTTCTCCGTGATTTTAAACCGAACCCTTTCTCATAACGCCACATTACCCCAAGTAATTTCTAGGTTTAGTGGAATGTTTCTTACTAAGAAAGAGCTGACAGATTAGCGCAGGTGAGTTAGACAACCCATAGCGAGTTAGACAAGATAGGTGAGTTAGACAGACCAGGTGATCTGTAATGTTTCTTAAGAAAATTACAGCGTGGTTTGCAGTATGCTTACCGTCGTCCCGGGCGTTTGCATCCTTCTCCTAGGTTCAGGAGAGTCTCATGTTTGCTTTACCTTTCTGGAAGGTTGTTCCAGGGAATCTTGTCTGATGTTCTCGCCCTTGTATATAGTCTAAGCTACAGGGTGTTCTTACAACAGAACAAAGCAGGACTCAGATCATGAGATGACTGTTCTTCCTTATTTGTTGTGTTACGGGAAACTGTTGAAGTGTTTTCCCCCCACTATCGGAGTGTACATTCATCATGCTCAGCAGAGGCGGTGGAACCTGGGCTCTAGGTCCCTTCCCACTTTTGGAATAAAATAATAGCAATCATCAATAAAGTACTGTCTCCACTAAGGGTTTTCTGCAATGGATTTACAAAACGCCCTGTTTCTTTCGCTTGGCAGTACACTCTCTCCTACTGCTATTTGTCAATCTCTTGATGTTTTTCAGAGTGTTAAATCTGTCCCTTTAATGTGGCCGAAATATTTCAGGTGTCTTTTGTTGCTTATAACCTTATTCCTAGTTTTTTGTTTGGATGCGGAGGTGGGTGGGGGGCGGGGGAGAAGGAATAGGGGCTCTTTATCTCCTAACATTTCAGGATGGAAGGGCCATCCTCTCCGAAATGTTTTATGAGATGGGAAAAGGGGGGGGGGGGCGGGGGGGGGGGGGGGACAAGATGCTTTCCTTCCCCTGGCCATAGATAGTTCTTTTATTTTTTTTCAGGCTTTTGTCTTGACAAATCATTAAGGTCTACCTTGATGGTAAATTGTTGCTGTGCTTGTTTTTCAACTTATGCTTCGTTAATATAAATTTATGTAACCTATGGTGACATTTCAATGGTTTGAAATGAATTCTGTCTGTATTCCCTAGTTGTGGATTTCAAGCAGTACAAAAGACATGCCGAATAGATATATATTTAAAATGTAAATGTTTTCTTTGTGTTTGCGCCCCTACTGTTGAGATTTGTCTGCGTCCATTCACTGTTCTGTGGGAGCTTAAGTCATGCAATTGACAAGCCTGTAATCATGTGTCATATTTTGAGATCTCCATAATGGAAGAGATCGTTTGTGTTTGTGTGTGTATGTGTGTGCGTGCATGTACGTGCGTGCGCGTACTTGTGTGTGTGTGTGTTTGTGTGTGTTGGGGGGCGAGAAGTGGGGGGGGGGGGGAACAACAATTGACTGTGATTTCGGAAATACAAAGCACGAGTCCAACATCATCATCATCAGTTCTCGTTATGCCTAGTGGCACATGAGGCTTCAGAGAGGACTTTCCATGCTTTTTTGTCCTGTGCAATCTTTAGTGCAGTTTTCCATGTCAAAGATGCCGCACTCAGGTCACTTTCCATCGTTCGTCTCCATGTTGTTTTTTGGCGCCCCTGTTTTCTCTTTCCCTTTGGTGTCCATGTGAGAGCTGTCTTGGCAGGTATATCAGAAGTCATTCTCATAACGTGGCCAAGCCATTTCCATCTTCTCTTGGTAATCATACTGTCTAAAGTTTCTTGGTTTGTAGCTTGAAGTAGTTTAGTGTTTGAGATTGCAACTGGCCAGAAAATTTTGATAATTCTACGTAGACATGTGTGGTGGAAGGTGAACAGCTTGTGTGCATTCTTTTTGGTCATTCTCCAGCATTCCGCTCCATAAAGAAGAACTGGCAAATTGATGCTCTTGTAGAGTCGGAGTTTCGTTCCTCTGCAGTAATTGTTGGATTTCCAGATTTGCCTCATCCTTCCAAAAGCAGCTCTAGTTTTACGAGTCCACCAGAGGGAAGTTGATCAATGAGTTCATATTAACTTGTTTCCGCTCAATTTGGCACTAATTTCATTTTAAGATTCCAGATATCGAGTAGATATCGACGATTACAACTCTCTATAATTTGCTGTTTTCATGATGTTGTTATTTTTGTATCAGATTTATTTTCTTTCTTTCTACTCTTTTTGTCTTTTCTTGTTTTTTTTTTCTGTACTTACTGAAATACCCTTATTGTTTTGACGTCATTTACCCGATTAGTTTCAAATCGGATGTGAAGCCAGAGAGAATAGATCACCGATACCCCGTTTACCCATAGAAGCCTATAATTAGTAACACGGATTGCTTTTTCGGTCTGTTATGTCTAGTTTGTCCCCACATAGTGCTAATTTCTCTTGCTAAGATATGGTCAGCATTACAGCGACCGCCTTTACAGCCAGGAAATTATCTGACGCCTCGTAAGGCTATGTCCACTTGACTGCCAAACTCACTGAAAAAAATGGGGGGGGGGGGCGCTCGATGTGATTATATCCCTTGATCTTTTGGTGGGTAAGCAGATGCCTGGCCGCTTGGCTGCCGCATCGTCATCTCTATATACAATAATCTCAACATTCTGTTCAACAGACACATCACCATACCTCAAGTCTCTTCAGTGTCTACAATTCACATCCTGCTGAAAAATATACCCTACCATTCTTGATTTATGCATTTTATATTTGTCAGCATAGTTCTACCACCGTAATGCTGCCCGTTCTTGTGCAAGAATTGTAGAATACGGATATTCTTGTCTTCACTTCAGTATCACATCTTCTGTCAAATGCCACTATGTTGCCGAGATAAGGAAAACCAGTGACAAGTTTAAGTTGTGTGTCTTTATTACATTGCAAGCATACTAAACTTTGTTCTTTCCCAGATAACAGATAACGCTGATATCTTCTTGCTTTTCTCACTTAGCTGCTAAAACTAAACTGTATCATCGCCACATATTAAAACATGTAGATTTTGACCTCTACAGTTCAATTTTATGGTCGGCATGACACCAGCAATGACAGCAACAGTAAACAAGATGACGTCACTTTTTCCCCAACCTATACGTCATATCTTGCCCTCAGTATTTGCAGGCTGTAAATTATTACTAAAAACAGGCATGTACATGTGTTAAGCATTGAACATTTGAAAGCAGTACATTCTACGGTAAAATTATTTTTCAAAAGCAACATTTTCAACGAAACTCATACACATTTGAGCACCAAAACGTACACGTTAAATACATATTTCCCTAACGATTTTTAAAATACATTTTTGCCCTGTATCCCCCGTCCTGAGCATCCAACGTCTTAGTGAGTTCAAAATCTCAAATCGGTACAACCCTGTCTCAAAAGTCGAGAGGCTGAATGTCTCATTTCTGGTGCCCCCTTCGTACTGAATTCACTTGTCATGAGTCTGGACTTTAATGAAGCAATTCATGGGATTTTTCTTGCGAAAAGAGTGTCTGTTTTGAAATACTACTTTAACAAAATTTTCGAAATCGGTATTGAAAAAAGTAATATCCATAGATGTATTTGTAAATACAATAACGAATGACACCTCGTTGGTGTAAAATTCAAGCTTTTAAAATTTTCGTCTCAGACAGAAAGTTAATAATTGATAAGTTCTTTTTTTGTGTGTGTGTGTGTGTGTGCTTTTTCTTACTGTCCTCTATCCCCAGTGGGGCAAAGACCCTCAACCGAGTCACGCCAAGTCCTTGTATCCTTTGCTTTCGCATGCAGCCTACCCCATGTAATCCCCATCATTTCAGCTTCATTTTCAAGCTCCCTTCTCCGTGTATTTAATTGGTCTCCCTTTATTTATATGTCCCCCTGGGTTCCAGTTCATAGACATTCTAGTATGCTGAGTTACATTACTATTTTTTCTTCGTTATTTGAGGAGAGCATTAATTCTTCTTTATTTGAGGAGAGTCTGCCCCAGCGATTAGAACGCTTGGCTATCTTTTGGAAGACCTTATTTCGATCCGCAGTAAAGTAAGAAGATCTTGTGTTTTCTATCTAGAGCAGAAATAAATTCCCAACCTACTCAGTGTGCGGCATCTGCAGTAGTTATTCAACAGATCCCAACAATTTGTCTTAAAAAGAACATATAAAAAGCCCTAAAAACTGGTATAATTCGGACAGTAATCAGCCGTTTAAAAAAAAAATCATTTTCAAACGGTCAACATTTAAAACAAAGTTATTAATTTATTTTGTGTTGAATTTATCATGAAAAAAAAATGTAACTAATATTGAAAGACACGACAGTAGCAGGAAATTACCCAAGTCACTTGGTGACCTAGTGAAGACGCTGGAAGGGAATCTTTCTTGTGACAGTCTTATGACCAGTTGTTCCGAGGCGCTAACACAATCTCTGTTTAATCCTGACAAGCTTTGCTAATTTCTCGTTGCGGAAACTGTATCGTTTCTCTCTCTCTCTCTCTCTCTCTCTCTCTCTCTCTCTCTCTCTCTCTCTCTCTCTCTCTCTCTCTCTCATTTACCGACGGACTAACTGACTGAATATTTTAACTCCTGCTAGTCGCTGGTACAGGGAGTCTTTTATCGAAGAAAATAATGTGTAACTCTTACTTGTCCTCTTACTCAGGATCTCCTTTCACACAATGTGGAAACTAGAGGAAAGATTATCTTTAAACAGGAACAACACTCAAATAAATTTTAATAACAAGGATTACCCAGCCACTATTTTTGCGTGTGGAAAACTAAGTAATAACTAGAATTTAATACGTTACATAAGACTGAAACAGTTCCTTTGAGAGTGATAGTGAGAGAGTCGGGGTTGCAAAACTATGTTACAAGGCAGCCAACTAAACCAGGAGAGGGAGTAAGAGGGCAAGGAGACTGAAGTATCGACGGAAATATAAAGACGGTGAAAAGAAACTGACACGAATGCGCGAGAAATAAACATAAAAAAAATGGTCTTTCCAGACGATAGTGTTATATTGCGCTATGAGATGGCATGAGACTCACAGCTCATGGCGGTGGTGAGTGTGACTAACAAGACCCGCCTGTGTCAAGAAAAGTCTTCCAAAATGATAGCATGGGATTTCAGGACCATTGTTAACAACATTTGTGATTAATCCGCTTCTTTTCAGACGCTCAGCTCTCATCCTTTCTGCAATCATTTCTTCCTTCAGTCTCATTCCCTTCCTGATATGCCCTTTAACACAACACGGTCCATGGCATTTTGTTCCCACGAGTCAATACCTGTATCATTCATGTCCCGCTTGCACACTTCTTTATAACGTAGTAGAGGTCGGCCTCGACATCTTCTTCCTGTCTTTAATTCACCATAAAGGATGTCCTTGGGGACTCTGCCATCCTCCATTCTCCACGTGTGACTCAGCCACCTGAGCCTTCGTAGACTGAGCATTAAAAGACTGTTGTAGTACCTGCTCTTTCCAGTACCTCAGTGCTTTGTGATTTTGTCCTGCCACTTAATGCCAAGTATTCTTCTTAGGCATCGCATGTGAAAGCTATTTAGCCGTCTCTCCTGGTGCAAATAGGTTGAAAAAATTTCACTGCCATAAAGCAGAGTGCTGAGAACACAAGCCTGATAGACAAGGGTTTTTGTTTTAATTGTTAGCTTTCTGTTCTTCCAAACTCTCTTTGTCAGTCTGCTCATTGTTGTTGCTGCCTTACCTATCATGATGTTGATTTCTTGGTCCAGTGATAGTTTACTATTCACTGTGGAACCCAGATAGGTAAAATGGTCTACTGTTTCGAACGAACGTACGAATTTTATTTTCAAAGGGTCACAAATTGGGCACGCAGGCCCGTCTTACATTCGGCCCTTTCAAACACACATCTTTCACACTGCAGCTGTATTTATCAATAAGCATGATATTCAAGCTCTTCACCGTCAGTGTAGGTCTGTCATTGTCACCTTGCACCATAACCTTTGTATTCTATTTGCTGACTGTCCAAATTCACAGCACGCATCAGCAAAGGTAGTAAACACTGCAGCTCCTCCTCTGAGTGGGTGGTTATTGCAGCATCATCTGCAAACAGCAGCTCTCTGATAAGTACCTTTCTTATCTTGGTTTTGGCCTTCAGCCTGCGAGCATTGTGAAGCTTGCCACTCTGCTCGAAGCGTCCCTGTCTTCACATTTTTCAGTATGTTTTCAGAATCTGTTTCAATTACGACATGAGTATGCATCTTGTTCTCTAGCCACCGGAGAGCTGCAGTTACCACCTCCACATCTATTCTCATGCTAGATGTTGAGGTGTCATATGCTAGGCTGTCTTGCATTAAAGATTTTCCATTGACTTTCGCTACGTGCCCCCGGGTACTTCTCTTTCCTCTCAACACTGAACCATCTGTAAAGATAATCAAATCACCTGGACGTGAATTGTCGTGATTCAACTGTTAGATTTCACCCTCCGTAGCACCTGCTGGCCACTCTCTGCACACCCGGCCTAATGTTATCATGACCCTACACATGTCAGATTTTTCCGCTGGTACTCTGATCCACTCCTCTCCTTGCATAATTGTCTCCAGCATGCAGTGTTGAGATTGACAGAGATATGATGACGACAAATAGTGAAAGCTAAATATGCTATAAAGAAAGTGAAAAGAACAGAGAATGTGTCAAGTCAGAGGAAACAAGAAAGCTTAAACTACTATATGTGGTTAAAGAGAGGGGGAGGGAAGAAGAAGAGAGGGGGATAGAATGATTGAGGAAGGGAAGAGAGAGAGGAAGAGAAGAGGGCGAAGAAGGAGAGAGAGACAGGGAGGGGGTATGGGAGGAAAAAAGAGGGAGGGAAAATTAGTGAAATAGAATAGGGAATGAGGAAGAGAATGAGGGAGGAATTAAAGAAATGTGAAAGTTGGAGAGAGCAAAATAAAGGCAAAGAGATATAGATATAAAAAAAGAGAGACATATAGAAGAAGAGGAATAATAATAATAATAATAATAATAATAATTAAAACATGAAGAAGAAATAGGAGAAAAAGCAGGAGGAGAAGCATAATAATAATAATAATTTTATTAATAATAATAAAAATAATAATAATAATTAAAATAAGCAATAATAAAATAAAAAGAAGAGGGGATTGAATGTAACCCCTTCAAAAACCGGTCCCCTTGTGGGTGGAAAATAAACAACAACTAAAAATCATGTCATAGGAGTCGACTAATTGGAGGCTTTCTTCGAAGTCGGAGGGCATTTGCTAGAGCGGCAAGGAACATACAACTGCACACACAACTCAGGTTCTAATACAAAGGCAAAGTCCGAGATGGACGAACAACCAGGACTTTCCGCTGGAGCTTCCAGCCGGTGAAGAAGAGGAAAACACTATAGGTCACTGGTGCTGCTCGAGTTAACGCTTATATCAGTTCATCAAAGTAAATGGGAGGAACCTCAAACAAGCCGATATGTTCCCGTACTTGGGTACCTTGATAACATTATTTTTAAGGTGTGGTAATGAAGTTAAATGTAGAATAGCTCAAGGAGAGACAGCATTTTGCAAAATTAGGAATATTAAATGTAATCTTTATTTGTCAATTGAGAGGAGAAAGAGAATTCTTAGAAGCTAAAAAAAATCATACCTTGATATAGGGAAGTCGATCATGGGCATTTGGTAAATTAGTGAATTAGTGAAAACCTATTTGGAAGCTGCAGAGAATTGGACAGATAACAAGGAAAAATGAAGATGTCTTGAAAGAAACTAAAACTGATTCACGAAGAGAACTGACTGCCTACATAAAAAAGAGATAATCTACATTACTTTAGTCATTTGATGAGAAGAAGAAAACTGGAGTACATCGCGACAGTAGGAAATTTTGAGGGAAGGGTAGGCAGAGGGAGATCGAGAGAAAAGATGCTTGACAGTTTGACATCATGACATAGAGGATCATCTGTATCAGATTTGACTGAAAGTGCACGAGACAGAAATTCTTTGATAGACATGACTACCAGCGAAACACAACATGGAATTTAAGCGGAGGATCGGTTTATCTAGATTCTGAGTTGTCTGTTCCACGAAACACTAACTTTTGAAAACCGATAGAGTGACCTCAGCGAACCCTACGGAGCAGTAAATAATCCTAAAACAAGATTTAAAAAAAAGACTGAACACACAGACATACATCAACAACTAGTATGACCTGGTTAACCATCACACATTACATAGATGGAGAAGCAGCAGATCCGTGGTGATATGTGTGCTACACAGACATGCCACCAGCCAGGATCAATACGGACTGGCTATGCATAGCGCTGGCTGTTTACGCCCCTGGGCCATGTTACACTGGCGATTATCATAGATCGGGGTTTCCAGGTTATTTCCTCCAGGTCAGTGATTCTAAATCTTTGATATGTAGACACCTCTTGCACTCTCCTTCTGGGATGTTACTTCGCATTATTAGAACTTGACTGGCATTAAACATTTTAATTACTAGTTGATTTCTCGGCTCCATTTTCTGTGGTACTGAAATGGTAGTTGGGTATTCTTGACAGGGCGTTGCAGAACCACCCCCAGCATTTATTTTCTGGTTGTTGTAGTTTCTTTTTTTTTAGGTAAAAGTTAGTTCGGCGTTTTGTTGTTATCCTAAATGGTTGGTTCTTGATAGCGCTGTCAAAACCAACGCAAGATGGTCTGCTGCCATATCACCTGCAGCTGGAATCGAACCTGGCAAAGCGGCATGGTGAAACGCGTTCATAACACCTAAATCACAGACACGGATCGTACTGGAGTGCCTGATATTTACCTAACCAAATTAACTGACTGGTCGTCTGTCTAGAGCGCGCACAAAATGATCTCTGAATAACTTAGGCAAACGGCTTAACCATTTAACCACAGAGAACCCTACACTGAAACTTACGGACTTGGGGTGTGGTTACAACTGTAAATTAACATACTTAGGTTGTATTTACACATGTAAACTCACTTACTTAGGTTATGGTTACAACTGTAAACTAGCATAGTTAGGTTATGGTTACAACTGTAAACTAAAATACTTAGGTTGTGGTTACAACTGTAAACTCACTTACTTAGGTTATGGTTACAACTGTAAACTAACATACTTAGGTTGTGGTTACAACTGTTAACTCACTTACTTAGGTTTTGGTTACAACTGTAAACTAACAAACTTATATTATGGTTACAACTGTTAGGTAACCTATCAATTTCTGGCTCAATTAGTAATCTAACCTGAAAGAATGTCTATGAAAACGTCTGCACTATCCACTATGGCTGGCTAGCCTTTAACCTTACAAGTCCCGTACTATAAACATCCGGTGACACAAAGTGCCATCGTTCAGGTGAGAAAAACCCAGGCACAAGTTCCAGAAACCATATTCAACCTTTGGGTTTTATTAAGGGGGGGGGGGGGGGGGGGGTGTTAGTATAAGTTTGTCCAGCGCTGGGGTGTTGAATTATAGAACACGCGATATCAACGGCATAGCGGAACACCCCTCCGACCTTGTGCGTAGGTCACTGGGCTACCAATCAGAAGTGAGCTACTGTGTATATTTGCATGGTCTGGGAAGACTAACGTTACGTGTCCCATAGATCTATAGATGTTTTATTGTATTTGTTAGAGAAACTACATACAGTAAGTGTCAAAACAATGGATCTGCACCATGGGGTAGTCGTGGAACACGACGGGTTTTATATTTCTATAATAATCAAGGCCGGCATTGTTACATAAAGAATTAGCTCCCTCTTGGAAATATACGACAGTGGGCAGTCACAGCTTTCAATCAACATGGAGTTTCACCTTTTATCATTGACCTAAGCTTCCAGACCCACCAGACTAGAATAATTGCCAGGACCCGTAGCAACATGTTTATGTTGACCATTACATTGTCAAGTGTTGCTTGATCCGTAGAAAAATAGATCTAGTCCCAGATCTCCTAAAAAGTGCCAGTTGCGGGAGACGTTACGATTAGCTTTACCTTTAAATGTATCTTTAACTGGTTTCAGCTGTAATGTCAGGAATCAGTGTAGCCATGTTAGGTCTGGTGATAAATAATGCAATACTCTTGATTTGTGAGAAATTGATCAGTTATTTCCCCTACTGTTAACCTGTGAGCAATTCTGAAAATATATTTCGGGTTAAGGAAATTGTTTTAGGATAACATGTTGTTTAAACAACATTCCCCCCCCCCCCCCCCCCCCTATTAATTCTATCCTAGTTCTCCTAATTCCTGCCTTAGTTCAGATCAGTTGTACGTTTATATCTTTTGTCAAATTATTTCCCTACTTCTTACCATTTGATTAGAGATGTCAGTTTAAATTAGTGTTTCGATAACATGCTTTGATACCTACAATCAACAACATCGACATTTTAGAAAATATGCCCAACGCCATTATGAGAATAATATTGAGAATCCCTGCTACAGACGACCTATGACACTTACGTCGCTTTGTGGCTGACAGACTGTATTTTTTTCCTCTGAAAATTGAGAATGATAATATACAGGAGACGGCTCATTTAACGTTTCCAGTTAAACATTTTTTTTCCTGTCTTTTTTGTGTGTTGGCTTGTCGTATTTGCCATTTTCATATTATCGACTTGTTTGTGGCTGGAGTTAATATCATGTCCTTGTCTTGTTATAATCATGTATTCTGTCTTATCTTGATTGATAACTAGTCCCATTTTGTGAGCGGCTTCTTTTAAGAGACTCAGTGTTTTTACAGTCTCTAGTTCATTTTCTCTTTCTCCAGTGATTTTAATGTTATTTGCATACCAAGTATTCTTGTAGTTTATCCTTTAGTACACTTTTGTTTCAGTTTCCTTATAATTTTTGGCAGGGCTAATTGGAAATGAAGTAGCAAAAAAAAAAAAAAAAACAAAAAAAAAAACATCACCTTGCTTTAAACCAGATGCTGTTTGAAATGGGCCTGACTTTTTGCCTTTTTATATTACTATATTATAAATGTCTTCCCTACATATTTTGGGCATGGTAATTAACTTTCTTTGGTATTCCAAAGTCCTTCATAGCATTCAATTAACTGTCTCTATGTACACTATCATACGCTTTATTAAAATCAACAAAAACCTCATGAGGGCCACTACCATATGCACACACAATTCAAGATAGGTGTATCAGCCATGTGCACCTGTGGAAAAATGCCTCAGACAGCAGGCCATGTACTCCAGGACTGCACCGACTTTGACACATTCAGGCAAACTTTTTGGCCGAAAGAGGGAAGAAACAACGAAATTCATAATCTGTTGAAATCAATACTGATCACTGGCATCATGAGAGCTAATAGACTGAATGGCTGGGACATATTGAAAGAATGCCAATGACAGAGAAGTAAAAACAGTTAACACAAGGAAGATGAATGGTCGTAGACAACAAGGCAGACCAAAAAGGCAATGGAGAGATAATGTCAAGGCAAACCTGCAATCACTTGGTGTCACCAACTGGACAGAGAAGGCCAACCAGAGAGATGAATAGAGGCGGGTGATATATGCAGCAATAAACCTGAAGGGCTCGGAATGCCGAAGTTGTCTTTGTGTTTCGTTTTACACCTTCAGTTCCTTAAAAGAAAAAAACTTTCTGAATTCGTTTTTCTGATGGTTAGCTTCCATATCCATGACAATGTTGTTGATGTATTCTCGATTTATTTTGGTGCCTATCTGCTTTTTTAGCTTCTTTGTATTCTGTTCTATATTTTTTTCATTTCGTATGTTTCTAGTATTATTTAGCTGAATCTGCCTGACATGTTTTTTCTTACTAACTGCTTCTTCACATTTTGTATCGAACCATTTGTTTTTTGTTTGTTTATGGTGGACACATCAAAACATTCTTTCACCATAGTTGGATTTGTATTCTAAACATCCATCTAGGTTTCGTCAATATCTTCCTCGACAGATTTGAAAATTGCAATTTGTATGTTTAATTCGTCAACAAATTTATCAGATAACGATATTTCTTGTACTCTTTCTCTATTGTACTCTGGATGTGATCTTTGCAACTTGGTGTAGAAGGATCCCTTAAGCTGGATTGTTAATTTTGCATAAACCAGGTAGTAGTCACTATGATACCCAGTTCATCTTCTAACTTGTTGTATTTTCGATGAATTCTTACTTATATTTAAAAATGTGATCTATTTGATTATAAGTTATCTTGTCATACGATAGCTAGAATTGTCTGTGCATTTATTTTCTTTAAAATCTGGTGCTGCTTAATTGTAGATTTTTAACTAGGGCAAGGTTGATTAATCTCAATCTGTTATCGTTTGAAACTATGTAGGCTTTCCAATGCTGCTATATTTTTATAGGTGTTTTCTCGGCTTTTTTTGCATTAAAATCTCCTCAATATGCCCCGTTTTTGTGTTTCCACTATGATATTTTCAAGGAGATCCTACAAATCGTATTTAATATCATCTTTATCTTCAGTGGGTGCATGCACATTAATAATCGTGAAATATTTCTATTTTTCTCTTAATCGTAACTTACTGGTCCTATCATCAACAGTTTCAAAATGTACAATACTTTTCCACAAACTTTTTCTTGATGACAAATCCTGTCCCTAGTTCATGTTTATTTTGAGTGTTTCCTTCATAGACTCTGATCATTCCATTGTCTTCTGTGATACACTGTCGGGGAATTTCATTTCTTGAGGCGCTGTTATATCCATTCTTTATTCTGATAACTCACAGGTCAGTTCCTCAGCTGCTCCAGCTCTATAAAGGGATCGTACATTCCATGTTGCAAATCTCATGTCTTTTACCTTTCCTGTTTCGTGACCCGTTTACATCCATTCAAAATCAAGGCTTAGATACATTGTTTCGTGGCGAAACGAATTTTTACAAAGGAGGGGGTGATTTGTACAGCTGTTCGAAAACAAAGTCTTACGACGAATCTGTGGACTCATCAAAGATGCAAATATGCGGAAAATGGAAAATGAAAAGCAACAACGAAATTCATAATCTGTTAAAAAACCTTTGATCACTGGCATCATGAGAGCGAATAGACTGAATGGCTAGGGCATAATGAAAGAATGCCGATGACAGAGAAGTAAAAACTGTTAACACAAGGGAAATGAATGGTTGTAGACAACAAGGCAGACCAAGAAGGTGATGTAGAGGTAATGTCAAGGCAAACCTGCAATCACTTGGTTTCACCAACTGGACAGAGAAGGCCAACCAGAGAGATGAATAGAGGCGGGTGATATCAGCAGCAATAAACCTCAAGCGCTCGGAATGCCGAAGAAGAAGAAGAAGAAGAAGAAGAAGAAGAAGAAGAAGAAGAAGAAGAAGAAGAAGAAGAAGAAGAAGAAGAAGAAGAAAAAGAAGAAGAAGAAGAAGACGAAGACGAAGAAGAAGAAGAAGAAGGAGGAGATGAGGAGGGGAGGAGGCAGTTATTGTGTTATCGTTAGAATTTAAAAACAATTATTAACATGATATCGTTAGAAATTAAAAACATAGATTAAAAAAAAAAGGTAATACCATCAATAACAGGAGTAAACTAAAAAAACAAAACTGTAGTAGTAATATAGAGATTTGGGTAAAAGAGCAGGATTTTACCATTCAAAAATTTAACATGAAAAATTAACAACGGTTTAATGTCTCATAATAAGGGAACTTATATAAGATTAGGAAGAATTAAAACCCTACACAGAGCGACCTAAGGTGACATTTGTAATTATAAAATTTAAAAAATTACAACCTGGGAATTTGTGAAAAGCTACGTTCACTGTTCAGCACCAGAACTTAAAACTGTTTAATCATTGAAAACAAATTTTCTGTCCCAATCTATACAGGTTTTTCCGGTCTTTTGTTGTGCTATCAAAATTACCATGAAACTTTCTCACTGACACACATATATATGGCAGCAGTGTTACCGAGGGGAGGGAGGGGTGCGGGAGGGAGGGGATATTTAAATATGTGTGCCAGCATTGCTAGTTGAAAAAAAAAAGAACTTTCTCACAAACACAAACTATATGTACGCTAATAAAGTTACTACGGAACTTTCTCACTAACATACAATTTATGTTCTAGCAATGTTACTAATAAACTATATCTCATGAACACACAAATATATGTCAGCAATTTTACAAAGTGGGTGTTTAAAAAGCAAAATTCAACTTATCAAGTACACAGTGATTCTTTTTAAGCCAGGAGGGTCTCATCTTTGGCGTCTTTCCTTAACGTTTGTCTTAATGTTTCTTTTTGTTTCATAGTGTCTTCAATCCGTTTTCTTCCCATTGAAGTGCCTGTTTGATGTTTCCCTGTTTGTTTCCACTCAGAATGCGCCTAAACTATTATATTTGCCTTATAACTGTTCATACCAGCTGTTGTCCTGACAGTCCCAGTTATTTCTTCGTCTTTCTTGAATTAGCTCATTTAATGTTCGTTGAAGTCATTATGCTTCTTCTTCTTAAAGTCTTTGCCGTGTAGCTTTTGTAGTCAAGTCTGTCCTCAATCTTCTGTCCCGCATACTTTCAGTCAACTCTGATAGAGATTATCCTCCATGCCATGACGAAAAACTGTGCAGCGTCTTTCCTCTCTGTTACCTCTACCTCTCTTCCCCTCTAACTTTTCTACCGTCACGATTTATTCCAGTTTTGTTTTTTTTTTTTTTCAGATGACTAAAAAATACAGACTGATTCCTTCTGATGTATGCAATCAGTTCTCTTCGTGAGTCAGTTTCTTTCCAGACATCATCACTACTCTTTGCATCTGTCCAGGGTTTTCTCATCATTCGTGTATAAAACCACACCTCAGCAGCTTTCAAATAATTTATAATTTATCTACTAACTGTCCATGATTCACATCTGTATATCAGTATAGGATTTACACACATTTTAAGAATTCTCTACTCGTCTCAATTACCAAAGAAAGATTGTATAAAATATTCTTTATTTTGTAAAATGCTGCATTTGCTTGAGCTATTCAACATTCAACTTCCTTAGTACACTTTCCATCTGCTGCTATCAAGGTGCCCAAGTGCTTAAACATGTCAACCAGAATGAGGTTTGTTCCATTTACTTTGATGTTGCATTTTAGTAGGTCAGTTTGCTTTGTAATTACCATTACTTCTGTTTTTGTGCTGTTGAAAGTAAGACCCTTGTTTTAACTTCCCGTTACAATCATATCCAACATTTCTTGCAGCTGTGTTTCATTTTCAGCTATAAAAACTATATGGTCAGCATCTCACAGTTTGCTAACAATTTGCCCACTAATAGATAAATCAGGCATTCGTATGGTCACTACTACTGTTATATTGCTACTTGTAAAGACATTTACTGATTAATTTTTATTGCTTATATTTCGTCACAGGCATCTGCTATGAAAATGTCTGTGACTGAACAAGTTGAACAGCCGCTGCTAATTTGCCATTACATATGATATTAACTACGTGTTTTCTTGGCAACGACAAATAAGGTCTATCCATATAAACTAATAATTACTTTTGTCTCGAGCGCAATTGCTCGTTGATCTAATATTGATGTTTCTCAAACATTTGTCCTTTTTAAATTTGTAATCCGAATTTCGATGCTATATTTGCTAAATCACATATATTTTGTGGTTTGCTATAACAGTTCCTACTTCGCAGAACAACATCATCTGCACGAATCGAGATCCTCCAGTTTTGTGTTCTCCATCGATCGATGACTGGATTCCCTACACATTTCATCATCACTCAGTCAATAATTACTGAAAATAACAGGAGAATAATATGCATCCCTGTTTCGATTTTTATTTTGATCAAAATAATGTGAACTCATAAATGCCATAATCAAATGTTATGAATCGTTTCTCGTTGTCGTCCTCTATATTTATGTTCCTAATTCATTCCGTAAGTCATTACATAAGTCATCACATGTATAACTGCTATAAATTATATAAAAAGAAATAAAAAGTGAGTAATTTGACTCATGCATTAACCACTCATTGACACCATAATCTTTGTACCAAATAAGTTGTCTCTGGATGTGGTATAAATAAAGTACCCACCCTTTTCCCCTCTCTTTAATTCCCACTGCACATACTGTGCTAGAGCCATATTTTAGAGGTCAGTCGACACTCCATTAGTTACGCTTTGACTGTAATGCAAAGACCTTCAAATCCGACCCAATTCAAAACGAACTCAAAATTTTCGGACTGTCAAACAAGCTGGAACTTTATTGTAAACATGCTGTAGATCAGTGGCTCTCAAGGTTTCCTTATGCCGCGTCCCTTTAATACAGTTCCCTTATGTTGTGGATGTCACATACTGCTCGTGTCATGTGCCTGTAAGGATTTCTCCTGATGAACCAACAGCACTCTGAAATAGTTATAAATGTTGGGATGTCGGCTCGCAATGGTCCTGTACACAGCCAGCCTATTTCAGTGGTGAGGTGACACAAGTTATGGAACTACAAAATATAAACTCCTAGGCGCACCTTGACCTGACGTCCTCACTACTACCAAAAAAAAAACAGCCCCAGGACTACATAGTCTATTGTCATAGTCATGTTAACACAGGAAAAGATGCAATATAATAATTACACACACTCCAGACAACCAGGAACAGTGATGGACACCAAACCAAGAAGGTGAAATTCATACGACATATTGTAATAAGTTTTATATATATATATATATATATTATATATATATATATATATATATATATATATATATATATATATATATATATATATATACAAAATATAAACTCCTAGGCGCACCTTGACCTGACGTCCTCACTACTACCAAAAAAAAAACAGCCCCAGGACTACATAGTCTATTGTCATAGTCATGTTAACACAGGAAAAGATGCAATATAATAATTACACACACTCCAGACAACCAGAAACAGTGATGGACACCAACCAAGAAGGTGAAATTCATACGACATATTGTAATAAGTTATATATATATATATATATATATATATATATATATATATATATATATATATATATATATATATATATATATATATATGAGTTAGAAACAAAGAAATTCAACAGAGTTCAATGACGTCAAGGAACGACAGACAACTAAGTTATGACTGGCACAACATTTACATAGAGATGACATTGTCTAGAAAAGTTCACGACAAAGAGGTGACTTAGACTGTTACATGGCAGTGGTGGCTCCCCAAACAATTATTTTCCTCTATAACTTTGAAGAATATGTGTTTTCCGATGGTCTGAGGCGACCCCTGTGAAAGGATTGTTCTTTTAAAACAAGAGTCGCGACAGGCAGGTTGAGAACCGCTGTTCTAGATGTATGGCACCGGCATTTGTTTCAAAGCTGGCTTGAAAACCTTCATGTGCGTCATGTGCAAAGACGGTAGCCTTACGCCATGTCTCCTTGTTTACTCAGCATCCTCTGATTGTGTCTGTCTGTCTGTCTGTCTGTCTGTCTGTCTGTCTGTCTGTCTGTCTGTCTGTCTGTCTGTCTGTCTGTCTGTCTGTCTGTCTGTCTGTCTGTCTGTCTGTCTGTCTGTCTGTCTGTCTGTGCGCTCGTATGTGTTTGTGTGAGAATTTGGGCAGCGCAAAAGGGGGGGGGGAATGGGTAGCTGAATAATTTCAAGCTGGCCTGGCAACCTCGTGACGATTATCTTTTTCGCTGCTTTGCCTAGTGTGTACTGCATCGTAATAATTCTGTACCTATTTATGTACGTCGTATCTTTGTCAGGTTTTTCTAACGAAATCAAGTAGCTACACGGCCAACTTTATGGGATGATGCCATTATAAATGCTGTCATCGTGGGCTTTGCACAAATCATACATGGATGTTGCTTGGAGTTTGTTTTCACAGTTATGCCATCACTGCCAGGAGAAGATCTTTGTTGACGTTAATAGATTTTAGCGACTGTAATTATTAGATCATTATCAATGTCTGTACCGGTACATGTTGCAGCAGGCATGTCCATAGTGGTCTCTCTTGGGGCAGTGTCCTGGGTGCTGGTGTGCTTGAGGTATCAGTCAAGAATTTCTCTTCCTCCGTCTTCGTCAGACCTTTTCCATGTTTGATGTTTAGTACGGTAGTCTGGGATGCCTTAGCGTTTAGAAACATCTGCCATGACCTTCTAAATGGACTAGAATTTTGTAAGAGATTCTTTTCATTCAAAGTTTATGAGACAAGTTGTTCTATTCTGTGTCATTTTCTTGCTAAGCAACTGCTTTAAAACTATTGCATGGCCTGCATGTGTTCCTGCAGTAGATTTGGAGTAGATTCAGTGAAATCGTTTTTGCCGTCTGCCAGGTCTTCACATCATATCTTTTAGGAACCCATGCTGATTCTACGTGATCATTCGATGCTGATGTGTGATTTTATTAGGCTTACTTACTACGTCATTATTTCCGAAGATGAATTTACAAGGGTTTGAATTTATCATGTGCTTTGTGTTGATGCCCTTTTATTAAAAGAATAACACATGAACAGTGGTGGCTACCATGATGATCTAGGACATACCCACTAGAGTGGGAGTGAGAGCAGATGGTACTAAAGACAAATCAAGCATGCTGTCTTTTTCTTTTGGGCAATGGGACATCCTTGTTGGTCTGCCGTAATTTAGGCAGACTATGTTATTTTTATCCATGATATCATTCTAATCATTCCTCTGTTTGTATCTGGAAATGTTGTCTCATAGGTGATGTTTGGGTTTGAAAATGCCCCAGAAAACTACGTTCCTTTATGTCTTCATGATTTCCCGAAGGCACAACTATTTTTCTTTTCTCTCTTTAGTGTTACATGCATAGATATTACCCAGCTTGAAAGGCTGCGCAGTGGGTATAGTAACTGGATTCTTAACCTGTTTCCATCTCTGCATGTCAACCTCGTGAGCCTCGATATAATCTCTAACGAGGATAGCCTGTCCCAGATGTAGTTTGCTTTGACACTAACGAAAACCTGAGAATTTCAGCGTGTTATTGTCTCTGCGTATTTCTGAGCAACCAAATTTGCACTATAGCACTAAATAATTCGTCTATAAGACGTCGTCTTTGTTTAAAGCCGGTACAGTTCTGGTAGAAAATACGAACATGCTTTCCACCTGACCTTTACGATTTCTGTAGAGGTCATCTGTTTCAAGACGTTTTACTTTTCCATTACTTTTGCGGTGCAGTCGGCATTTACTGCGTCTTTTCCTTTTAGTAGGGACATCACTATTATGTGCAACTGGAGCAAAGATGAGGATTTTTAAACTCAGTCTCACGTTCTCTGAGATCGAAATTTCTAGACCGATAGTTTCACATGCAGCTGACCTCACTAAGGCCGCCATGATGTCGGTCGGCCATAGACACACCGAACACACATCAAAAGCACAGTGCATACTCACTACACCTGCTTCGACTGATAAGTAGCAGTGTAACCTGTTTTTCAACTGCTTTTGAACTATTTATTAGTATGATCCAAGTTAAAAAAGTCAAACAAAAAAATCAAAATCACGACTCCCGAATGGCGGCGTCTGTGGCTAAGGTATTTTAAGTCAGACTCGTAATTCCAACGTACCGCGATGGAAATCCACATAGGCTGCGTGGTGTTTTATCATGGTGTGGGCGTCGCAGGTCGACCCAGCCTACAATTGGTACCAGGATTTATGTCATGGGAAAGTACAGACGACCGGCGTGATGCTGAACACATCCCACCTAGAGCCGATTGGTCTGTAAAAATACGGGGCGCTCTTCCGATATTCCTGATGCACCAAAGGCGTGAAAAAGGATTTTTTTTTTTTTTTCACTTTTCTCGCCGAGGATCGGAAGGTCGTGGGTTCGCTCCCTAGCGGAGCCGGATTTTTTTTTTAAAAAATGACCCTGGCTCCCAGGTTGGCCCAGCCTTGAGTGGGTACCTGGTGCAGTCTCTGGAAGTAAAGGCGGTCGGTGTGATGCTGAGCACATCATCCATCTTGTGCCTATTGGTCTATAGAATATAGGTCTAGCCCTATATGCCCTATAGGCCTGAAGGCGTGGAAAACGGTCCTTTACTTACGGTTCCCGAACAAAACACAACTACACGCCGCCATCTTAGAAAACCGTGATAGCTGAATCTATGTTGTGTCTACTAGCAACGCGTTTAATGAGAGCTGGAGATAGTTGTGTTCAACTGTGACGCGCCCCCCCTTCCCTCCCCCACCCCCTCTTCCCCCACAAGTAATAGTTGTGTAGAGTAGCAGCTTGTTCCCTAGAACAAGTAATAGTTGTGTAGAGTAGCAGCTTGTTCCCCAGAACAAGTAATAGTTGTGTAGAGTAGCAGCTTGTTCCCCAGAACAAGTAATAGTTGTGTAGAGTAGCAGCTTGTTCCCCAGAACAAGTAATGGTTGTGTAGAGTAGCAGCTTGTTCCCCAGAACAAGTAATAGTTGTGTAGAGTAGCAGCTTGTTCCCTAGAACAAGTAATGGTTGTGTAGAGTAGCAGCTTGTTCCCTAGAACAAGTAATAGTTGTGTAGAGTAGCAGCTTGTTCCCCAGAACAAGTAATGGTTGTGTAGAGTAGCAGCTTGTTCCCCAGAACAAGTAATGGTTGTGTAGAGTAGCAGCTTGTTCCCCAGAACAAGTAATGGTTGTGTAGAGTAGCAGCTTGTTCCCCAGAACAAGTAATAGTTGTGTAGAGTAGCAGCTTGTTCCCCAGAACAAGTAATAGTTGTGTAGAGTAGCAGCTTGTTCCCCAGAACAAGTAATGGTTGTGTAGAGTAGCAGCTTGTTCCCCAGAACAAGTAATGGTTGTGTAGAGTAGCAGCTTGTTCCCCAGAACAAGTAATATTTGTGTAGAGTAGCAGCTTGTTCCCTAGAACAAGTAATAGTTGTGTAGAGTTGCAGCTTGTTCCCCAGAACAAGTGATAGTTGTGTACAATATTAACATCATCATTATCATCATCATAAACCACTTCTGCCGTTAAGCGATGTGGGGAGGAATAATATGCGATCCAGTGCATGTTGGCTGCAACTGGCTATTGTCATGCCGTGGAGGCGTAGTGTCTTTAATGTTGTCGATCCATGTTTTCCGCTGCCATCCTCTTGTAGCTGATCTTCTGAGATGTAGTGCTTGTGATGGTATTTGATCTTGCTGCATTCTAGCGAGATGGCCAAACCACTTGATCTGCTGTTTCTCGATGAATCTATTACAAAGTGTCATTCCCACAATTTGCCTCATAGTGTCATTGTTCACTCGATCTCGTTTGGTTAGTTAGCTGCTTCGCCCAGGCACCTGATCTCGCAGGTGGTGATTTTGCGTATATGGGCTTTAGATTGTGTCCATGTTTGACACAGGTAGCTTATTGTTGGAATGAACATGCTTTAATAATCTGTCTCTTTGCACTCATAGTTATACTTGGATGTCTTAATAATGGTGACAATTGGTAATGAAGTGCACTTGCTTTCTGACATCTGGTTTCTATTTCTCTGTCACTTCTACCATCTTCTGTGATCATAGTTCCTAGATATGTACAATATTAACCGTTTCCCCAAACCGAGTGTTAGTTTGTTTCCTATCACTGTTTATTTTCTAGAATCAGTGATTGTTTTTCATAATTCAAAAATGCTTTACACCAGAACTTCTTGTCTGTTAAAAGGTACCGGTACTAACCACGAAATGTGTAATAAAATGTATCGGTTCTAGCCAAGGAATGTGTAATAAAAGGTATCGGTACTAGCCAAGGAATGTGTAATAAAAGGTATCGGTACTAGCCAAGGAATGTGTAATAAAAGGTACCAGTACTAGTCACAGAATGTATAATAAAAGGTACCGGTACTAGCCACGAAATGTGTAATAAAAGGTACCGGTACTAGCCAAGGAATGTGTAATAAAAGGTACCGGTACTAGCCAAAGAATGTGTAATAAAAGGTATCGGTACTAGCCACGCAATGTGTAATAAAAGGTACCGGTACTAGCCAAGGAATGTGTAATAAAAGGTACCGGTACTAGCCACAGAATGTATACTAAAAAGTACCGGTACTAGCCACAGAATGTATAGTAAAAGGTACCTGTAGTAGTCAAGGAAGGTGTAATCAAAGGTACCGGTACTAGCCACAGAATGTATAGTAAAAGGTACCGGTACTAGCCAAGGAAGGTGTAATCAAAGGTACCGGTACTAGCCACAGAATGTATAGTAAAAGGTACCTGTACTAGCCAAGGAAGGTGTAATCAAAGGTACCGGTACTAGCCACGGAATGTATAATAAAAGGTACCGGTACTAGCCAAGGAATGTATAATAAAAGGTACCTGTACTAGCCACAGAATGTGTAATAAAAGGTACCGGTACTAGCCAAGGAAGGTGTAATAAAAGGTATCGGTGCTAGCCAAGGAAGGTGTAATAAAAGGTATCGGTACTAGCCACGGAAGGTGTAATAAAAGGTACCGGTACTAGCCACGGAATGTGTAATAAAAGGTACCGGTACTAGCGTGTTTGAAAAACGAAAAAGGTTCAGAACAATGAACCGTTACGAGCCCAACACGTACTATTTAAAATAAAAGCACATGATGATCTTGACTGGCAGATTGAGTGGGTACCTTGTAAAGTTCTTTCTCTAGAACATGTTGTGTTTGTATACAGTAATACTTGTTTTATATATGTGTTTGTGTGTGTGTTTGTGTGTTTGGGTCATGTGTGTGTGTGTGTGTGTGTGTGTGTGTGTGTCTGTGTGTCTGTGGTGTTTGTGGTGTCATGTGGCTATTATTATTTGGACATTCTTATAGCCAAGGTAAAAATTATTGTTTTTTCTTTCTGCAAAGTACGTAGGGGAATTTTGCGCAATATGTTTTCATTAGAAAAAAAAAAAAAAAAGGGGATTATGAGGGAAGAGGGGCTAGGGCTCGAGGTGATGGTGGCTTGAGGATTTAAGATTAATCAAACTTGAGAAAGAAACAAAAACAGTTAAATACAAGAGGAAGAAAGATAGCAAAGGAAAAACTTTGGAAAGGAGGATAGATGAAAGAGGGAGGGAGAGAGATAGTGGGGAACGAGAGCGATAGTTAAGTGAACAACATCTGACAGGAAGCAATGCACGAACAAGTGAGTAAGAGAAAACGAGTCACTATCTGAATGAGAGAGCGAGTTATTTGTAACCTAACAGAAAGTTACAGTATGGCCCTGCGGAAACATACGCGTTAGAGAAACTGTGAGCAGCTCGAGAAACCTAAGGAAGAACAGCTGGCAGCTCTAAAAGTGAGCGGCGATGAGCTTATGTTTGTAATTATATCTGTTAAGTGCTTAGTGAGATTTACTTTCAAGTACCTGGTGCACTATGTCGTAGGCTAAGGCATTTGCCCTGGAAATATAGGGAAGATTTGAAATCGCCTAAAAAAGAATTTGGTGAGTGGGAGAGGGGGGATGGGGGTATGGTTAATCGGCTGGTCAATTTATTATGCATCCTTACTACACAATTAGTAAATGCTAGGATAACCACCTCAGTACATTGAAGTGTAGCGGCTGACAACACCAGATCTGTGTTGGTCTACGACTCCTTTCTTGCTTGCAGTAGCGTGTTCATGCTCTACACGCATGATTCCTATAGGGTGCTTTGCATGCAATAACTGTACTGTACATATACACATAGGTTAATGTAGCGTGCTTGGCATGCATGTATACACTATAAAGCTAGCTTACTGTAGCCAACTAGTCATACAATACCTGTATACACTATATATGTGGGTTACTGTAACCTAATAAATGTATACACTATACACAATGCACGTGGATTACTGTAAAGCGCTTAACTAGGTTGTCTTTTATTCTTGCTTGTGAATGTGAGCTCTAAAAGAGCCGCAGTAGCAGAGTGGCATGCCTAGCTATCTGGTGATTGCAGTTTTCAATATCCGCTGAGAAGCTGCAGTAGCACAGTGGCATGCCTAGCTTCTGGTTGATTAAAGTTTTTATTCTCATTCGAAAAGCTGCAGTATGCTAGTGGCTAGTCTCTTTAGGAATTTTAAAGTTTCTAATCTCCATCAAAAAGTTTCAGTATCCTGGTGTTTTTTTTTCTCTTCGATGATTATAGTTTCTATTCTCCAGCGAGAAGCTGCAGTAGTACACTGGCTTGCTTTTCCCAGTGACTGGTTTCTACTCCCCATCTAGTTAGCTGCTTATCCTTTACAGGACCTTGAAGAACCACCCCAGGATTTTTTGGCTGTTGTGGTTTTTCTAGGCAAAATTACGTCCAGTAGTTTGCCATTGAATACTGGACGGTCGGCTTCTCGATACCACTGTCGTAACCAACCCAGGGCGCATGGCCCGCAGCTGGGATCGAACGGGCACTACAAAGTGCGTTCGAAACGTTTAAGCCACAGACGCCGAAAACTCCACATCTAGAAGGATTTAAAAATAACCGAAGGAGTAGCAGGAATTTTTTTTAAGAAGTAAAGGAGATCAGCATGCCATTGAATATATCACTGCTGGACAGTTTAGTCTTTAAGAAATGTAGTGGAAAGCACCACTGACTTCATTCTAGTGGTCTGGCCAGCTAAATATCCTACCAATTATGCCATGTCGTGGAAACACAGTATTTCCCATATTATTTATGTTTTTCAAAATGAATTGTTTTAACAATAGAAAACGCAGGTTTCCTAAAAGCTGTGAATTTTTCAGTAAAACAAAAAAAGTTGTTGACAGAATTAACTCCATGTCACGCTGATCCGACCATTGCTGCCGGGTTTTCGATAGCAAAGTCCAGGATGATCGCAGTTAGCGTTATTTAGTGGGGGGGGGGGGGGGGGGGGGGGGGGTTAAAAGTGTCAAATAAAATAACACCAATACGATAATAATAATGCAATAATTTTCCTCACAGCTAGTTATTAGGCTATATGAACAGCATTTGAAAAGGGTAATATGTTCCAGCATTTTCATTTAGCGCGGTGTTCGTATTTAAGGTCAAATGCAACAAAGTATAACATCATCAACCTTATCGGTAATATCATTGTCATGAGTCAACTTTACCACACACTGTGAGATAAAGACAAACAACGACTAGACTGACTCATAACAGCAGACAGGTCATTTACTGGTCAGACGGGTTGTGTGTAGACCCGCACGGCGAAAAAGGTAACTGAGTGGGGAGGTTACAGGGGGACTGGACAAACAGGTAGAGTGACACACGGCAGTTAGTAGTTGGACAGTCCAGTGAACGGATGTGTTTGTTTGGGGCCCTTTTAAAAGGAGGGAATTGTTTTTCGCTTGGAATGGACTGGATTTAAAACTGTGAACAGAACAGTAGTGGTTATTCATACTGGTGACAAGTGTTTCTGTTGTATAGCCGGATTATAAAGTTAAGTGTAGTAGTTAGGAGGATACGGAATTATTGCTATAGAGGCATCAGCTAGCCTCTGATGACTTTGTTCATATTGCGAGGATGAGTTTGTGATCAGTTATACCAGCGTACTGTTGATGTATTTAGCCAGTGACTACCTGAGATTAGTGTGCTTATGAACCATAAGAATAAAATCTGTAGCTACTCAGTAGTCAATAACGTTGTGTGGAAGCCATACTAACTTTGCAATTATCATGAGTTCTTAAATAAACATACTAACTTTGCAATTATCAAGAGTTTCTTAAATAAACATTATTTAAGAACTGGAACAAGGTCATCAGCGTTTACATGTTCATGGAAGTGTGGGTACACCTGGCACAAATAACAATTGTACTTGTGTCATACCTATAAAAGGTGACTGACAACTTGGGAGCTCGTCGATTGAACCCCGGCATACCTGACGCATTTCCCAGGGATACACGAAATGACGTCACTAGAAGAATTCATTACCTTAGGGCAGAAGATGGGATTGGCAGACAAAGAGCTACAGAGATGGTCAGAGGATCAGTTTCGCGAATGGAAGAGTGAACAGAGGGAAGAGCGTCTGCAGACCAGAGAAGGAGTTAAAAATGGTGGAACTAGCTGCTGAAAAGGAAATAAAATTAGCCCAAATAGCGTTTGAGAGGGAAAAACTACTGGCTGAAGTATCATTAAGAGAAAAAGAAGTGGCCATGCAGGTTAGAGTAAATGAAATGGACCTAGAAAAGGAGACGGAAAGTAGTTTACGACAGGCACAGATAAAGGCCTATGAAAACAAGATCAAACGATATCAGGGCATTGTTCAAAACTTCACTAAGGGTGATTCGGTCTCCGCGTGAATCTCTAACTTTGAGATTATGATGAAACACTACTCTGTTCCTAAGGATGAATGGCACATAATCTTTCACAGACATCTAGCATTGGAACCCCTTAAATTGTGGAAACGATACCGGAAGAACTCCCTATGGACTATGAGTATGTGAGAGATCGAGTACTAGCCCATTTTAGTCTTGATGAGGAAGGGTACAGAATACTTTTCAAAACTCTGGCACCAAAAAGCAACCAGACGTTTGTGGACTATGTCGCAGAGGTGCAGAGTACTCTAGATAGATGGCTGAAAGCGGCAAAAGTCCAAAACTCTTTCTACTTATTGAAGGATTTGCTAGTGCGTGATAAACTCTTAGTCTTAATTCCTGCTAGTATGTCGACGTTCTTACAAGAGAATATATGCACATCAGTAGGTGACATGGAGAAAAAAGGAGAAGCATTCTTTTACGCCCATAAGGAGGTCTTTGCGACCTGCTCTCAACCCGATCTAGCTTTTGGGGCAGCTGCGACATATTCTCAAGAGAGAAGTCCCTACAGCTCTAAAAACGATAGCACATATCAGAGAAAACCACGACACCCAGTAGCAAAACGAGGAACTCTAATAACATGTTCACACTGCAATCACAAGCATGGTAGCTTAGATATGTGTGATAAAAACCCAAATTACATGAAGTATCTACGAGATTTTGTCCAAAAACAACAATCTAAGGTAACAAGGTATGCCAAAAACCTACAGAGTGCTTTAAATGTGGGGCATTTGGCCATATACGCAGGGACTGCCATGCAAGAAGTATAATAAGAGAGGCTAATATGGTCCTGAATTCATCAAGCAGTGAATTGGAAGAAGACTTAATAGCCAACTCAGTCCAAGAGATTGCCGAACTGGGGATCGAAAACTGCAAGATATGCAAAGAATTCCATGAAGATGGGAATCTAACTTGCGGACACAGTGTGCCGATTCAAGAAGCACACTCGGCTAACATGACCAGTGGATCCTTGCGCTACTTCAGGGGATTCGCTAACAGTATACCTTGCACAGTAATCCGAGATACAGGCGCGACACTAATTGGTGTACACAGAGCATTAGTGCAAGAGAAAGACTACACAGGAGAGCACATTGTGTGCAGAACTTTTGGTGGTAATAAGGAAAGATATAAGGTAGCTCTTGTAAAAATAAATTGCCCCTTTTACACTGGCATAACAAAGGCAGCAGTACTGCCCGCACCATGTGCCGGAATACTCATTGGTAATGTACCAAATGTAAATACTGATGATGAGTTAGCAATCAAAAACTGGGAGGAACAGTTTCCTAACGTAAATGTTGTCACAAGACAGCAAACGCAAAAACAAGAAGATAAAGCACAGACAGATCTGATTCAATCCATCAACATCCCTAACATGGAAACCCCAGCAGGTGGTCAACCCTCATTTTCAGAACTCCAGAGGATGGACCCCACATTAAAGAAATGTTTCAACCTCGTAAATGAAAAGCCTAGAATTTCAAAGTCTGGTAGATGGTGGTTTACACTGAAAAAGGATATCTTGGCAAGGGTGTATAAAAAAAGGAACGATGACAGTATCACAAACGGTGCTGCCGGAACAGTTTCGCAAAAAAAAGTACTAGAAATGGCACATAATGCACCGTTTTCTGGTCATATGGGAACGGCTAAAACAAAATCAAGAATCCTGGGGCAGTTCTACTGGCCAGGGTACAGCAAGGACACAAAAACATGTGTTCGTACCTGTGAGATTTGTCAAAAACAGTCACAGAAAGGGAAAAACCCAAAGGCTCATATCCAGGTGACTGACTTAGCATCTAGACCATTTAAAAAAAATTGCAGTGGACATAATCGGACCATTAAATGTTACCTCAAACAAGGGAAACAGATATATCCTTACAGTAATGGATCTGTGTACCAGATGGCCTGAAGCGATTCCGCTTCGAAATATTACAGCTGAGGCTATTGTAGAAGCCTTCATACACATTTTCTCAAGAATCGGCTTCCCTAGAACAATTCTATCCGACAGAGGAACACAATTTATCTCTGCTGCCACACAAGCATTCACTAAAATGATGGGTATTAAACAGCAATTTGCGAGTGCATACCACCCACAGACAAATGGTATTGTAGAAAACTTAAATGGTACATTGAAACGAATGGCAAAAATTTCAGCTTAACGCCCCGCAGACTGGGACATTTTTCTACCAGCCATCCTCTTCGCCTATAGAGAGGTGCCGCAGAGTAGTACAGGACATTCCCCATTTGAGTTGGTCTATGGAGCCAACCCACGTGGACCATTGCAAATGTATAAAGAACTAATTACGGGGAAAGTTGAAAACCAGCCAACCATAGATGCCTATAATATGGTCATTAGTTTACGGGAAGGATTATAAAGTCCTGCATGGCTGCAAAACAAGCCGTTGAAACCTCGGGTACTGTGTACAGACAATATGCAAATAGAAAGGCTAAGACAGTTGCCTTAAAAGAAGAAGAAGAAGTGCTTTTACTATTACCACTTCCATCTGACAAACTGTCAGTATCATGGCAAGGTCCATACAAGGTAACCAAAAAGATTTCGGATGTGGATTACGAGATACTGGTGAAAGGCAAGCCAAAAATCTTCCACATTAACTTGCTAAAGCCATTTAAGATTCGAGATGAGCTACAACCCCCCAGGCATATAAACGAGCATGTTGCGTCTCTAGCCTTAACCATCAATGAGCAACAGGAAGACACTATAACTGACCAAATTCCTACACCTTCAACAACAGTCGAATCGTCGTGGAAAGATATTAAAGTCAACAGCGAAATTCCTCATGAGGATAGAGCACTACTAATGAATATCCTTTAACAGTTCCAAGACATCTTTTCAGATACGCCAGGCAGCACATCGGTAATCAAACATCACATAAGACTCACAACAGAAATACCAGTTAAGACAAAACCATATCCCATCCCGCTGCACTATCAAAAACAAGTAGAGGCTGAAATATCTGAATTGGAAAAATGTGGTATTATTAGGAGGTCATCTTCCAACTATTCATCACCGCTGGTAATCGTCAAAAAGAAAGACAGTACACTCCGAATCTGCGTGGATTATCGTAAAAAAAACACCATTACCCATTTGGATGCTGAACCAATCCCAAATGCAGATGAACTTATTGCAACCATGTGCCAATCACAATTCTTTTCAAAATTGGACCTCACTAAGGGTTACTGGCAAATTCCAGTTACCGAAGAATCAAGGCATATTACTGCATATGCCACACCGACGGGATTGTTCGAATGGTGCAAAATGCCTTTTGGATTACAAAATTCGCCTGCAACATTTGTTCGCATGATGCGCATTGTATTTAAGTATATTAAGAATGTTGCCACAAATATGGACGATATTTGTATTCACAATGCAAATATGCAGGACCACATTTCTTCCTTAACCCAGGTATTTAAGAGATTAAGAGAATTCGGCTTGAAAGTAAAACCTAGTAAAGTAGAAATCGGGTTCACAAAAATTGATTTCCTGGGTCACAAGATCGACAATGGATTCTTACAAACAGATGACAAAATTATTTCAAAAATATTGGATATTAAAGCCCCAAAAACAAAAAAGCAAGTTCGATCAATGCTGGGACTGATAAACTATTACAATAAATTTCTACCTGACTGTGCTTGCATGACAGCAGCATTATCTTCACTCGTTAAGAAGGGATTGCCTACAAAGATAGCATGGACCCCGCAGCTGGAACAAATTCTGACCAATATCAAAACAACTTTCTCGAAGTCACCAATCTTAAAGTTACCTGACCTCGAAAAACCCTTCATCTTACAGTGCAATGCAAGTGGGTATTCCATATCATGTATTTTATTACAGGAACATGAGAACATTCTCCTCCCAGTACTTTATTCCAGTCGGAAGCTGTCAGAAGCAGAGAAACGTTACACCACAGTAGAACTTGAAGCACTTTCTCTTGTGGTGGGGGTTACGAAATTTGCAAAATATTTGCTTGGCAGGAAGTTTATAGTACAGACAGACAACAAACCACTGACAGTCTTTAAAGAAGGAACACCGAAGAATCATCGTATTTACAGATGGAGTCTACTTTTGCAGAACTACAGCTTTGAATTAGTCCACATCAGTGGCATAAATAATGCCCTGGCTGACATCCTGTCACGTCTTTAAACAGATGCTAGACATAAAAAAAAAAGAAAAAAGAAATACAACTTTTTTTAATTTAAAAAAAAAAAAAAAAAAAAAAAAAAAGAAGGATGAATGGTTGTCTGTTGAATACATAAAATAGGAATGAAAGGCTTTTGATAATACTTACAGTACTTAATTCATGAATATTCTTTTGTCTACAAACCCCTCTGTTGCAGGAATTACACACCCCCCCCCCCACCTTTTGTATTTTCCCCAATTCTAACTCCTTAGCCTCAGATGTCCTAGCTATACTAGCTATTCACGCCCCATTTACTGACTTGTGTCATTAGCAAACATTAGAAAATACTCGGTTCATATGCATCACATCTTATGTCACCGCTGATTAGGAGAGAGGTATTATCAATTATCATATGATCATGATGGGGCTGTAACGGCCTAAGAGTAAAGACATACTTAGTACATACGGCAAACCAAAAGTAGGCAGGGTAACTAGCCTGGATAAAGGGGCAAAAGACAGGGGCCATCAAGGAAACAACATTCAACCAGATGATGTTATGCGGTACAAGGAATAGCATGGGTTAGCATCAGAAATGTGTTAGAACCTTCATCAATCCAGGATTTATACTAGTATAGATAGAAAATGGTAATGACATGATACATGCAAGTGACCAGACAGTCTATCTAGAGATTTACACACGGGTAGCACCAAAAAAAAAAAAAAACATAACACAGGGTGCAATAACGAACCATGAACAGAAATGATACATAGTATAATTTTGAAAAGCGGGGGTGAAACTGTCATGAGTCAACTTTACCGCACACTGTGAGATAAAGACAAACAACGACTAGACTGACTCATAACAGCAGACAGGTCAATTACTGGTCAGACGGGTTGTGTGTAGACCCGCACGGTGAAACAGGTAACTGAGTGGGGAGGTTACAGGGGGACTGGACAAACAGGTAGAGTGACACACGGCAGTTAGTAGTTGGACAGTCCAGTGAACGGATGTGTTTGTTTGGCCCTCCATCAACCACATGGCCAGTCTGTCAGCTCTCTCATTTCCTTTTACCCTGGCCAGTCCCAGTGTGTACAGTCAAGACAGTTTTTCGTGGCGAGACTTCAACAAGGACACAAAGGTTCACCTTCGTTCACCAGAGGATCAATAGCATGCTTCATTCTGCATGTTCCAGCTGATGTCTGCTAATTGTGAGGAGGCCAAATCGATAGTCAGTAACTGGGCGCACCAAAATCAGATAACGCTTAGGCGTAGTCTTTGTTCCACGTTAGCTGCTACCATCATCCTGAGCGCTGTAAGGCATTTATTACCTTTTATAATAATGACATCATGGGCATGATTTCAGAAGGACAGACATCTTTCAAAGTGGATACCAAGATATTTAAACTCTAGTCACTTTTCGAGTCGCCGTGGCGTAGCAGCTAGACGCTCGCCTGCGGATTCAGGCTCAACCCGCCTTAACTATTTGAGTCCCAAGGAGCGCATCATACGTTCATAGATTCCTACCTAGAAGCCCAATGAACGCAAGATGTGCCGATTTAACGTCTCTGTTGACTACCCCTTGGGCCTCTGATAATAAACTTACTGGGACAAAGAGTTAAGTGGATACTAGATGCATTTCTGGAAGTAAAGGCTGCTGTCATGATGCTGACCACATCACCCATCATGTGCTGATTGATCTATAAAAACATACGTCTAGCCCTGTATGCCCAGTACGCCTAATGGAGAGGAAAAGGGTCTTCCTGGGTCCTTTACCTTTCCATGTCATCTCCACACATACCGACAGTTGGCTTAGACATCTTCACCGCAAATGATGTTCAGCGAGAACCATGTCACTGCAGTGCTTTGGCTCTGTCCTCTGTGTACCCTACCTTTACGTCAGTACATCGTCAGGAAAAGACATAGATAGTGCGGTCCAGGCCTATATTCTGAATGCCTGTGACCTCAGTTGTGTTTACATTAAATAGAACAAGTGAAAACAGTGACCCCCTAATGTAGCTCTGGCATGATAGTCTGCCGCTTTCACATCCATGTCCAGCATTGCAGCAATACTGTTTTTTTTTTTTTTTTTTATATAGAGCGCCATTGATCCAGTTGATCAGAGTTGGATCAGTCGTTACGTATATTGTTGAATGATACTTGTATGAAGCGAGTTAGAGAAATTAAATAACAAGGAAGTATATTCTCGGGACGGAAGAATAGATCAATAGATAGAAAAAAGATGCCAACAAACCAGTACTTTTACATATCCGTACTAGTAACGTTTTTCG
>CAJHNH020003924.1:317500-410000 GCA_905116865.2 Candidula unifasciata
TGGATATTTGTACAAGTCATCTGTACAGCTTACTGACTGTCTGATTACCAATGAAGAGACCGGATCTCACCTGCTGTTGCCAGTTTAGCAGCTAATTTACAACAGATTGGCACATAATGCAGTTTTTCATTTAGCTGCCTCTTGCATTGTCCCAGGTAATCAGACCTGCAACGTATTTATTTAATTGTACCTAGGAAATCGTCTACACTGACACTATACCGAAACTGTAATCGACTTCTCCATGACAACTGTTGGAACCTAATACATGGTTACTCCAGCTATCCTTTTTCTTTTACTCACTTGTTTTTTATTGTCTTGGCCTGACAGCTAGAACCCAATGATATACATCTTTTTTTTTTTTTTTTATTTCTGATGCCATTTGTGCCAGAATAATTATAATTTTCACAATATATAAGAAAAGAAATGTCTTTCTGGTTGAAAATTAAAATAAGTATATTATTTTGGATTAAATATCACATTTCTACAACATTTGATGGTAGCAATAGCAAGATTACTGATGTTGAGACATTTCTTCTCATGAAGGAAGGGAGATAGAAAGAAAAGGGGATACACAAGCTGGAAAGACTGACGAGAAGAATATTGGTTAAAGGGGGAAGGAGAAGCTATCCTTTGTGGGGAGAATAGTTAAAGGTCTACACTGCAGACAATAAGATTATAGTCAGTGCAGGTTTACAAGAGTCTTATGTAGTAGCAATATAGTCAAGTAGTATACAAACTACAACAACTCAATAGTGATAAAACACCTCTACTTAACACAGTAAAGAATGAATCAAAGAGTAACATATAACAATGATGTTTTTTAAGGAACAGAACTTCAAAGACGTATATCTCTTATTACACAAACAAGATCACATCAAAACGTAACAGAATTCACAAGATGTTATACCAAGTGATTATCAGTCCAATCACTACTCACACTATATAAACTCACATACAACAGCAGCCTACCACTCATTACAACTGACAACAGAGTCTCTCTACTCAACGATAAACTAGCAAGTAACTCCTAGAATCTCCTCTCTTGCTATTGATTATTACTGAGACCCCAGTACCAGCGCACTGACTGTCAGCCTAACAACTACTATGTAAATTCTTCTCTTCTTCTTATGCCTTTCTATCCCCCAATGGAGCATAGGCCCTCAACCAACTCACGCCAAGTCGTTCTATCCTTCGCCATTGCATGGAGCTCTCCCCATGTCCTCCCAATCTTTCTAACCTTATTCTCCAGCTCTCTTCTCTATGTGTTTTTTGGCCTTTCTTTATTCCTATGCCCCTGTGGGTTCAAATGCAAAGACATTCTAGTTATGCTGTTCTCCTGTTTTCTCAGTGTGTGCCCTATCCATTGCCAGCGTCTTTTCCTCACCTCCTGATCCACTGGAGCCTGTTTAGTTCTCTCCCAAAGTTCTCCAGTAGTTATTCTATCATACCATTTTATTCCATCCATTCTGCGCAGGCACCAGTTAATGAATGTCTGTAATTTATTAGTAATTACCTTGGTTGTTCTCCATGTTTCCGCCCCATACAATAGTACTGATTTGACATTAGAATTAAAAATTTTTAGTTTAGTATTTCTTTTAATTTCTTTTGACCTCCACAAATTCCCAGGTGCTATGAAAGCCCTTCTTGCCTTTTGTATTCTTATTTTAATATCTCTATCAGTTCCTCCGTCTTTATCTACATTACTGCCTAAATAGGTGTACGACTCCACGTCTTGGAGTGGGGTGCCATTAAGAGAAACCACATTACTATTTGCCTGATTTATTCTCATTATCTTTGTCTTTCCTTTATGGATTTTCAGACCAAGCTGCTGTGATCTCGCATTAAGTATATTTAATTTATCTTGTATCTGATTCCGTGAATGGGACAGAAGAGCAATATCATCAGCGAAGTCCAGATCATCAAGCTGTTTTGTAGGGGTCCACTGAATTCCATTCTTGGTGTTAGCAGTTAGTGTTTTCATAGTCCAGTCTATAGCCAGTAAAAATAAGAGAGGCGACAAAAGACATCCCTGTCGCACACCTGTTTTTATTTCAAATGCATCTGTTAGCTTTCCCTCATGAAGAACTCGACATTTCATGTCTTTATATGTTGCCTTTACTAAGTTGATAATTTTCTATCTAAATACCACCTACTAAAAAGCCAATCCATCTATATCGAAACCGTCTTTCCATGTCACTTGTTTAAAATATTCAAAGAATCTAAGTTCACATTGCTAAGTATATAGACGTTCAACACAACAACATAAATATTTTTTTTTTTTATATTGCAACTAACAGGTTTTCTTCACATGAACAGTTCTCACTTCTAACACGCCTTCTTATGCTCTTGTATACATCCCTGTCCACTAACCTATATGTACCCTCAGTCAACACATATTATGATGTATGTATAACTAAATATGACACTTTTCACTCTAACGACATGAATGTCAGTGCCTTACCTCATCTAACACAACAGTCTGGCTAGAGACCTTACACACCATTCTGCCTCATTTAACATCAACATCTGATACTTCGGTTCTTTCCCTTACAGGTAAAATCTATTGTACCCGTTAGCTGGCCTTCTAGTCGCTTGACTTTCACTTTCATATATCTTTTTTTTATTCATTCTCTTTCCGTCCTGAAGTCACATCGAATTGTTAACATCATCATAAATGCATTATTTACTCAGGCATGACGTTAATACACATGAGGTTTATATTTACTAGCAGATCTAGCAATGCTCTTCTGTTATATATTTACACCTCATTGTTACTGGAAATTATAATCATCAACATCATGTTCTTGCCGGCCATCCAATAGTTACTATATCTTCCAACAGAAGCCTATATTCTACATTATTACCAACACACGTAAAACATATATCTATTCCTATGACATCTGACTCCATTGTGTTTCTTCTTCAGTCAAAACATTGCAGACCCAGTCAGATACCTGAAATTTCATCCAAGTGCCATCAAGTTCATTCAATACACCAGGAGCATTTGCTTTATACCTGTAAAATACGATATGGGCCTACATCCTGGCAATTGTCCTTTTGACTTTCTGTTGTTACCTTCTATCTGACCGTTTCTTAAAGTTTTTTGTTTTCCTTCAGTGTTCCAAAATTATGTTAACTTCCAAAAATCAGTATAAGTACATATAGCTTCCTAAAAACTGCAATATTTCAGCTGGATCTGTCATCATGACAATTACCGTTGTCCTGATGTTCAGTTAATACTCATGTAACAATCATCAGTTGTGTGCCGATAAACCAATATTTTCTAGTATACTTTACCTTATTTAATGACTGCAAAACAACATAGGCACTACTTACAGAACATCCATCGATATTTCGAGCACTACGTCTCACTACACTTACTTTGTTTTGCTATGTCTCCAAACCAGCGACATCTCACCAGTCGGTTTTCATTTCCATGTCACTGCCCTCTTGGAGAAATTTTATACCACTACCACTCCCGCGTGCCTTTCAAGAGCAGTTTTCTACCATTTCCACTCCCTCATGGCATTCAAGAGACATTTTCATCGTTACCTCAGCTTCAGAAAAGCCTACAATGGACATCGGACAATATATTAGGGGAATGTTGTGTTAAAGGAAAGGAAGATATATTTTTGAGAATAATATAAAAATCTACTCATTGAACCTATCTCTACTCCAAACCAACAAGAGTTCTAAAGTCGTGGTGAGTGGAAGCAAACCCACACTTAAGCTGCCTCAGTAACATGAAAAATGAAGAAAAAAGAGTTTGTTAGGCGTGGGCTAAGACCATATGCTCTTACCCTGAGAGGATATATTCTGTATACAGTCTAGATAGCAGCAACAGTAAAACTAGGCACACCAATTTCAAATGCTAATCCTAATAAAAACAACTGGAATTATAATTATCACATTGAACATCTGTTTATTTTACCAAACACAAAACCAACTTTTTCACAGATAATATTACATTACCAATTAACCTCATGTCCATACACACAACGTGCTAAGCACTTCAATTTACAAATGTGAAAATTCTCTCCAAGCGAAACAAATCAAATATATCAGAACGATGATGCACACTGATATATCTAGCTCTACACAGTAACGTCGGAGGAGTTTGTAATTAAAAATGTGTACCTGCTCCAACCCTCTTTGGAATTTACTTCTTACTCCTGTTATAATATGCCCTTCAAGATTCTCCCACTCTCTGTCTGATGACAGCCTCTGGAATTAGCAAGTTTATAAAGGACAAATTGTTGATTGGAAGCTGAATAAACAGATCTAGAAAATTAAAATAAATTCAAATTACAATCTTTTGACATGTTGCTAGTATAATTTACAAGCACGCGTTCAGTATTTAAAGAGCAGATTTAAGCTTTTTAATACATTTATATTGGTATATATTGACATAAAAGATTGCATCGATATATCACAAGGGTAAAACGTTTGAAAACGGTTTGACTTTTGTGACATGGTGTTAAGATCCGGGCCAGACACACCAAGTAGTGGCGCCCGAGTCAGTTGCAGTGGTTACAACTTATACTACATTCATAAATTTAGAGGACTGAAAGGCACACATCGCCATGATGGACTTTCATTCGTCGATAAATTTCTACAGTATTAATCGCAAAACAGACAACAAACATAACGCTTCTTTTCTTTGGTGAGTGTCAAAAGTGAAAATTTGTCTTTAAAATTTAATTATGACGTCACTGTTTTCGTTTGCATATTGGAAAAAAGTGTGTACACGTAACAAACATAAAACATTATAATTTACTAAGACATTCCACTTGTTACCTAAATTCATCGTCTGTCTATTTGTACATTTGGTACACAATATAAGGATTTTTATTCAAGACGAACCTCTTACATAAAGGGCCTTGGGCAAACAAACTGTGGATCAAACTAGAAAAAGGATGGGAACCATTGTTTTAAATTCCTACAGTTTTACCTTTTATGTCAAAAGTATTTGGTCCTACTTTGCAAATGTGTATTGTTTTAATGCTAATAATCATACCACTTGTTCCTACCTGTTATGAACAGAGGAAACGTCTGGTATTGTGTGCACAGTCTGTTAAGATGTTTTCTCTGTCTTCTGCCTTCTTTTTCTCGCTGGTTTATTTTGTTCAAAACAACGTTCCTATTTGCATATATTGATTTCGCTTATCTACGTTCCTCTGTATCAAGTGGACAGTAAGTGGAAACCATTTCCCTTCTGGGATTCTGTCCATTATCGGGGCATTTCTAGCTGTGTTTGCTTTCATTACATTTCCAAATGTGCCCATTTTCTAACGGCTGATAAAACCATTGACCTGCAAACCAGCGAAAGGCTTATCTCTAGAGACTTTGCATTAACAAAAAGACCGGTCCTCAAGTGTTTAAAATTCTTGACGTCAAAAATAGGAGAAGGCTGCAACCTTTAGAAGTCAGAAATAAAAGAGCATACATTACTCGCTTAATGAAAATTAGATATAAATGAACCTGCATCACTTACGGAGAATTTATTAATAAAAGCAGATAACACTTACTGTGGAGAAATTATAATTAAAACCACAAACAATATTAATGTTATGGCAGTCGGAAATAAAGCATTGATGCATCACATATTGTAAAGAATTTTTACGATGTTACATATCTAAGAAATAACGAGTTACACTGTACCGTATGTGAAAAAGTTAAAGTTTACCAAATAAAAAAAAAAAAAAAAAAAAAAAAGAGTTGAAGTGTACCAAATGTGAAGACAGAGCGATGTGCCATGTCTAAATATCTGAAACAGATGTATTAAAATGTGTACTTTTCTTAAGCAAGCTCTTGACAGTGTCCACCGTCCTACACTTTTGAAACTACTTAAAATGTATGGTTTCCCCACGAAATTCATCCGAGTTATACAATCCTTCTACAATGAAACACGCTGCAGTGTAGGAACAGAATGAGGAAACTCTAACCGCTTCCCAGTGGAAGCAGGAGTGACACATAGGTGTCTCCTATCCACAATGCTCTTTGCGCAAATGCACAAATGACCAAATATGAGCGTATAATGGGTGAACAAAATTATAGAAGACCTTGACTTTGCTGACGACATAGTGCTTTTGATTAAATGCACCATATATCCGAGAGAAAACAAACCGTCTCCAAAATGTTTCAGGACAAATCGGACTCCAAGTTAACACCGTAAAAACAAAAATTATTGATCTTACCAATATTTCAAGCGACTTCAGACTAAACGAAAACATTCTTGAAAATGTCAACAGCTTTACATACCTAAAAAGTAAAATGACACCTATAGGGAACTCAGCGCCAGAAATATGACCAGGAATCGCACTGGAATCTAGTATCTTTAACAAACTGTCAAACATCTGGAAGTCAAAGACGCTCAGCAATCACACAAAACATAAGATCGTCAACTCTTGTGTGACTCCAGTGCTAACTTATGGATGTGACAGCTGGAAAGCAACATTTGGTCTAGATAACAACAACAACAACAAACAGTTTTGAGAACAAATGTCTTGAGAAAATATTAAATCCCCACTAGACATATTTCAGATCCAATACACAAATAAGACAAGAGACCAAGCAAGAAAATGTATCCAGTTTTATAAGAAAAACTCCTTTGGCCATGCCCTCAGAATGGATGAGACAAGACTTACCCATCAAGTCCTAATATGGAGACCGAAAGGGTAAAGAAAGCGAGGAAGATTAAGAGAGACACTTCGTAGAACCATCACCATGGAAGGCTAAATCATGAACCCAACAAACATCTAAGACCTAAAGCAGGTGAAAAGCTATTGCCTCTGTTCTATGCGCCGCCCTAAGCCCAAGAGGAACTACTAATATCTGAAGACAGAACGAGTTAAAATGTTGAAAATCTCAGACGGGTGAAGGTGAAGTGTACCTTATCTGAAGGCAAGAGTTAAAGTGTGCGTAACACTTATATTTATTATGATCAACTAATGAAACAGATTTAAGCTTCTTTAGACTATCAAATCTTTGATATAGATCAAAGGTGCTATCCCTCCCCCCCCCCCACTAACCCCACCCCCCTAACCCCATCCCCTAACCCCACCCCCCTAACCCCACCCTCCTAACCCCACCCCCTAACCCCACCCCATAAATGCTTTGTGGCGGCTGCACTGAGGCCAGTTCCGTGTAAGTTCACTTTTGGAAACATTTCTCGTGTCTTCTTCTTCTGCATTCTATTCGCAAATGTAGCATAGTCTCTCAAGCAACTCACATCAAGTCTTTCTATCCTTCGCTGTTGCATGCAGCTCTCTTTCTCTCTCTCTCTCTCTCTCTCTCTCTCTCTCTCTCTCTCTCTCTGTGTTTGTGTGTGAGTGAGTGAGTGAGTGAGTGAGTGAGTGAGTGAGTGAGTGAGTGAGTGAGTGAGTGAGTGAGGAAGTGAGTGAGTAAGTGAGTGAGTGAGTGAGTGTGAAGGGGGGTAATCTACCTATTCTTCTATGTCTCTGTGGGTTGCAGTGCAAGGACATTCTAGTTACATTGTTCTTAGGTTTTCTCAGTGTGTGTCTATTCGACGCCAGGATCTTATCTTCACCTCTTGTAATTGTAATCGCTTTTATTCTAGCCGCCCAGTTATTCAAAATGTTCGTCTCAAAAGTAAAATCATCGCGGCTTTTAATTTCGAAATCCAAACACATAAGGCTAGAAGTCTCCCACTTGAAATCACCAAGTTACGTTTTCATTGATGATTTAGTACACATCTGTGTAGTTAGTTATTTTGCTAAATTTTCCAATTAGTACATTATTTGCTTCCTATTTCCAGCTTTATGAAGTGTGCGGTCAACAATCCATTATAAATTTAGGTTACTCAGTAATACTAATCAGTATTGACTTTCCACTCCGTCCATGCACACATATCAATTCTCTTATCTCCTTTATTTAACTCGTGCCACAGCTGCAAATACACCAGCCATATTTCTAAACTACGTGATGGTTTGTGCCAGTTTAGCCACATGGAACATCTTTTTTATGGATAATAGTGTTGTTCTGAGAACTAATGGCGACCGATGTTATGTTGACCACATCACACACTGAGTGCCGAATGGTCTAACATGTATAGCTCTGTCACCATTTGAGCAACGCACTAATAGCAGGAAAAAAGTTATCCCGTACTCCATGCTGTTCTGTCGAGTTGCGAGCAAAGCTGTGATAGGTTCCACTCAGTGGTAACATTTTCTCGGAATTGTCGACTCCTATGAGACTCTGACGATGAGGAAACATGATCTCTCTGACCTTGTCAATTTGGTACATAATTAGTGTTATTCGTACAAACTTCATTACCCACATACGCCGTATTACTTACTTACATCTTTATATCACTTGCATACGTCACATAGGATGTTCATTACATTACACTATAGTTGTGCTACATTACGTTACAAACAATACCTTGCATGCCTTGCATTTGTTTTTTAAGTTCGTTCGTTCGTCCAGCACAGGTGATGAGGACCACTCTTTCTTTCATCCCTCATGAAACTGCAGTTAAATGTTTGTGGGTCTGGAGTCCAATATGTGCCCGGAAGAGTCAAGGACAATGAGGGCAGGGCACAGTGTCTGCAGACATAAGGCCTGTTTAACGGTTCTTTCTGGCCTGTCTTCTCTGTTCAGCTGCCCGTGCAAGATTCCCGATATACGTGCGCCTTAAAGTCCGATTGTGTTGCAGCCTCCCAGGTGTCAGGGTATATACTGAGGGCTTTCAGTGATGCCTTTAGTGTGTCACTGAAGCGCTTTTTCTGGCCCCAATGAACGTCAGCCTTCATGTATCGCACCATAGAAGATTATTTTTGAGAGCCGATGGTCAGGCATTTGAACAATATGGCCAACCCATCGACTCTGTGTCTGCATCACGCTGGTATTGATGCTGGGAATGCCAGTTCTGTCCAGTACAACAGTTTCCTGGACCATTTCTTGCCACTTAATGTTCAGTATCTTACTCACACAGACTGTATGGAAGTGACTGATTTTTTTTTTTTTGGGGGGGGGGGGGGGGGGAGGGGGGCTGACGTCTGCATACAGTCCACGTTTAACAGGCGTACAGTAGCACAAGAAGCACTTCTGCTCTGGATACCTTCAGTCCGGGTTGCAGACTGATGCCACTACGATGCCTGACATCCGTGTATAACCTGCCAAATGTGTAGCTGGCTTTAGAGATCCTGATGCTCACCTCATCGTCGACGGTGACATTCTGAGACAATGTACTACCGGGGTATGTGCATCTATCCACAACCTTAATTTCTGGCAATTTACCAGAATGGTTGGTTTAGTATACACTTTGCCTGGTGCTGGCTGGTACATAATTTCGGTTTCCTCAGTGTTAATGCTAAGCCCAAAATTGGTATAGGCCTTAAAGAATCTTTCCATGTTATGCTGCAGATCTGCTTCTGAATCGGCAATAAGAGCACAGTCGTCAGCAAACAGAAGATCCCCGATAATACATGATTTAACTTTAGTTTTTGTTTTGAGCTGCCTAATATTGAAAAGTTTTTCATCGATGCGATAACAAATATCAATTCCTTTATCTCGATCTCGAAAAGCGTCAAACAGTACAATTGAGAACATGATACTAAAAAAGAGTAGGTGCGAGTACACATCGTTGTTTAACACCATTTGTAAAATGGACAGGTTAAGAAAATTCTCAATTTTCCTGGATTCTGGCCTGCATTCCATTATTCAGTTGCTGTATAATCATGATACATTTTCTTGGGAAGCCATATTTTGCCATGATCTTGCAGAGAGCCTCTCTGTTGACTTAGTCAAATGCTTTTGTGAGGTCAACGAAAGCCGTGAACAAATCACAGTTCTGTTGATGACATTTTTATTGTAACTGCCTTTCGGCAAAGACCATTTGTATTCATCTGCGCTCTTTCCGGAATCCACATTGGCTTTCGGGTAGCAGGCCTCTATCAAGGTGTGTCATAAGACGATTATGACGTATTCTTGTCAATTTTGTTTTCCTGAAATTAATAGCAGGGATATGCCACGGTGATTGTTGCAATCCTGTCAATTCCTTTTCCGCTTGTAGATGTGTATTATCGATATGTCCTTGAGTTTTTGTGGAACAATTTTAGCCTGCCAAGTTTGCTGAAATTCACAAGAAGTTTTTCTGTTAGAGCTTTTCCGCCAGTTTTATAAATCGCTGCATGGATTGAGTCAGAGCCAGGAACTTTACCACTAGAAATTTAGTGAATCGCTTTCTTAGTTTCTTCCAGAGTAGGTGCCTGTTCAAGTGCCATATTTATAGCTACTTCTGGAAGACGGTTGAAAGCGTCATGTTACAGATGAAGACTGACTCAAAACATTTTTAAAATGTTCAGCCCAACTTTGAATTATGCGTTCTTTTACCTTGATCAGTGTTTTCCCTATCTGCTTTGAGGATGTTTTGAAGTATTATTGATATGTAAGGGCGTTTGCCACTATTATTATTATGCGGATTTAGGAAATACTAGAGGAGCACCCTACGGCTGTATAGGTTTTTGTAATGATTTACTCAGGGAACTATGGATTGCATAGTTTTGAAAAGGGCGATAGATCAAGGGGGTGGGTAATTTATTTGGAAAGAATATGTCGATTTTTAGCCGGAGAGGGGGATAGATGAGTACTAATTCTTGTTAATAACGTGCCTGTTACGGCGGGATTTTTTTTTTTCGTTAGTAGACGAGAGGAAAATGGGAATACTGATTTGTTGGGTTGATGGGGATAATAATTAGTTAAATGGTGAGGGGCATTAGGGTATTAATTGTCGTTCTGCTAACATGCTCAGCGAGATTGTAGATATTTTCCCCATAATTGAGGATGGCGAAAGAGAGTATTACCAGGAATATTAGCCCAAAAGCACTGTGTGTGTGCGTGTGTGCGTGCGTGCGTGTGTGCGTGTGTGTGTGTGTGGTGTGTGTGCGTGTGGTGTGTGTGTGCGTGTGCGTGTGTGTGCGTGCGTGTGCGCGTGTGTGTGTGTGTGTGTGCGTGTGTGTGTGTGTGGTGTGTGTGCGTGTGGTGTGTGTGTGCGTGTGCGCGTGTGCGTGTGTGTGCGTGCGTGTGCGCGTGTGCGTGTGTGTGTGTGCGTGCGTGCGTGTGTGTGTGCGTGTGTGTGTGTGTGCGTGTGTGTGTGTGTGTGTGTGTGTGTGTGTGTGTGTGTGTGTGTGTGTGCGTGTGTCAGAACAACAGGTGGTAAAGTATTTGGACATCGAGGAGAGTGGAAGTGGAATTGGATATTCATTATTTGTTTGTTGCATGGCTGAGAGGGGTCGTAGCTATTTTTCCTGTTAGCGGGGTGGATGTGGGGGGTATAGAATGTTGACCTCAAATGGAAATGAGTTATTCACGGCTGTCAGTATTTACCACTTTTAGGCTGGTGTAGACACACTATAAAAATGGTAAAACTATTACGCCACGCTACTCCGGCCTGCCAACGGAAAATACAGATCAGTAACCTCATGTTTCTCCTCTTCGTTAATGAGAAAACTGTCTACATCCCCTGATACAGTTTATAAAAAAATTGATAAATAAAGAAAAAATTAATAAATTCCTAGTCTCCATTCCGGCTAATAAAAAAAAAATCAAAAAATAGCCCTCACTGCCCCACCCCACCCCCATTCCTCATCTGTCACCACAAAACCCAATACCTCCCCTAGACCTAGTAAATTTTGTATGTTTTTTTTATTGTACTAGTGTGAGTTTTAGGGTCCCATTTTGATGGTCACACTCAATACTACAAGGATGTCGTAGAGGCATCTGTTTAAGAAAATAATACTCATCCTATCCTCGTCTCCCACTAAAAATACTTCTTGTCCAGTAAACCTGCCTACATTTGATCGATTGCTTTGCTTTTTTTTTAATGCTTTACTGAATAACCTATAGCGTCCTCATAACTTCAACAGGTTATATAACCCAAACAAAGGTAAGTTTCGCTGCCGTAGCTCTGTAAGCATTTTTTCTCCTCCTCTTCCTCCTTCGTCTTATTTTCTGCTTCTTCTTCTCCTCCTCCTTCTTCTTCTTGTCCGCCACTGCTGCTGCTGCGTTCGCCCGATCTGACTCAGTCACAATGATACAAGTGACTCCTCTCCTGTTAGAGACAGGGCACCGTTAAAGAGACAGGAAAACGCTGTAACATCACCGAGACATAGAAAAGGGTGAACATTTCCGGGTAATGTTCTCCAAATACAGACTATTGATCTGCGCCCACTGCCCGTGCGCCGTCCGAACATGAGATCATTACGACGCCCAATGAGGGAAAGAAACTAATTATTTCTGCTCACGCGCAAGCTGCTTTGCGATTGCGTGTAATATCCACCAGCGAATTTTTGTAATTGTGAAATTTCCTGCAAGGACCTGAGGGAACTATGTTTTTACAGTTTTAGCGGATGATGTATCTGCGTGACGAGGTAGCCGACCCAGTTGTTAGGAACACACGACTAGTCTGCAGGAAATGCTGTTATCTGCACTGTTAGTACTGAATTCGTGCTCCCGTCAACGTCTATTTTTACGTTGCTGTTTTCTTAAGCACTTTAGTTATAAAAAAAGAAAAAAAAGAATGTTTTTGTTTTTATGGCTCTAGCCATTTAACAGTCAAAATTCATAACCAGAAAGAGTCTTCAATAAAGGAAAACACAATTTTATGACAACAAATGATTCATTAGTTTTTATCGCTCTAGTTATTTAAATGTGAAAAATGCATTTCTTTATCGATGGTTTATTAACGAGTATTGCATGTCAAGATTGGTTTGTTCTATGATTGTGTGAGGTTATCCAAGCTGCAGTCTAAGTTTGTAAAAAAAAAAAAAAAACAGAACAAACAATACAGGCGAAGAAAAACAGAATCCATAAACATTTTTATCAGTGTATGGAAGGATATAAGTAAATGACCTGTCAGTAGTGCACTAGGAGAGAAATTGTCGAAAAGCAGGACGGATATGAGGTCAGTGGATGTGGTACACTAGGAAGAACCTTCTCACACATGGTTTGTGGCAAATCTGTGAAAGTAACTTAAACCTTAAATATCAGAATTTATAACCAGTATGGGACTTCAATAAGGGAGAAACATAACTTTATAACGACAAATAAATTGTCAATTGTAGTGCAGCATACGTTCTACATTTGTAACATCTTAATACCATATTCTTCACAACAGCAAAAATATATTCAAATATCCGACATGATAAGATCACAAAATTTATCAGAAATACTCAAAGACACAAGTTGGAATCCTGGCCATCAAAAAGATGATGCAAACTATCAAGGTGACCAAAGAGCACACGCATCAGTTTCATACTCCATCAGTCTCATACTCCATCAGTCTCATACTCCATCAGCCTCATACTCCATCAGTCTCATACTCCATTAGTCTCATACTTCATCAGTCTTATACTCCATTAGTCTCATACTTCATCAGTATCATACTCCATCAGTTTCATACTCCATCAGTTTCATACTCCATCAGTCTCATACTTCTTCAGTATCATACTCCATCAGTTTCATACTCCATCAGTCTCATACACCATCAGTCTCATACACCATCAGTCTCATACACCATCAGTCTCATACTCCATCAGTCTCATACTCCATCAGTCTCATACACCATCAGTCTCATACACCATCAGTCTCATACACCATCAGTCTCATACTCCATCAGTCTCATACACCATCAGTCTCATACACCATCAGTCTCATACACCATCAGTCTCATACTCCATCAGTCTCATACTCCATCAGTCTCATACTCCATCAGTCTCATACACCATCAGTCTCATACTCCATCAGTCTCATACACCATCAGTCTCATACACCATCAGTCTCATACACCATCAGTCTCATACTCCATCAGTCTCATTCTCCATCAGTCTCATACTCCATCAGTCTCATACACCATCAGTCTCATACACCATCAGTCTCATACACCATCAGTCTCATACACCATCAGTCTCATACTCCATCAGTCTCATACACCATCAGTCTCATACTCCATCAGTCTCATACTCCATCAGTCTCATACTCCATCAGTCTCATACACCATCAGTCTCATACACCATCAGTCTCATACACCATCAGTCTCATACTCCATCAGTCTCATACTCCATCAGTCTCATACTCCATCAGTCTCATACACCATCAGTCTCATACTCCATCAGTCTCATACACCATCAGTCTCATACTCCATCAGTCTCATACACCATCAGTCTCATACTCCATCAGTCTCATACTCCATCAGTCTCATACACCATCAGTCTCATACACCATCAGTCTCATACTCCATCAGTCTCATACACCATCAGTCTCATACACCATCAGTCTCATACTTCATCAGTCTCATACTTCATCAGTCTCTTGCTTCATCAGTTTCATACTCCACCAGTATCATACTCCATCAGTCTCATACTCCAGCAGTCTCATACTCCATCAGTGTTATACTCAATCAGTCTCATACTCCATCAGTCTCATATTTCGTCAGTCTCATACTCCATCAGTCTCATACTCCATACATCTCATACTTCAACATTTTCATGCTCTTAGCAGGATGTAGCAGGCTCAAATACACATCTTTTTTGCCGTGGAAATGTCCAACTTGAACATTTTCCGAAGTCTAGTCTTGTTTGTCTATCTCTGTTTGGGAGTTCATGTATGTGCGTACAGACCTGCGTGAGACCGCGCACGTGGGACATGAATGTATTCATACAGGAGGCATTGTGTGTAGGTGATATGACCGGATCCTCTGATGCACTAGAGACACATTTTTTTTTACACCATGCGATCTATCATCGACCTGCCAGACATTGTCAGGGGACACAAGATGGCCCAGGCAAAGGCCTACCTTTGTGTTTCTGCTAATATGAAACATCCTTTGCAACGCTGCTTACGAGTAAACAAAGATAGGCACCTAAAGAGAGGACAGCATAGGATGGTAGAAGCAAAGGATACCATTAGCCACATTTGCACATTGTAACATGGCGGGCTCGACGCTGAATGGAGACACTAAAAAACACAGGAGGTCATAATCACCCTGGGCAAGTACTGCAGAAAATGGAGCCAAGTAGCAGCTGATGCAGGAAAAAGAGCCCGTATCCACGAAAAACCTCAACCAGGTGACACACAAGTGCACTTGGTGCACAAGTCAACAAACATATTTTCAACTTGAAACTCTGCTGAATTGGATCTATCTCTAACAAGTATTGGTGAGGATGTTTTAAGGCTTAAAAATTCGACGTATACGTCGGAATTTTCTGTTTGCGGCAATTCGATATCAGATAGCCTAGCGTTGATGTTGACAGTACCATGTAACGTCGAGCAACGGCAAACTCATCATCATCCTCACCAGGTGCCTTGCGGACTGGCGAAGGCCATCATGCCTCTCCATGATAAGCGATCTCCTGTAGCATTTATCAGTTCGTGTGCTGACACACTTCCATACCAGGCAGCAAGACTGTAAAGAATCTTCTCTCGTTGTCTTCCTCTTTCCCTCCTTCTACAGATCTTTCCAGTGGTCACAACATGTAGGTATAGCAATGGATCGTTTTGTTTCGTTTATTTTGCTATACATTTTCGTCGGTATCTATAGACGCGATTGCGACCCGAAAATTTGAAAACCAATTGTCTGTTATTCAGAAATTATTTTTCTGTGCTCTTTACGTGAAAGATAAAATCTGAAAAGTTATTAGAAGTTATTGGAGAGATGCCAGGCTTTGACCTGAGATGGTTTTGACGCGTATAAAATAAATCGATTTTTTTTGGGGCATCATGCAGTGAATAACGGTAAGTAATTTCGTAAATATCTTTTTAATCAGCCAGATTACCGCAAAGTGTGTTATATTTTTGAATTCTGCGTTAATTTTTATATAAATGTGGGAAATTTTACAAAGATTGGCAATACAGCACATGTTTAAAAAATTGTTTAGTGGCATCACTGTTTTGGCTTTAAATCCAATAACGGTAAGTAATTTCGTAAATATTTTCTTAATTAGCCAGATTACCGCAATGTGTGTTGTATTTTTGAATTCTGCGTTAATTTTTATATAAGTGTGGGAAATTTCACAAAGATTGGCAATACAGCACATGTTTAAAAAAATTGTTTAGTGGCATCACTGTTTTGGCTTTATATTCAATAACGGTAAGTAATTTCGTAAATATCTTTTTAATTAGCCAGATTACCGCAATGTGTGTTGTATTTTTGAATTCTGCGTTAATTTTTTATATAAGTTTGGGAAATTTCACAAAGATTAGCAATACAGCACATGTTTAAAAAAATTGTTTAGTGGCATCACTGTTTTGGCTTTAAATTCAATATGTTTGCACTAGGAGACCGTTTTTCCCTCTTTATAATTAACTTAAAATAATTATTAAATTAGCTAACGTTATTTTAATCATTTAAAAAAAATCCACAACCATTGTAGCATTTGTTCATGCATCTGTCATTATTTAGAGCCCTTCGCATTCTCTGTTGGATATTTTTTTTCCTGATCACCCTCAAATCGCAATAATTAATTTGGGCCATTTTCTAAGATTATTCTTTAGTAATTAACCTCAGATACTTAGTAAATTAATAATGTTAAGTGAGTTACTTTTTAAACATCTACAACTCTTGTAGCATTTTTTAATGCGTCTGTTATTATTTAGAATCCACGGAATTTTCAGTCGGCATTGGTAAATCTAAGTGGTCGAGAAACAACAGCAGCGCTGACAGCGTTCCCTTTCATCAGGCCTGCCAGTACTTGGGCTTTCCCCCAAGAACTGGGTTTTTTTAACGACACCTTGGGTTAAGATTTTGGAATTCTTTTTTTTTTAACCTTATATAAAAGTGGGTAAATGTTTCATTTCGTAATTATAAAATTAACTATAAAATATGTACTATTTGTCAATTTTTTTCTCTTATATATTGCTAGCGTTTTTGGTAAGCTGTCACATACCGCTCGTGTCGCGTGCCTGATTTAAGGATTTCTCCTTAAGAACCAACAGAACTCTGAAAAAAATAATGTTGAGGCGTCGGCTCGTATTGGTCTAAGGGATAACCCGTGGCCAATATACGCCTAACTTATTTTAGGAGTAGGGCAACTTAAGTTCTGGCACTACAGAATATCTACTAATCCTAATCGCAACTTGGCTGGACACCCCTACTATTATAACAAGAAAGCCTCCAGGATATGATAGTATACTATCACAGCCATGTTAACACAGATTAAACTTACTAATCACACAAACATAAAGGCTAGACAGTTTGAACAGTGAATGATGGACACTCAAGTTAATAATGAAACTTTCTGAACATGTAATAAATGCAACACATACATTATATAAGAATCAGCAAAGAACTTCAAGAACCCAGAGTGATAGGAAGGACAAAAACTTCAAAACAGATCTGACTGAATGTGTAAGAGATTCCCAAGGTCCGCCTAGATCATCATGATGATCATGTGGTCGATTAACAGTGAAGCCCGGCAATAAACCAATTGACCACACTTATCTGAATCCCTGGTTTCTTGAACTTGCTGAATATTCAGTCACTGTGTTGTTACGTTAAAGACAGTCCCACACTAGACACTCGAACACTGGTGATACACCCAAGCTCCTGGAGAGGATCTCGGGTACCAAGTCAATCACTTGAGGCACAAACAAGCTTCCGGATAAATGATGGTGAAGGTACAACACCCATTATGTTGTCCATAGACCAACTGGAGGATTTCCCTAATGGATGACAAAAGTTTGGTTTACAATTGGATGCCCACCACTGGCTTGGACATTGGTGACTTCCTTGTAGGTGTTTTTGTGGACTGCTGATTCACTGCCTGGCCTCCAAGGAGATACCATCTTGTATCAAGAAGGAACTCAGAATTAGCAGTCATCTCAGGGGTTACATGTCAAGCTCAGTTTATTAACATCCACATTAGTAATCATTCAGAGGAGAGTTTTCAGGATAATGAGACAGTATAAGTCTCTAAATATCATCTCTGTTGTTCAGTCAATAACAGGGACAAGAGACGAGTAGCAGAGTAGAGACAGATAGACTCTATCAAACATAGGACATCAACTCTCCTCGCCCACCTCTGCACTTGTAGATATACATCCCATCTCTCTCTCACACAAATATATATATATATATTATACCTCCACATTCTGCCCACTGCACACCCAGTGTTGTTGTGCTTAAAAAAAAAAAAAAAACTCTAACGTCACAGTGCCTAGCTGGCTGAAGTGTGACCCTGTTAAATATGTCCGCTGTTTGACACAAACTCTGACGGCTGGTTAGAGAATAATTAACTTACTGAGTTTAACATATTTATAATGGTGTGGGTCAGGTAGGGCACAAACTATTAGCCTGCGAAGGGAAAGGTTTGATTTCAGCGGCTTGCTTGTCTGGACACCAAGAACGGCCTAGTTCTGTGAGGTCACACAGCTGAATCTTTCCTCCCTACAGCAGCGGCTAACTTTATAGAGACATATATCATGGTACTTGTAAACTATAATCAACTTACCCAAGCTTAGGAATCCTTCAAAGATTAAACTGGTATTTTGAATGCGCTAAGATTTAATCAGAGAGGTGACATACTTCTGCACACCTAGGAAGTCAGGCAAAGAATGACCCGGTCTGATCTCGCTTTGCGTCTAGAGAAAAAAAGTCCCGTATAAGTACACCAAGAAGTAAAAAGGTTTCCAGGAATTCGGAATATTATTCCAGAAAATATATATCCCACAGTTGCAAGTTTGAAAATGTAGACTTTTCAAAACAACTAGAGGGTATAGAAATATCTATTCCACCAGATAGAGGTATATATCAAAATAATTGACTATATACCCACCGGACGGGTTTAAATTTGAAATGTGACCTGCCCGCTAGGGGCGTCAACGTCACAACGAGTCTACTGTGCAGGGTTTAGTTGATTCACCTCTTGACATAAGCTTAGCTTCAGGTTTGACAAAAATCCCATTGGCAACCCTCCCATGCCTGGCTGTCCGCGTGTGGCTGCTATAGATCTATTTCTTACATTCAATGCTGGGTGGACATGGGAGCCAAGGTCATTTTTGAAAGAAAAGTAAATCCTACCTGACCTGATTCCCAGAAATGAACACACCTGCTATGTTTGCCCTGTTGTTAACACTGTCACCTACCTATTATGAAAACGGCGTGTACTACCAGTGGGCTCATGTTTTCTTCTACCATATAGAATGGAGAGTTGGGGGAGGGGCAGTAGAAGATTGAGAGAAAGTTGAGAAAGAGAGGGAGCAGGATTAGGAGAGAGGAATTTAAAAAAAAAAAAGAGACTAAGAAAAGAAAGTCGACACTGAGACATGGGGAAAAAGAAAGGAAAGGAAAAAGAAAGAAAGAAGAGGAGAGATACCAGGGAAATAAGGTAGCAGGAAGGGGGTGCGGCCATCACGGTATCATCACTGTGGGGGGGGGGGGGGGGGGGGAAACAACCACCCCAGGTGTCATTACTGTGCGGAGATAGACCACCCCTGGTGACATCGCTGTTGCAAAAGGGGGGGGGGGGGGTTTCTGGTATTTGTTAATTAGGTCACGTCAACTGACATTGGCACATTTATATGATCTTTATGTTCGCCTTGCCAGGACACACAATATGATATGTATAAGGTTTTAAATGAAAAATAAATCAGCCTGCAGACATTTTCCTATGTTAAATAGGCTCATGTCGTAGTGTATGTAATTGAGACATGCATAAACGGTTAGGTCTCACTGTCCCGATTCTAGCAATATATGGTTGCTAAGGGATTCGTTCAAAACAAAATAGTTATGGCCGTAAAATGCAAACATTGAGTCATTTCATCTCACTGGGTCGCAGCCGGAAGCCATGTTTCATGGATTTCCACTACAATTTTTCTGTCGTGGTGTCCGCCACTAAAATATTAATATCTCCGATTAGAATCGACTTACAGGCTTAAATGAGGTACCATTGGATTTGTAATTTTAATTTTCATCCAGCTGTTAAAATTTCGTAAGTAAAAACACAAAAAATAAAACTTCACTACCATCCCTACAACATGTTCAATTTTCCTTCTTCTCAATACATGACCGAAAAATTATGACTGTCTCCTTCTGATGTTTGTGATTAGTTGTGTTCGGGCTCCTGCCTCTGTCAAAACCTCTTGGTTACTCTTTTTGAATTAAGTATTCTAAGCATTCTTCTGTAAAAACACATCTCTGAGGCCTCAAGAAATTGTTTGGCCTGCCTACCGATTGTCCAGGACTCAAAGCAAACTACTGAACATAAAATTACCTAGCAAAACCCCTGAGAACTATCAATGCGAGAGTTGCGTTGCAATCGACTGTAAAGAAAATTCAGCTAACCGTAAATGTCATGTAACGTATAGATCCCATTAATGTATTGTTTGCGCTACGTCGCTCCCATAATAGCGGCCTCCTGACGGCCATTTATCTACCTCTTTTCTGATTGCCCTGCCAGGGCTTTTCATGTTAATACCTAGATATATTGTGTCCGCTTAGCCACTGATTATATTATCAGTCTTTCAAAAATATATTTAAAATAATATTTGTAAAAGTCTTATGGTTCTGAGACATGTTGCTATTAACAAGCTACTAGTTTTCTTCTGAATTCTAAGCATAATGAGAGTCAGTATTTTTCTTCTTCTAGATTCATGGTGTCGGCGTCTGTGGCTTAGGGGTTGCGAAAGCGCTTGGTAATGCCGGGTGCCGGGTTCGATTCCAGCTGCGGACGGTTTGTCTAGCGTTGGTTTCGACAGTGGTACTAAGAGCTGACCGTTGAGTAAGCATTGACAAACTGCTGAACGTGAAATTTGCCTTGAAAAACTACAACAGCCAAAAAATGCTGAGGTTGGTTATGCAACGCCCTGTAAAAGTTACGCAACTAAATTTACCAATGTGTAAAATTTCAGAAGTCTCGACTTATAAATAGAATATTAAATGATGGTCTCCTCATGAATCATACACGCTTTTAGTATTTGTACTACGTTGTTGTGCTGAAGTTATGCCATGTGATCCTAATTACGTTTAACCTCTGCACATTTATGTCGTCTCCTAATGACTTCTGTTGAACGACAGCCACACTTGGTAAATATAGTTTCTCTCTCTCTCTCTCTCTCTCTCTCTCTCTCTCTCTCTCTCTCTCTCTCTCTCTCTCTCTCTCTTTCCTTCTCCCACACACACACACACTCTCACACACGTGTACTCCAAGTCAATATGGCGTGTAGGCTCTGTTACTGTTTTTAATCATGGCAAGGTTTTGATTCTGACAAAAAGTCGCCGTTGCATTTTCATTAAAATGTAGACTGAAATGATAGAGTTCTGTCGCCCAGCTATTGTGCTGAGTGTATAGCGCGATACTGTGAACAGTGATTTCATTTGGAGATATTATTAAGTGTCCACCTTGGTGTGTGTTGTAAAGTGTATCTTCAGAACGCGGCGAGTGCATGTTGCTTTGAAAACTGGTGGTGCCTTATGCGATTAACCTCTTGTGTAACTAATGATCTATTATTACTGCTGCTTATATTGATGATGAATTGCATTTCTGGTGCCGGACGGCTGTCTTATGCATTTAATGCTATTAAAGTTACTGAGACTTTGTCCATTGTGTAAACAAGAGACAGTGATTGACCTCATCGGTGCTTTTCGCTCTCACAGAAACAATGCAATTTTTTTTGGTAGTCCCGATGAGGCCTGCAATTTTTCGTTATTTGAAGCCCCACCCTGGCTTAGCCAGGGGCCCTAAATAAAGCTAGGCCATATATATGGCCTAACGGCTAAACGGGGTTTCTTGGACCTCTCCACAAGTGATCTTATCCACACTGTGGCACTTTATGTCGCTGGGTGTTTATCGCTCTGTGTGATGTCCTTTTCGGATAAAATTAACTTATTTACGTACATTGCAGCTACAGGTGCATATATGGGTTTACTCATTTATTATGAAACTGGACTTCAATTACATGAACAACACACGCATATACGCATATGCGCGCGCACATGCACACAAATGAATTTTTGATTCCTGAAGTTTATTGAAAGGGATTTTTCCTTTCAAGCAATAACATCTTCTACTCTTGGCAAGGTACATTAATTTTTATATTATTTATGTATTTTCGTATTAAGCACATACCTAACGCGTCTGTATTTGTGTAAAATATAGATATTAATGTAAATGTTTCTAGTGATTTCTCGGCTGAATCAGCCAACACCAGTTTCTCGCATACTTAGCATCTATACAAGGATTGTAAATTTATAAATGTATTCGCTCAGGTTCTTTTGAAATAGCAAAGGTAGCAGTTCTGAATTTATTTACCAATTCTCATAATCATCATCATCAAGTATCTTGCCGACTGGCAGGTGCGATAATGTCTTTCCAAAATCTGCACTTCGCCACTTCGTGTATGTATAAAAGTTCTGTGTTAACATCACTCCATGCCATGACAAAATACTGTCAAGAATCTTCTCACGCTGTCTTTCTCTATCTCTTTTTTTCCCAGATCTTTCCATTGGTCAAAATCTGTTCCAGTTTTTCACTTTTCATACATGACCGAAAATGATGGCTATCTCTATCTGATGTTTGTGATAAGTTGTCTTCAAGCACTTCCTTCTCAAAACATCTGGGTTGCTGTTCTTAGCTGTCCCATGAATTCTGAGGAGCCTTCTGTAAAACTACATCTACGGCCTCAAGATATTCATCGGAATCCTTATTAATAGTCCATGCTTTACACCCGTATGTTAAAACTGGCTCTATATACGCAACACGTGAGTATTCTGTTTCTAACCTCCAATGACATAAGTTTATTGCACAAAATGTAATTCATTTTGTAATATGCAATTTTAGCCTACACTATTCTGTTCTTCATCTCTGTGATACATCTTCCATCGGATGTTATCCATGTGCCTAGATACTTAAATTTATGTACTTGTCCTAAAAAAAAAAAACCTTTGACTTTTATTACACAAGTAACTAATTTGTTTTCTTTAAAATCACCGTTATTTCTGTCTTTCCATTATTCAAACTGAGGCTCACAAAATTACTTTCTAACACCACCGTATCTATCAGTTCCTGTAGTTCATTCTGAGCCGTCGCTATCACGATAGTGTGACCAGTATAACATTCTCATAATACATAAGAATTATCAAAACTGTTCATATATTCAGCTAGAAACATGGACAGCAAACAAATAATACAACTAAAGAGGCATCTAATTGACAATGTAATTACTTAGAAATTTAGCAGAATATTGTTAAAAAACAGAAAAACACCCAAAGAAAGACTCCAAGAAACAAATGAAAACCCTCATCATCATCATCAGGCGCCTTGCCGACTGGCGTTGGCGAACATGCTGTCGTGAGGTGAGCAGCCAGCCTACACAATGGACGAGTCTCGACTTTGATTTCACTCGCGGACAGTCAAATTTCAAACTTGAACCCGTCCGGAAAGGTATATAGTCCCTTATATTGATCTATACCTTGATCGGGTAAAATAATAATTTCTAGACCTTCTAATTGCTTTGATAAATCTTCATTTTCAAACTTGCAACTGTAGGTTGTCTAATTCTGGTATTTTATTTAGAAATTCCTGTAAACCGGTTTACTCCTTAGGCAGGAATACAAGGGACTTCTTTACTAGAGACGCTAGTTTGATTTTGAAAAAACATTCTTTAGCCTGATCCCGAAGTGTCAAGACGTGTACACAGTCTATGTAGAAATTGGCGCATTCAAAGTTCCATTTCTATCTTGGAAGATTTCCTAAGCTTGGGTAAGTTGATTATAATTTACGAGTACCATAAATGATGTCTTTTTAAAGTTGGCCACTGCTGCAGAGAGGGCAGAGTCAGATGTGTGATCGCACAGAGTTCGACCGTTCTTGATGTCCAGAGATCAGGATCCGAACCTTAGACCTTCCCCTGTACAGACTAATTAGTTGGTGCTCTACATAACCCACACCATTTGTAAAGATATTAAACCCTACCTGTAATTATTCTCTGACCAGTCAAACGAAGTTTTGTGTCGCATAACTGAAACAGGGAATTTAGGTCATCTTTAACCGGTAGTCAGGGCTAGGGCTCTGAGTCAAAGGTGTGTTTGACACAGATTCAGTGGGTGTATAGTGAACGGCCTGTGGAGACGGAATATATATACAGGTACTAACTGTAAACATTGTATGTCTGCGAGTGCAGATGTGAGGGTGGATAGAGGATGATCTATGTGTGGTAGTGTCTATCTATCTCCACTATATACCTTGTTTGCTATCTGTTGCACTATGTTACAGACAGATAAATGAAAGGAGACATTGTCTCCTGTTCTTGAGAGTTACACTCTGAGGAATGGAGAAGGATAGCAGAGGTGGGTTGAGCTGATGTGTGATTAAGGGTGATTACTAATTCTGAGTTCTTTCCTGACAGGATGATATTTCATTAGAGATCAGGCAGAAGAATCACAGTCCAGCTAACACCCACCAACCCATACCCTTCTGTGCACCAAGCATAACCAAAAGTCCTGCCCATTGTGCCACCACCTCAAAATGGCAAGATCTTGCTTGTGAGTTCCAGGACGAGTGGACAATTGCAGACATCAGGTGTCATCAATCCAGAGAACCAGTCTTCAAGAGTTTTGTTGGGCGCTGATGCAGTTTTTGTGTTCTGACCTGTGAGAGAGACTTGTTGGGTTCCTATGCAGTTCCTGTGTCCTCGATGGAGAGGTAATCAACTTGTACCAGATCAACTCGAGGCATAGGTACTTGAGTCAACTACAGTCGAATCACCATGGACTGAGAGGAGCATTGACCTACGAACTAGGCTAAGTGATCACTTATTCATTATCATGCTCTCTTTCCACAGCACCTTGAGATTCCTAGGATGAACTCATGTACTCCTCAAGACTACATCTGGCTGCTTCAATATCTGGGTTGTGTCATTGAGTCCCGAGCATTCTTGAGAATCTATTCATTATTATATATATTTATTGTACTTATTACATGCAAACATTTTCATGGCTGACTTGGGTGTCCCTATTTCACCCTTCTAACTGTCTAGCTTTGATGATCGTGTAAGCAATAAGTGTTATTTGTGTTAACATTGTTATGATAGTAGATATCTTTTTATAGTAGTGGTGGTGTTCAGCCAAGTGTGCCTAGGAATATTATATATTTTGTAGTGCTAAAACTTGAGTTGCCCTAATCCTGAAATAAGTTGAGGGTGTATTGGCCACGGGGCATCCATTAGACCAATACGAGCCAATGACTCAACATAATTATTTCAGAGTGCTGTTGGTTCTTAAGGAGAAATCCTTAAATCAGGCACGCGACAGAAGCGATATGTGACACATGCCTCACCACAATCCGCGGTTTACTGCAGAATGTTTCAGTTTGTGTGCCGACACACCTCCATGCCATGCAACAAGACTGTCAAGAATCTTCTCTCGTTGTCTTTCTCTGTCTCTCCTCCCACAGATCTTTCCAGTGGTCACAGCGTGTTCCGTCTTCCCTCTTCTCATAATATGGCCGAAAATTAATAACTGTCTTTTCCTGATTTCTATGAACAAGTTGTCTTCGGGCTCCCGTCTCTTTCAAAACCTCCTGGTTGCTATTTTTGGCTGTCCAAAGTATTTTAGGCATTCTTCTGTAAAACACATCTCTGAGGCCTCAAGAAATTGTTTGGCCTGCCTACCGATTCTCCAGGACTCTAGAGCCATTTCTTAAAACTGGATGTATGTAGCAAGCAATAATTCTTTTTCAAACCTTTGATGACAGAGATATATTGCATAAAATGTTCTTCATTTTATAAAATGCAGTTTTCCCCCCTGTCCTATTCTGTTTGTTATCTCAGTAATGCATCTTCTGTCTGATGTTATCCATGTGCCCAGATACTTTAATTTCCAGAGTTGTCCTAATATAGCATCATTGACTTTAATTACACATTTAGAAATAATTCTTTTCTTTGATACCACCATTACTTCTGTCTTTCCATTGTCAAACTGAGGCTCATTCTTCCGATTTCTATCACCACCATGTCTATCATTTCTTGTAGTTCTTTCTGACTTGTTGCTGTCAAGACCGTGTCCCTACGTATATTAAAGAAATTAACAGTCGTTACTTTTAAACAAACTATAGAAAAAAACAAAAACAAAAATCTGTGAAAACTGACAAACTTGATTGAACAAAAGTAGGATAAGATAAAAAGTGAATACTTGGATGGCTTGGCGGCATGTCATAAGCGGGTCTACAAAACATGTTACCTGTGAGTCGGGCGATTTTGTAAAACTGTGTACTCACCGCTCACACTTTTTCAGTAGAACACACAATTACTGTGCTTCAGTTTGAAGTTAACAAATAAAAATGTAAACAGTATCAGAAACACTTATAGTTTATAGATAAATGCAGCAGAAAGATGAAGCACACACAGATACGAACATTATCCCACACAACTTCTAGCATGTTGAGGCAGCTAATGATGGAGAAAACTCTCTGGAATAAGATGGTACCGACTGATTGTTAAGTACAGATGTGTCACACTGAACACTTCCCGTGCGTGCTGTTGAAGTTAGGACTAAGGTAAACATGTACAACTGGTACCAGGTGGCGGCAGGTAATTTCGCTAGAGACTCATCAGCTACACAATTCCAGCCCTCTTGTTTCCTGATGGAACTGATGTGAAGAGGGTGTTTAGTTAGCCTAGAAGAAAGCCATTCGAGTCATTTGTAGTTACCAAGTCTCTAGCGGTTTTTTGTTTGCTGCACACAATTTTTGCATGGGAGATTTGTTATAGACATAATTAATTACATGTAAGACTGATTTATTAGCGTCTTTACTTATGTAATACCACATATATGACGTTACTGCGTGAGTTTTCTGATATATACGGCATTTGATATATGAGATGTGTGGTATCTGTGTTGTTTGCGTATAAGCTATTCTGGTATAGAGTTTTCTTGTGGTGTGTGAAGATGTTGCTATATTAAGTCTTCTACAAACTACATTTTTACTATCTGAGATTTCGTATGTGCTAGAATTATGAAGTGCACTGTATTTACACATGTTTTTGTGTTAGAGGTTTTAACCGTGTCTATATTTTGCCGTCTGGAATTTATTTCGGTGTTACTTCTTTACAACGTTTTTAAATGTTGCCTAATTCTGTGGATATGACAAATTTGAATAGCGGAGGATTTGAAATGAAACATTCCTGGCGGTGCTGCCATTGAAGAATGTGCTAAGTAACAAACAAATATTATTCTCCTAATCCATCTATATTATCATGTCTAGCAGCAAGTACCCGGTCTAAATCTGTTCACACGCAGCTCGTGCCACGAACCCCGTTAGCACTGCACAAAAGCCAGCTATCGGCACGTCCGTGTTCCCTACTTCCCTACATTATGCGCAGTCGGGTGCGGAATAATTTCAATAGAAAGTCTCTTTTTCTTCTGAATTCTGGAACAGAAACTCTGTTTGCTTCCTGAATTAACAGCTTCTTGGGGTTGATGCTAAATGAGGAGTTTTTCTTGATGCTTTAAGAAGACAGTCTGTGGAGAATTGCTTCAAATCGCTGTGTTGAAATTTTTGTGAACCTCTGCACCAAATGCAGCTTGAATACGGATGTGTTTTCCTCGGATGAGTGTGCGTATCCAAAACAGTGTTTCTTATTCTACATACGCGAAAAACACGAGTTCTAGAGCCATGTTATAATTACATGTTTGCTAAATCAGTAAGGTTAACTGTAATTAACCGCTTGTAATAAATTACAGATTGTTGTTAGGTTAATAATACAGTCTAAATAGGAGCGGCATGCATCTGTTTTGCTTTTGTATACTGCACAGATACACTCACACACACACACATACACACATACACATACATACTCACACACACACACACATATATATATACATGTATACGTGTGTGTATGTGTGTGTGGGTTAATGCATAACTGTAGCGACATGCACATGATTTTTTGAAAGATTTACACAACGTAAATGCCTTTTCAAAATGCACTTACATATTTGTTTGAGAAACAGAAGTAAAACATATTGTTAGCTTGCTTTCCCAAGGTGCGATCTAAAATATGATAAATTCTCTAATTCTATCATTCCACTAAGGTGTCCACATGAGTACTTGTGCTTATTTATTCCTATTCTGCAGTAAAAATTAGTTAAATGGTGCCCATTTAATATGCGCAATTTCCCCGAAGCAATCGTTCAAAAGCATTGAACATGCGTTCTCCTTCTCTAGAGAAAGTCTAATTCCGGGTACATGCGAAATACATTTGTATACCACATTGGCTTATGTAGTTTGATTGTGACAGGAGCACATTCTTGTCATGGCAGACTGGCTACTGCAAATCTTGTTGTGATCTTTTACTTTAAATTCTGGTACTCCATGTAATAGAAACGGGATATTTCAGCGAATTTATTTATTGCAGCCTCTATCTGTTCATGTTCGTATTGAATTTACCCTCTTCATTGTACATATTTGCCTGTGACTTGCTTTTTACTTTCCTAATTTCCATTCCATTTGATCTTGAGCTTTTTTCTTGGCTGCTGACAAAATTGGATGGAGCACGCGAGTGCAGTGGTGTCCATTATTGATACATTCATTCAATCATTTATTCATTCATTCATGCATTCATTTATTCATTTTGTAGATCCTGCAGTTTTCTCTGATAATGTTAAGAAATCGTTAAATTCTAATTCTGTTACTGGCATTAGAAGAAAATGACACTATAAATTGTTGAAATGAGACACATTTGAATTATTGTGTGACAATATGTCTTTTATTTCCTTGAAAGAGGTATGCTTTAAATCAAGTACCAGACTTGTGAAAATACAATCGCAACATGGAAGTGCAACAGCAAAAAAAAAAAAAAAAAAAAAAAAAAAAAAAAAAAAAAACATATATATATATATATATATATATATATATATATATATATATATATATATATATATATATATATATATATATATATATATATATATATATATATATATAACAATCTATATTTGTGTTTATGGAGGTTACATTCGTATTCAAAATAACTGAAGTAGTATTAATGAAATGGATCAGGAAAGTTACAACCAGAGGCGAAGGGGAAAATGTCTGTTGTATTCAGAAGACACTCACAAGAGAAATCAACCAACAGCTTGTTCTAGGAATAATTGATATTGAACAGTTGTCAAAGAAATGGGTAAAGTGAAGAAGCAAAGCATTTGATATTAGCAGACAGAGAGCTTATAATTACGAGACTAGATCCTGACAAAGGACGAGGATAATAGAAGAGACGGGAAGATGAGGAGGAAGAGAAAAGAAGAAGAATAAAAAAGAAATAGGAATGGAAGGAGGAAAATTACAATACGATTGGTGTATTTATACAGACATTTATGGATATTATATTAATGTATTGCCTCAGCCAGCTCACGTAAAACATCCTATAGTTTCGCCATACCATTCAGGACCACTGTTTGCTTCTGGACCTCCACATGACTGAAAGAATCGTATCGTGAATGGCAAACCAACATGACAAAAACACATAACCCGTTGAGCTCCAAGAAAGTTAATTAGGGTATATAAACGGCTACACTAAGTATTACCCTGGTGCATCCTGCATTTCATTCATTTAATGCCCTGTTGTACCATTATATGTCACATAGGACTGGCAGACTATTTCTACATTCAGACATATCCTGTGCAATCATGGATGGGATCCAGTCAAGCATCTTTGGGTTCTCTCATCAACTTTCGCCTGAGGGTTTCTCTTCGGCACCCTCGTTTCCGCCGTCCCTATATTTTCTATTTCAGTGCCTGTCTGGTGATTCTCTTTTTGTCTGTTCTCAGAATGTGTCAAATGTAGCGCCATCGTCTCTGTCTTGTAACGATTGATATCAGTGGGTGCCCAGAGATTACTCTTATTTATTCGCTCTTCTTGAATTCATACCATGTCATGTTTATCAGTTTGTTCAGGCATTTGTTTATTAAATGCTTTCAACTTTCGTTCCATATCCTTAGTTCTGTAATGAAAATGGCTTTCTAAGCCTCTGTAAATATGGAAAGGCAACTTCTTCACTGCTGAAAGCTTATAATTGTTTTAATAGTTTGTCTGGATAAACACACACACACACACACACACACACACACACACACATATATATATATATATATATATATATATATATATATAATGCTCCTCTGGATATATCTGCTGACGTTGCCTTACAGTTAAATAACTAGCCTTATATAGATGTTATAACTGGTGCAGTTCTGTCACTTTACACATGTACAGTTAATCTTTTTTCCATAAAATATCACAAGTATAGTTATGCTTCCTCTGTGATCCTCATAACCGGCGGAGCAGTGAAAATGTTCTATTGTCGGGCTGTCTTTGGCACTGCTTAGTCCGTGCCTCACTCCTATTGTAAAGAGTCTGGTACCACGGGGCATCAGACACTTGCAACGCCGAGCTCATTAAATCTTCTCCGTTGCATGATAACCGGCTGAGCCACAGGAAAGGATTGCTTGAACACATTTGACGTGTCGTTCTCTCTAATTGTAAGCATTTGATGACTCAGCCGTTTTAGAGCTTTTCTCACATGGTGGTGTCGGCGGTTGTATTCCATTGTGTGAAATATATTATATATTCGTAGTTCAGTCGTTTAATCTTTCGAACATAAAATTTTATTCTGACTTTTTTTTTTAAAACTTATATTTATGTCAGTAAATTTATATATCAGATTTCTATCAATGATGTAGTGGTTAAGGGAGTCTTGGTGGCACAGCGACTAGACATTCGCCTGCTGGTCCGAAGGTTCCTTCGCACTGAAACAGTTATTACCTCAACATGTCTTATGTTAGTTCTTTTTATAGTCCAAGTTGCGTAAAGTCTGTCATCACATACTTCCATAGCATCGTGTCTCATGAGCTGCTGCCCATTTCTGAAACATGTGTTCTTCCGGGTTGTTTTGCCATCCTTTTGAAGATTTGATCTGTTTGGTCTTCCTCTGGCTTTCTCCTTTCGCAGTACCTATTGGATCTTTTTGTTAATAAACTGTTGACTCTTTGCTTCTCAGACAAATGCACTCCGATTCTCCCTAATTAGTTGCTGTATACAACACGTTTGTTAGGGGTAGTGCGTCTATTCCCCCCATTCCCCCCACACACATACATACACACTGTGAGGCCACAGAACCTCCAGCGGTTACAATCCACGTTTTAATTTTGTTGTCTATAAAGAATCCTCTGTATAAAACTGATTAAGGTAAAGAAACTTCTGCGTTTGTTTAGTGTTCATATTCACGGCTCCCGTAGCAGCTTTTAATCATTGTTGGCACAACTCATAACATGTTGAAAACTTGATTACTGTTAAATGTAGTCATGGAAACATTTTTGACTACAGTGATAAACAACTAAATGTTTTCCCCATGACTCGCCGATGTTTTCAATTGTATGGTTAATATTACATTTTATCGCAGGACATTTTTCAGAGATAATTCTATGTTACCACGTCTACGATTTAATAGCTTCTGAGTAACATCTTGCAATAACGCTTGACGTCAATTAGGCTTCGAAAGCGTTTATAATTCTCTAGCCCATCATCGTCATAATTGGTGTTAAAAACTGACACTTTCCACATCTCAGGAATCACATTTGTGGCCTCATAAATAACCGGACTGTCACTGATGACATAATAACTATCATTAGAATGGCGTTGAGAGAAAGCATTATAGCTAGATAATGTAAACGTTAGGTAATATTTCCAACATCCTGGCTTTTATGGACAGTCTTTTTATATCCTTATTGTAGTTGATGGAGTGCTAAGTAGAAGCAATAATAATGCACAGTGAGCGATTAGACTTGAAATTAAATTGTAAGAAAACATTAATTAGAATCATTACTACGAAAACAAAATGTCACAATGTAAATTCCATTAAAATGGAAGATTATTAAAAAATGCATGGGTTCAACTTTATTGGAAGAATCATAACATCTGACGCAATATGTGTTAGATAGATTAAATCAAGAATCGTCAGGACAAAACTAGAAATTGGCAGGATAAAGAAGATACAATGAAGATGTCAACTGCGTTGGGAAAAACAATGCAATTGTACCATAATAAAGGAACGTTGTTATATACATGTAAGACATGGACACTAAACAAGCAAGCCTAAAAATGCCTACTAATAGTTGTGTTATTTTGTTTTTAAAGAAGAATCCAAAGGATATCATTAAAATGTCCAAAACGGACGAGGGACTCCTACTTGAGACAGATGAAGACCGTAAATTGAATAGGGAAGATATACGAAGACAGTCAATATATTTTTTAATATATAAGAACAGACTCAAGAACTTTGTGACAACTGGTAAAAAAATTTCCCCCAAAAAAGCAAGATGAAAAACACAGCTACACACGTGGACTGCTTGATCAAATCAATAAGGACGCTAACTTGATGCTTGATTCTGATGATTACGGGGGATGGCGAACCGTAACCACCACTACTCTTAAAAGAGATGACTACAGATTAAAACGGCATGCTAGACTAAGATGATGAGCGTTTTTTACATCAGTGCAGCAGCTGAAACATGTCTTCTTCTGAGCTTCATCTAGAGAGATGTAAGGATGGCATGTTTGCTCTCATCAGTGCATTGTATTGAGCAGTGTTTATTTCTGTAAGGCTGTTCTTGATGCCGACCTTCCATCTTCTGCCAGGTCTCCCGCTTGCTCTGCGATCCATAAAATTTCTTTAGAGTGGCTCTCTGTGGTGGTTGGTACCAGGACATTCACATCAGATGGCTATATTATCTTATTACCAGTTAAGAAACTATCTGTTGAGAAAACACAATTAACTGTTTAAACGTATTTAAAAGCTCTATAGCATACACAATTGCTGTAACATTGTCTCTATCAAGCCTGCCCACCGACTCGGTGCTCATGTGTGCGAAATTAAACACAAGCGGGGATTTCTAATTTTCAGTGACCGTATCAGCCACTCCCAAAATTGGTATCAGGAAATCTTAATGAAAGTAAATCATGTTGGTTGATACTGACCACAAAACCTGCCTCGTGAAGATAAGTCTAACCATATGATGTTAGCACTAATTATCATATACGCTCATATTTAGTTCTTCTTCTTTTGTCAAAATCTGCTTGTGCCGCTAGGCGTCGCAGTCTATCAGATGATCGGCAACCGAGCCAGGGCGCGCTCAGTCGCTTCATATGCCGTGATGTTATGAAGTCTCAAGTTGTCAGTGACTCCTTCAATCCATCTTCTTCTTGGTCTTCCCCTGCCTCTTGGTGTTTCGATTTTCATGTTGTATGCTCTTGATGCTGGCATCGTTGGTTCCATTCTCATTAGGTGACCAAACCATTTCATTCTTTGCTTCTCAATAAATTTAACGATGGGTATGGTTCCAATAGTTCTTGTAATCACATCGTTTCTCACTCTATCTCTTCTGGTTTTTTTCGCAGCCATTCTCAAACATCTCATTTCACAGGTGGTTAGTCTTCTCTCGTGTTCTTTTGTTAATGTCCAAGTCTGACATTGATAACCTAATGTCGGTATAAAGATTGTATTTATAATTTGTCTTTTTATCTCAGCTGGGACAGCAGGGTGTTTTAAAATTGGGGCAAGCTGGTATGCGACATTGTTGGCTTGTTGGATTCTTGCTTCGATCTCTCTGTCTATTTTACCATTGGATGTAAAGATACTTCCCAAGTATTTAAATTCTTGCACTTGTTTTAGGCTGTGATCTAGAATCTTTATGTCGATCATCTGTTGCTCTCTACTTATGCTCATGTCTTCTGTCTTTTCAGTATTGATCTTCATATGATGCTTGAGGCAACTGTCGTGTAGTAGGTTTATGTGGTCTTGCAGCTGTTTACTATTACTGTGAAATATGCATTGATCGTCGGCAAAGTTGGTGTTATGTCTATTTTATTAATATTGTCCATAAATATTATGAAAAGTAAAGGTGATAATACACAACCTTGCCTTACTCTTGATGTTACTGGGAACCAGTCTGTGATGCCAGCTCTTGTTCTAATGGCGCTTTCACTTCGTCTATAAATAGCCCTAACACAATCTAAAATTGTTCCATTTATACCGTAGTTTTCAAGAACTTTCCATAATAAATTTCTGTTTACTCTATCGAAAGCTTTTTCTTGATCTATGAAAGCGATGTTCATTTGATGTCTGTGTTCTATTGTCTTTTCGCTAACTTGTCTTAAAGCAAAAATAGCGTCAGTACACCCTCTTCCTTTCCTAAATCCGACCCGTGATGGGCTCAGGATCGGTTCTACAACGGATCTAATTCGTTGTTCCAGAATTTTGGCAAACATTTTTCCTACGTGGCTTAAAAGGGAGATGCCTCTGTAATTGTTACAATCTTACTTATTGCCTTTTTTTTTCCAAATTGGGACTATAAGGGCTCTTTGCCAGTCTATTGGTACAGTTCTTTCATTCCAGGCTTTCCTAAATATGTGGAGTAGCCAGGTGACTCCCATATTTAGTTGACCTTAGAGAATCTATCTGCTGTTAAAGAATGCTTATCGAATTATTTAGTGTGTTTCTGGTTTCTCGTACCTTGTCTCTCTCTCTCTCTCTCTCTCTCGCTCTCTGTCTTTTCCTCCTACAATCTTTTAATCTATGTTTTACATCCTCTTCCTCTCTCCCCGCTTCTCTTCCTGTCTCCATCCTTGTCCCTAGCTTTCCTCTTCTATTCGTCTCTCCATCCTTGCATCTTGCCCCCCTGTCTCTCTATCACCCCTCCTATCTTACTATATCTTACTTCCTTTCTTATGTTTTCTCCCTCACTCTCTGTCTCCTTCCATCCCTGACATAATAGTTCGTTCGTTCGTTTGTTCGTTCTCTGTCCTCCTCCCCACTCTTCGTCCATCTATGTCTTCCTCCCTCTCCACCAACTTTCTCTCCTTCTCTTAATTTTATCTTCCCTGACCCTTCCTATACCCTCTGTCTTCTCTTCTCACTCGTCTTTCACTAAAATGAAAAATAGTGTACAGGTCATGTCTGTCTCCTCTCTGTGGCCAACTTCCCAATTATCTCTTTCCTTCTTTCTTTCTCTCTGTCCATCCCTTTCCCTCTGGTCGTATTTCATTATAATGATCGCTTTTCCCCAGGCGCCCCATTAGTAGTGTAACACATTATGCAGGCTGTGCCGGTCTCTGTCTCCCTCGCTACCCCTCCTCTGTCCATTCCTCTCTCGCTTTCTCTCCAGTGCCTCACTTTCTTTTCAGCGTCTCCCTACAGTGATGCATCTCCGCCTCGCCTACAATCGGTGATATAACTATCGTGCAGGAATAAATCGCTCCCAAGGAAATCAATAAACAAGATAACATTATGTGCAAGAGGTGGAGACAATATTCCAACAACTGATAAAGTAGACGGAAATTTGTCGATAAAATCTCTCTAATGTTCCATTTCTGATAGCCATATTCAACTGGTGTAGCATTCGATTGAACACAAGAGGACGCGGACTGAACTCCGAATCAGCTCGCTACGAGACACAGCTGAGAAGAATAATAGCTTGTGAGTATACGGAACTTCTGTGTAAGACGCATGGGTAGTCTTTGGATTACCTGGTTACTAATGTGGTTGTAAGTGTGCATGGACACCCAGAATTCCGTGCTGAAGAGTCTGGCAACAGGCGGCCGAATGTTTCGTATGATAGTATACCAGCTTTTCCCGCCACTACGAAAACACTTGCTTTTTTCGCGGGAAAAGGGTGAGTATTAAAGTGTAATGTCTGTTATTGTTTCCTTTAACTGTTTCCAGTAAAAAAAAAATTTTTTTTTTTATTTTTATTTTTTAATTTTTTTTTTTGCGTTCTTAAATAATGCAAGTAATCTGCTACTTTATTGTCTAAAGAAACGTATTATAGAAGCCAGTAAAGCGGCGGATCGGAAAGAGTAATAGCAGAAGGCATGGTACGAGGAAAGAGGGGCAGCGCAGAATGGGCACAGGATATGAGTGACACCTTGATTAGGACAGTGCAGTAGGCGTAAGAGCTGGCGAGAGATCTAATTTCTTCCAGGCAGATAGTGATGAGAGCAACGTTCTGCAACGGACCTACTATATGATGATTATGATGATGATAGAATATAATCGTTCACATTAAAGAAACATTTTACAAGTATTTATGCTTAGAAATTTTTTGTTTTTCATTCTATTAGTTTAAAAAACAATATTGATTATTGTATTTTCTGGTTTTCCTTTATTTTTCGCACGTATTGATCCAGTTGCGACTCCGGCCAACATTAAACTCATTACGTAGCCTAGATGTTTTTAATCATGCATATTATTTTCTTCATTTTACAAGCTGTTATGTGCAACAACAGTCTCCTCCCTGCCTAGCTAGCTGCCAGACAAAAACATAAACATTTATTAAAACCGAATCTGATATATTGCCATGCCCTGTCCAAAAATAAACCGGTGTTTTCAACTAGCCAGGTTCAGTAACTTTAGACCTGCCATAAACAAGTAGCAGTTAGGGTTGCTTAATTACCGCTGAATGTTAAATATTCAGTGACTTGAGGAATAAATCGCTTTTTTGTAGTGTTTGAAGCCGTATCACCTTCTCTGGGCTTCCCCCACCCCCATTCATGTTGATGTTTTTACATCTGTCTATTTTTTAACACTGTTTCTAATAGGAACATTTTTCTGTTTTATCATTATCGGCACCGTTTTGCTGTCACTGGCTCATGTAGTGTTTATCTGTAGTTTCGGAAAAGTTTCACATGCCCTATCTTGTCATCCCTTTGTGGGATGCAATTTTTCGTAATTTGAAGACCTTCTCTGGCTCTTGCCAGGTGCCGCAATATAGCCCGGCCATAAATAGGGTCTAATGGCTGAACTCGGTTTCTGGTACCTCTCAACGGGTGATCCTCATTAACATTGTGGCACTTTGTGTCATCGGGTGGTTATTGCTTGTGTGATGTCCTGGTGGGGTAAAAGTCTTCTACTACTGAAGTTTCGCATCTGTTATATCACTACACATTCCTTAACAGTACGAACGTGTGATGGTAATACAGTACATGTTTTAATCTGTGCAAACATGCAGTTTTACATTTGCGAGTTTATTACAGTGCACTGTTTAATTATTGCACATTTGTTATAACAGTAATGTACAATACATCCCCTAATCATTACTCGTGTACATCATTCCCACTTTACATTTCCTAATTATTACACATTAATGATTTCATACAGCACATTCCCTAAATGTTTCCTTTTTTATATTTGCACAATATATTCCCTGCTTGTTACTTACACATTTGCTATATTGTTATAATACATTCGTTAACCGTTATGCATTGATAATGTTGCCACAGTGCATTCCTTATAAGTAATACATTTGTTGTGCTATTACGCATTCTTGAAAAGTTACAAATTTATGGTATAACTATCCTAATGGTCATTCTGCTCACGAATTCTTTTATCATTGCATACACGTGGATTTTTTTAGTAATTTCGTCTGCTACTTTACCGGATAGTAAAACAAAACAAGTAAAGATCCCTTTTCACGCCTTTTAGGCGCACTGGCCTTTTAGGAAACGCACCAATATTTTTACATACCATTCGGCACTAGGTGGGTAATGTGGTCAGAATTAGGCCGGCCATTACCAGATGCTGAATTATTAATCATCACCGTTCAATAACTTATCGCGTGCATAACTTGCCACACCTAGCGGACTTTCAACATTGTCCACTCAAAAAAGCCAGCTGTCCTGTCTGTGTTGTTGTCATGTGTCTTTTATATATCACTTTCTAGAGTCCGTGTCCTCTAATCCCTGCCAATATTATCTTGCGATGACTGAATATACTTGGCGCAAGAGAAATGAAGATCTGCAATAGGAAAATGCCAGTGTCCCTTGCAAAACGGAGGAAGTGCGTGATCATGTAGGTAGACAAAGCACACATTATTATTTATTCTACCCTTTTTTCCAACGTCGACCCAATTAAAGAAGTTTAAAAGAAACAAAAATACACGTGTAAGATATGTTGTGGTGGTTCCACGAGACCATAAACCTGTTGTCAGTGTTATCTTTCTTTTGCGACTATAAGTCAGTTCTTATTCTTCTGGAAACTGCTGTTTTGTTTTGTAGATGTCACAGTTTAACAACGATCTAAAGCTGATCTACATTTACTAACTGGAGCAGCAGGACGTGAATCCGTGCAAGAGCTATCAGTCGCTACATCAATCATTACCGCATAGGAGTCGTCAACATAAATAGATTACTCAGCAAACATGTTTAGGAGAAGAGCAGAGCAATTATGGATTATAACCGACGTACAGTGAAGATGATCTTAAAATTAACAAAAAACAGTATACATAATCCAGACACATGGCGCTTAGTTACCTTATATGCTGTGATATTTGTAAGGTCCTAAGTTGTCAATAACTCTGTCAACGCATGTTTTCTGTGTTCCACTCTACATTCTGGTGTTTCCATTTTCATGCTTTACACTTTTGCTGCCGGCATCGTTCTGTTTTGTGTGTCTGTGGGGTGGGTCTATACGTGTACGTCTATATGTGTGTTTGTACGTTTATGTGTAAGTGTGTGTGTGAGTCTGTGTGCGTGTCTGTGTGCATATCTGTGTGAGTCTGTGCTTGTGCTTTGTTGATTTGTGTCTGTGTGTGTGTGTGTTTATGTGTGTGTCTGTGTGTGTATCTGTGTGTCTCAGTGTGTGTGTGTCTGTGTGTGTCCTTGTATTTGTTTGTAGGTGTGTCTGTGGGTGTGGTAGCGTGTGTGTCAGTGTGTGTCTGGGTGTCTATTCTTGTGTGTGTCTGTGCATGTGTGTGTGTGTGTGTGTCTTTGTATGTGCCTTTGTGTGTGTCTTTGTTTGTATCTGTGAGTGTCTATGTGTATATCTATTTGGTAATGTCTGCGTGTGCGTGTGTCTCTGCGTGTGTTTGTTTGTGTGCATCTGTGTGCGAGTGTGTCTTTGTTTGTGACTATGAGCGTGTTTGTGTGTGTGTGTGTAGGTGTTGAGTATGTCTCTGTGTGTGTGTCTATATGTGTGTGTCTGTGTCTTTATGTGTATCTGTGAGAGTGTCACATGTATATGTCTCTGTGTATCTGTTTGTGTGTGGCTTCGTGTCTGTCTGCGTGTGTAATCTTGTGTGTCTGTATGTATGTGTTAAAGTAGGTGTGTGTGTATGCGTGTGTGTGTGTGTGTGTGTGTGTGTGTGTGTGTGTGCTTCTATGTATATGTCTGTAGGTGTTTCTATGTTTGTGGCTGCGTGTGCATCTATGTATGTGTCTGTAGGTGTGTCTGTGTTTGTGGCTGCCTGTGTGTCTATGTGTGTGCCTGTGTGTATGTGTATGCGGCGTTGTGTACTTCTGTCTGTGTCTGTGTGTGCGTCTGTTTCATAATGTTTACGTGTGTCTGTTTTGTATGTATGTATGTATGTATGTATGTATGTATGTATGTATGTGTATGTATGTATGTATGTATGTATGTATGTGTATGTATGTATGTATGTATGTATGTATGTATGTATGTATGTATGCATGCATGCATGCATGCATGCATGCATGCATGCATGCATGCATGCATGCATGCATGCATGCATGCATGCATGCATGCATGCATGCATGCATGCATGTATGTATGTATGTATGTATGTATGTATGTATGTATGTATGTATGTATGTATGTATGTATGTATGTATGTATGTATGTATGTATGTATGTATGTATGTATGCATGCATGTATGTATGCATGCATGTATGCATGCATGTATGCATGCATGTATGCATGCATGTATGTATGCATGTATGTATGCATGTATGTATGTATTAGTTAGTTAGTTAGTTAGTTGGGTTATCGTCATTGCACTCCGGACATGTCCATAGGTGCTCAGATCCTCCCCTCTGTATGAACCCCAACGTCCGATGGCTAATAGTACCAGTTCTATGTTGATTAACAAGTCTTCTGGCGTAGCTGGTGTGCATCTCGTTTTTTGCTGTGCCGATCTTAATTCCCAAGTCTGCCATTCTGGCGATCGATGTGGATTCACTGCCACCAAAGTCGTCTATCCTTCCCATTTCTCTGAGGGCATTGATAATATCAGCATGATCCATAGGCTGACCGTCGGTAGTGATAGCGGATCCAGCCAACCTGTCAGCTCTTTCATTTCCATCGACGCCTGCGTGTCCCAGAACAAAAATAAAGGTGACTCCACGGACAGTGGACTTCTGTAATGATTCAAGCCATTGTCTTCGCACTGAAAAAGTAAAAAACCTGCCTGAACCCTCCGGATCATACTCATTGAATCACTGAGTATACACACGCGGGTGTATTTTTATGTTTCAAGCCAGGCAAGCGCTTGTGTCACTGCCATCACCTCCATCGTCATGCTGCTGGTTGTCATGGAGAAGGCGCAGTTGGCTTCTTTGACTGTTCTGCCCGCTGAGCGTGCTGTAAATGCCCATGCGCTTCTTCTTTGGCGTATAACGGATCCGTCTGTATAGATTATTGCATCTGCTTCGTCTGAATTTTCACCGATGAGAGCGTTGACCTCTGCATTAACAGCAACAGGATTCTCTTCTCTACATCGCCTGTTGAGTGTGACAATACAGGAAAATGTACAAATAAACGCCTGAGGCACAGGTATCCATTCTGCACCAGGTATGATGTCGGTTAGGCTGCATATTTGCCTAATACATCTTCTGCCCGACCTAGCCACGATTTCCCCCTCTTCAGTCTGTCGCCCTTTTCACTAAAAAGCGCTTGATGCAGTGGGTGTTTCTTATCAGCACATATTTTGAGATATGCCCGAGCCCTCCACATCCTGATTCTTTGGTTCATTGTTGGAAAGTCAAGTAGATACCTCATTGCTCCACAGGATGTGTCTCTAGTACATCCCAAAATAATGCGCATGGCTTCATTTTGCACCTTTTCGAGTCGTTCAATCTGGGTAGCACTGGCCAGAGCGTATTCAATGGGGGAAAGGACCAGACCGTAGAATAGAAGTATTAGTAGTCTTTGCTCAATGTTGGAAGCAGCCATAATCCTCATTGCAGATAGACCTTTGCGTGCTTTTGTTATATGTATGTATGTATGTATGTATGTATGTATGTATGTATGTATGTATGGATGGATGGATGGATGGATGGATGGATGGATGGATGGATGGATGGATGGATGGATGGATGGATGGATGGATGGATGGATGGATGGATGGATGGATGGATGGATGGATGGATGGATGGATGGATGGATGGATGGATGGATGGATGGATGGATGGATGGATGGATGGATGGATGGATGGATGGATGGATGGATGGATGGATGGATGGATGGATGGATGGATGGATGTATGTATGTATGTATGTATGTATGTATGTATGTATGTATGTATGTATGTATGTATGTATGTATGTATGTATGTATGTATGTATGTATGCATGCATGCATGCATGCATGCATGCATGCATGCATGCATGCACAGTATATCCACATACGACACATACATAGACGCACACGCAGGCCACAAACACAGTACATCCACTGTAAATATGCTTTCTGGAAATTTAAATTCTCGTACTTGTTTTTTTGTAGGACCGTTAACATGAACTTTCATTATATTACGTTTCCTACCTATCCTCATTACCTCAGTTTTCAAAGTCGTTATTCTCAAATCATAGTTTGTGCGAGTTTGATATAAGGAGTCAGTATGAACATTTTCTTGTGGCCTATGTTCTGTTAAGTTTCAGGTTTTCACTTGGAGAATGAAATCAGATATATGATACCACTGTCTGTGGGCATCGGAAGTAGATGCAGTGGAAAGGTTCCAACTACTTCACAAATATTCTTAGGGGTGAAGTTCATTACAGGGCCTAAACATTGTTTTAGTGCCTTATAATAATAACAAGAGCACATTGACTAGTAAATATGATTTCACAAAGTCTAGTTTGAGAATGGAGGTGGAGGCAGTCACTGCTGCCGTCCGCTGGCTTGAGAATCCGCTGTACAATGTCGTCATTGTAACTGACTCACAGGGCATGCTGAGAAAGGTGGAGACAGGCATGCTCCTTGCAGAGTGGCAAGCGTCAATTCAAAGGTGCAGGGTAATTAGCATCCTTTCAATATTTTCTCCATGTTATGCCGGTGTGTTGGGAAATAAGCAGGGGGATAGACTGACCGGTCCTGCACTACTTGGTGGGGAACTGATCTGTGACAAGCTGGATGTTGTAAGGGCCCTTTGGGAAAGAGTGAACAGTACCGAAGAAGAGATAGATCATTACGGTCTGAGGAGAATTGCACTGCGAGGAGTTACAATGGTATTTGGCATTTTGTCAATGGTATCTCGACACTCAGTGGAAAGGCAAGACGGATATACAATCAGACAGTTAATGGTACCGTAGGAATTGGAACTCTTCGCTTGCTGCTGAAGATGGAAACGGAACGCTTATGGGAGTGTCCCTAGTTCTGTGATGCCGATTTCTTATTCAACATTAAACATTCAACATAACATACGGCGTTGAATTCTAGACAATTAATAAAGAAGCCGAACAGTATCGCGAGGCCTCGGATTTGTGGTTTTACAGAATATTCCTTATAATTTCTCGGATAGCTAAAAAGTTCAATCCACATGTTTTGCAAGAGGTAAAAGCTCGAAGACAACTTTTCACAAACATCAGAAAAGACAGTTATCATCCTTTGGCTATATTATGAAAAGAGGAAACTGGAATATACTGTGACCACTAAAAAGATCTATGAAAAGAGTAACAGAGGAAGACGAACTGATACATGCAGTTGTGGATCGCAGATTGTGGAGAGGCATTATCGCACACGTTGTCGGCAAGGTACTTGATGATGAATATAAAATACATTAATAAATACTTTTAAAAAACTGTCAATGGTTATGAGGATCGCTTAGCCGCATTATAAGTTTTTTGTTTTGTTTTTTAAAGGATGGCGGGCTTTATGGCCTCTACCGCCTGAACATTTGTTGGGTGTATGGTGGAGAAGGGAAGGGGTGCGGTTGGGCATGTGTAACCTATGCAGCGTCCCTGGTCGACATATTTCAACTGCTGCATCAGTCCAGAGGTTAATAAACATTAGACTATGGTAAATCTGTTATCAGTTGTCGGCATACCTGTGAAGATGAAAAATCTTATATGATAACATTTTATCTCTTCATGTGTGTTGTAAATGTCTAAAAATACTTACATATTCTTTTAACTTGATGATGCTCTTGACAAGAAGTAGTTGGGCGCCACTTTGAAGATTGATCCAGTCTGTTATAAATGTTTTTCCAGTCATGCAGGCACCTGCCTGAGAGCGCGCACACACATAATAATGATGCTAAATAAGTGTGCACGATGGCGCTTCATAAATACATGTACATGATTCCGAATAATAAAAGCCCAAGTCAGAGAAAAGAAGAAGCTGCTGCTTTTGCTGTTATCTTTGGATTTTGGCAAATGATTACTTCCATGGCACCCCAGTCTCTTCCCATATTTTATAAAAGATTAATATCAGTCTTCTTGTTCTTGTTCTTGTTCTTCTCCTCCTCCTCTAACTCCATGCTGTGTAGCGTTGGTAGTCTATCCACAATCTTCTGTCTCGTGCACTTTCAATCATCTCCTCTACAAATGATCTTTCATGCCAAGATTTCAAAATGCCCAGCATCTTTTCTCTTGGTCCACCTCTGCCCCTCTTACCCTCCAACTTTTCTGCTGTCATAATGTACTCCAATTTTCTTCTTTTTATCACATTACCAAAGAATGCAGATGGTCGTTTTCTGATGTGGGCAATCAGTTCTCTTCGTGAGTCAGTTTCTTTCAAGGCATCTTCTTACTCATTTTATCTGTCCAGGGGATTCTCGTTATTCGTCTATAAAACAACATCTCCACACCTTCCAAAAACGTTTTCACAAATCTACCAACAGTCAATGATTAATTTTCCTATATAACAAAAGGATATTTAAAAGCTTTTCAGAATTCTCTTACTCGCCTATGTTGACCCAAAACATGAATAAAATAGTCTTCATTTGGTAAAATGTTGCCTTTGCTTGAGTTAGTCTACATTTGAACTTCTTTAATATTTATCTTCCATCTGATGTTATCAGGGTACCCAAGTACTTAAACATATAAATGCTTTAAATTTTTACTTTGTTATTACATTTTGGTGGGTCCGTTTTCTTTGTGATTAATATTACTTATTTTTCCAGTTGTTCAACTTAAACCCTTGTTTTAACTTTCCTTTGCAATTATATTAATAATTTCTTGTAGTTGTGGTTTATTTTCAGCGATCAAAGCTATCATCATCATCATGTAGCAGGTCCTTTGCAGAACGTCGCTCTCGTCACGGTCTGCCACAAAGAAACTCGGTCTCTCGACAGTTCTCCCGCCTCATGTTCTTTCATACTCAAGGAGTCACTTATATAATGTGCTCATCTTCGTGTCAGTCGGCCCCTGTCCCTCCTTCCTGGTACTATGCTTTCTGCTATACTTTTGTCTAATCCGTCGTGGCGCTTGAAATAACCAACCAATTTCGGCTTCCGAGACAGGATGCTGTTTATTAGCCAATCTTCCTTGATGTTAAGATCTTTCAAGATTTCAGTATTTCTCCTCTTCTTAGTCGAAGATATTCTGAGAATCTTTCTAAAGCATTTCAGCTCAAAAGCCCCTATTCTCTTTCTTAAGGACTGGGAGATAGTCCATGAGTCCTCCATATGTTGCTGCAGGGAAGATTTGTGACATTATCAATTTCTTCATTATTATAATTTTTTTTTTTTTTTTTGGGGTGATAGCCAGTTTTTTTTCTGTGGACATTATTTTTATTGATCTTGTTTGGAGTGCCATTCCGTTTCTCGCTAAAGGTTGAAACCCTGACCTTTCACTGGACTGCCAAAAGACCACCATGTGAAGATGTGGTAGGCGTGAGCATGAGAGGCTGAGACAAAATGGGTCTTATTTTGTTTATCATTGCGCTCGGCCCCATCTGCGAATGTGTGAAGCCCTCTGTATTACGCGTACATTTCGTATGTGTTGTACGCAGAATCGACAATTTGCATAAGTATAAACATTGTGTCCCTCCTAGCACAATTTGAACAGTGGGATAACGATTGTCCGAGAAGGAAGCGTGCTTCTCCGAAGTAGTCTCTGTAGGTCTAAACCAAGACCCTAGCCCAACAGTCGAAACTGAGAAGATTCATCAAGTGATGTGCAACTGTGCACTAAGCTATCATTTATGACTCTCGCTAAACACACTTAGTCCATCTGTAAAGCCCTAGAGATAGGCTGCTTTCAGACTAGCAGATCAGCTTTCTCGTGTCTTGCACCACGCTGTGTGACAGGGCAATAGATCATCACATGTCCCTACGGGTCCGAAGTCTGCAGAAGTGTCAGAAAGTCATGCCTTAGTTATATGTTGTGACCTTTTTGAGGCATTCACAAAGAATCCGCTAAAAATCGTATTGGAGAACCGTTTCAGTGATAGGTTGCCGTCTATTAGCTATGCCTCTGATACTTGCCCAGAATCAGAATCTTGATGACAGCCATGAGCCAAATCCATCAGCATCCTCTATAGCCTCACCGTTAACATAATAAATGCCTATAATAAATTTATCTTCTTCTTCGTCAAGCCTCCTCACTGCATCCCTCTCTACACTGTCTTCCAGATGTTATTATGATGAACCTTAGGTAGTGCATCCGTTGCTGGTACTGTGAATCAATTCTCTGCCCATTCTTGTCCTCATCAATCGTTGCTTCCTCCGTAAACACCCAATTTGGTTCTGGTCTCCTTCTACTTCGCTGTTTAAACAGATTATATTGCTGTTACCTTCCATTTGTGTGCTTACTGCTATCAGTGTGCCCATTACACACTCTAGGATTAATACATATAGGTGTTGTTCGTATAATTTGGCAGCCTTTGTTTCCGTGCTGTATATATTGCTTAGGAAGGTTATCGCGTTCTTTCCTGGCCAGTACTAAACATTGTAATAAAAGTCCCTTATATTCACTTTGTATTGAGTATAAACTTAAATTGTTCAGTGTTGCAACATACGCAATTGTATAAATTGTTATATTTCTCTCATGCCCATGCACTGCGTCAAAGGAATATGTGGTTCCAGCTCTGTGCGCTTAAAAACCAATGGGCTTTGGGTAACCAGAACATGACCTGGTACACCGTTTATTCTGTGTTGTACTAGAAGCCCGGTTTATTATAACATCCTTCACGTCATCAAAAGTAAACAAAGTTTGCCCATTTTAATGTTTTCCTAAAAACACAAGTTACTGTTGTAATGTGTTCATAAATACACAAGTTAACTTTAGTTTTCTTTGGTCTTTCTGTTTAAAAAAATGTATATTAGGAGGTCGGTAATGTGTAGTCACCATCTTCCTTCATATCAGTTAGTTATCTTGACTGAGCTATGAGCAGGTTAGACTGCTTCTCTCTGAGCTGTATACAGTTCATACATTGTTAGCGCACATGCTCAGCATTTGCTTGTGCCAGGCTGCTGGGACATATCTGCATGTTTCCTTCACCGACAGACTTAAATACACGGTGGCAAAGTCTCTCGGGCCCTGTCCTTAGTCTGAATATGACACCTTGTCCCTCTCTAAAGATTCGATGAAGCGATTCTTGGGGAGCTACCATCCTAAGATGCTAGTTTCAGGCTTCTGAGTTAAGTCACAGTTTGATTGCACCATGTCACAGTTTGATTGCACCATGTCACAGTTTGATTGCACCATGTCACAGTTTGATTGCACCATGTCACTGCCGTTTCTCACTAGTCTACACATCTAACCACAAGGACCTGGACTCCACCCTACAGTATAATGCCAATCATTCTGTGTGAATACTCCATATTTACACCTGCCTTGTCCCAATGACATCGAATACCTATGTAGCTGTGTGGTATACATTTAACTAGCAAATTACATATAACTCCCATTATAAGCGTTTCATTTGGTTGCTTCTATTCCATCGTTATAGGCCTCAGACACGAGAGACGTGACTGGTGCAGCTGTAAATTCAGTGTCTTCCTGACACAGACACTCAGCCTGTCGGAAAGCAGTGCGTCGCATCACGTGAATAATATATATGTGGTGAATGTACAAGTAAAACAGTTCTTTACCCAGCCTTCAGGCGTATTATGCATATAGTGCTTAACCTTTATTTTATAGACAAAACAATACTTGGTGGGTGATGTAGGCAACGTCACGCCGGCCACCTTTACTTCCCAGATCTGCACATGCTACCTATTTAATGCTGGGTCGAGCTGGGAGTCTAGGTAAATTTTAAAGAAACTCCTGCTCCGTTCGGATTTGAACCCACGACCCTCCAATCAGCAGGGGAGCTTCTAGCAAGTACACCACGATGCTCACACTTTGTTATAGTAAGCCGAACCACTTGATGATGATTTATCTGTATGTTGCCCCTGTACCACTGAGTATGGCTTAAAATTTTTGATTTGAGCAGCCTTTATGTTAGAGAAACTGTGTTGGCAACATTCTTTTCTCAAGTATTGGTATTTTAAAATAAAGGATTCCCCGGCAAAGGAGCCATGATCCAACAAGTACACGCCTGGCAAAAGCTCCGGTAAAGAGATAACACCCTAAGAAGAAATGTAGACTTATGTAGCCATATAATTGCTATCCTCTTTTCACTCACAGCTCTCCAAAAACACAAATAGGCAACTTCACACTCAGAGGTGGATTATATATTGTATCCATAACAAGAAACACTAAAGATGAAAAGAAAAGTTTACAGCTTGTTGCTACACTATTTAAGAAAAAGCAGTGTTGTAGTAAGGCTCAGCCGAAAAGCAGTGCAATGAATGCAACAAATAGGCTATAGTAGTAGGTAGGATGTAATACTGCAACGGGGGAAGCAAAGGCGCCAGAAGAACAATGTAGGATCATGGATATATCCCTTTCGTACACGAAGAACGAATAGAAAGCCTTTACACCCTGCCTGGTGACTCATGTCCTGTTCTATGCCTTGTAAATTAGAGAAGCGGACGGGGGAATGGCACATGTAGTTAAAGTAAAGCTAGGATACATTTTTACGCCTTAAGAGCATCAGGCTCTAACCCTAACCATACCATGATAAAAATCAACGCAGCCAACAGTGGGGTTCGATCGCGGTACGTTGGAATTACGAGGCAACGACTAAGCCACGGACGCCGTTATGGCACATGTTGGTTCACCATGAAAGACCTTCCTAAACCTGATTCAGCCATCGAGAATGGCCAGAAAGAATGAGAAGACCGACCTTATCAGAATGACAGAACTGCATATTAAACTAAAGAAAAAGAAGGATATTTATCCCCTCGACCATTTGTTGGATGAGGGCTAGCTCGGAGCACGCTTCGATTTGGATCACGTCTTGTCAATCCAGTTTCTACACAGGTTCCTGAGTAACTACTGGCCGAAATACGATTAATACCTATGCTATTCCTCAGGGACATCACACACTGCCTACCTCAATTACCGCTTAACCAAAACTTACCCTCCCTTGTCGAAAAATCCTATATATATATATATATATATATATATATATATATATATATATATATATATATATATATATATATATATATATATATATATATATATATATATATATATATATATATAAACACACACACACACATACATATATATACACACACACACACACTCAAACACACACACAATCATATTAACATACATACACACATACCCACATCCATGCATACATACATGCATGCATGCCTGCATACATACATAAATACATACATACCTTCATACCTTCATACATACATACATACATACATACATACATACATACATACATACATACATACAGACATACAGACAGACAGACAGACAGACAGACAGACAGACAGACAGACAGACAGACAGACAGACAGACAGACAGACAGACAGACAGACAGACAGACAGACAGACAGACAGACAGACAGACAGACAGACAGACAGACAGACAGACAGACAGACAGACAGACAGACAGACAGACAGACAGACAGACAGACAGACAGACAGACAGACAGACAGACAGACAGACAGACAGACAGACAGACAGACAGACAGACAGACAGACAGACAGACAGACAGACAGACAGACAGACAGACAGACAGACAGACAGACAGACAGACAGACAGACAGACAGACAGACAGACAGACAGACAGACAGACAGACAGACAGACAGACAGACAGACAGACAGACAGACAGACAGACAGACAGACAGACAGACAGACAGACAGACAGACAGACAGACAGACAGACAGACAGACAGACAGACAGACAGACAGACAGACAGACAGACAGACAGACAGACAGACAGACAGACAGACAGACAGACAGACAGACAGACAGACAGACAGACAGACAGACAGACAGACAGACAGACAGACAGACAGACAGACAGACACAGACAGACAGACAGACAGACAGACAGACAGACAGACAGACAGACAGACAGACAGACAGACAGACAGACAGACAGACAGACAGACAGACAGACAGACAGACAGACAGACAGACAGACAGACAGACAGACAGACAGACAGACAGACAGACAGACAGACAGACAGACAGACAGACAGACAGACAGACAGACAGACAGACAGACAGACAGACAGACAGACAGACAGACAGACAGACAGACAGACAGACAGACAGACAGACAGACAGACAGACAGACAGACAGACAGACAGACAGACAGACAGACAGACAGACAGACAGACAGACAGACAGACAGACAGACAGACAGACAGACAGACAGACAGACAGACAGACAGACAGACAGACAGACAGACAGACAGACAGACAGACAGACAGACAGACAGACAGACAGACAGACAGACAGACAGACAGACAGACAGACAGACAGACAGACAGACAGACAGACAGACAGACAGACAGACAGACAGACAGACAGACAGACAGACAGACAGACAGACAGACAGACAGACAGACAGACAGACAGACAGACAGACAGACAGACAGACAGACAGACAGACAGACAGACAGACAGACAGACAGACAGACAGACAGACAGACAGACAGACAGACAGACAGACAGACAGACATACATACATACATACATACATACATACATACATACATACATACATACATACATACATACATACATTCATTCATTCATTCATTCATTCATTCATACATACATACATACATACATACATACATACATACATACATACATACATACATACATACATACATACATACATACATACATACATACATACATACATACATACATACATACATACATACATACATACATACATACATACATACATACATACATACATACATACATACATACATACACACATACCAGACTAACAAGCTACTTAACCATTACGCCATAGAGGGCCCATACCCTTTCTCCACTCCCTCCCCCCTCACCCAAATTTACAAAGACTGGTCAAAACGTTTTTTTGTATCTGTGTGCATTTTCCCGTGTACTTGTGTTGATTGAGCTCTGGGTACGACTGTTGTAACCTCTAGTTTTGACACAACACGGTGACATGGCCAAAGCTATATCAATGAGAAGTCAATTCTTAGTGCGGAAACTACAATGAATGTCCTGTAACTAGCTTTGCTTGCTTTTTTTGTTCTAAAATGTTCCTTTCTACCTGAATAGCAACTGTCACTTTACACACTATTTATTGCTTTTTAATTACCAGTGAAAGGTTTCTTATACCCACTAAAACAAAACCATCAAGTTGGCTGCCGGGATGTATTTTTGAACACCGGTTTCTCGGAGTTTTCTGCCTGGCTGCTCATATCTTCTTTCCTGGTCGAATGTGAAACTCTTGCCGCGCAAAATCGATCTCAATTAAATCATCTGTCAGCTCAGATTTATCTTGTTTATTTTCGATTTTTCGGGGTTTTTTCGTTTCTGCTAAAATTAAACTTTTTTGGAAGTATTCACATGTTGCTCCTTAGCTTTAACAGGAGATGTCTGATGTGATTGTGTTGTTTTCTGTGCCGAGGTATGTGTGGATAAATAGTGAATATGTTTATGTCTTTCTTGTCATAAACTCTCCAATGCAGCATGTTTATTTATATACGGTAACCGGTCTATTTGTTTGCTTTCGCTACCTTGTTTGTTTGCACCACACAGCTATTGAATACTTATCCACATCCAGGACCGTACTTTGCTATGATACAGAGAAGCCGCTGCATCAGGCGGCACAGTAAGGGGAGTGGAATAAACAGCGAAATCAAAATGTAATTTAAACTTTTGATCTGACAGCACGAAGCTATTAGAGGTGGCATTTCGAAAACTTGCATCGTACTGAGAAAATCTACCGTACACATGTAATCACTTTTTAATAACTTAATTTTGTCAATCCTTTTACGTCTGTCACTTTGACATTGTGTTCCACGTGTTATTTTCACTCCAAATGTCAACATTTCTTTGGTTTTGAAGAAATATGTGTCAGGGACCTAAAGAGTTAAGACTGTTGCTCGCTTTCTGGTGATTCTCGGCTGCATCAAGACCACAAGCATAATGCACCTTTGCTGTCCTGTAGATCTTAGATCAAATCCGCATATAGGCGTATTTTTATGATAGACTAGCTGTGCCCTGCCACGCGTTGCTGTGGCCCCGAATGGTGAAATTAATAAGAAAGACAGTAGCTCTCAACTAACAGTGTCTGTCATAACCCTCACCCCCTTCCCTCTCCCCTCCACCCAGTCATATCTCCCTCTCTGAAGGATTGAAAAATCATCCCTGGCGAAAGTATTGAAATAGAAATAGTTAAGAAATGAGAACCTGAAAATAATGTTTCAAGCTCTCTTAGCTAACAGTGTCTGCCATCAACCCCCCCCCCCCCCCCCCCACTAATCATATCATCCTCGCCGAAGGATGGGAAAGTCATCATCTAACGAAATACTGTAACTTAACTGAGCTTTTTAAAAGTAGTTTTGTGTATACAAGCTGGTCTACACGAATCTAATCATGTGCCTCCCTGATTTCAGAATAATACGCAGATTAGTAGCGAAATGCAAATTATAATAGAGGAGGTTCTTTTGCGTCCTCATGGTCATCAATTTCGTGTCAGTAATACTTAGGCATTGTTGACCTGTTCCTACCAGCCTCAGTGATATATGACTGACGTTTAAATTCGCTTAACATAGTTTTGTTATGCCAGTGGCGTAGAGTGTGCTGGTCGTTTCGCTTGTAATCACTGAAGGGAAGGATAAAATAGCAAAAAATGTGTGTTTTTAAACCAATATATATATGTGGGTGAAAAAAGGTGTGTGTGGCCCTGGAAAAAGGGGGTGGCGGAGAGGGGGAGGGGGCGGGGGGGGGGTAATGAAATTCTCCCCACGCATACGACTAGACCTTATTACGTCACTGTTGATAACTTGTGTTCTAACCTTTGCAACAGACTAAGGTCATAACATTAAGGTCATGTGAGCCATGACACATTTCTGCATCTGTCGGGGTGGTTGGTGTATTGACGTCACTGCCGACTCGGTATCAAAGAACCAACTGCAGGGTGTCTTTATTGCAGCGCTTTGTTTTTACTCCACCTCAAAGAAATCAGCAATGCGTTAAGTATGATTCTAACTAAAATATACACAGACCTATTTTTGTTTAGACATGTGTTTTGAAAAGTTCATAATTCTGAAATACCTGGTTGGATTTAGTTACAGGCAATATGACAGCATACAGCTTTGAATTTATTTAGACAATTATATTCATTATAGGATGTGAAATATGCAGTAACAAAATAATGAAAAAAAAAATTGGCTTGTAAAATCTCACACAACCACAAACACCGCGGTTGATTTAAAACGTCATGTATAAAGTGTGTGCAACAAACCATATCTGTTTAAGGAATTCTCGTTTCGCACATCTGTAGTGGTCATGTGTTTCCGTCAGCTGTCTTGTCCTATTAGAAAGAACACATATGTTGTCCTACATTAATAGATGTCCTGTCAGAATGTCAATACAGCAGTGATTATTTGTGTCACACTCTCGGTCCAGGATCTGGCCTAGATTGATACGTTGGTTTCTAATTTTCTGGAAAGGAGACTTGATAATGAACGAAGCTGATCACCCTATATGAGTATACCACGTGTCAATTATAACAGTTTGTTAACTGCAATTTGAGAAAACATTCCCCCCCCCCTCCTTCCCACCCCCACCCCCCTAAAAAAAACCTGTATTGTTGATACAAAACAAGCCCGCAATTTGATTTTTTAAAAAAATAGCAAGATTATAATTTTCGTAAATAAATGTCCAAAAGGCAGAAACAAAAGCGTTAACTGTGATCCACTGAAGCACTACAACTCGAAACATTAGAACGAGATATTTTAGAGGGAAAGACTTCCAGGGCAAGATGACAACGGTTATTGTTGTGTTTTCCAACCACTACTAATTCTACATAACGAGAATGGAATTCGACCATTATTTATTGTTAGTATTTTGCAAAAGTAGCAGAGGAAGTTCATTTGAAGATTTTTGCAAATGCCGCGGAGTTTCTGAGCTGAAACCATCTTGGATAAATGTTCAACAGCGTGCGGCAGATTTGACATTTTTGCTGTCATCATGACGGATTACTGTGTTGGTTTTGACTATGGCCGTAACAACAGCAATGATGTAGCTAGAGGCAGACAATTTTCCCCATGCGAGCTTTTTACGACACTCACAGCGGTAAAAGAGGAAGTGAAGAAGAAGAAGAAGAGCTTTTTAAACGATTCTTTGAGCATGCTTAAGAAGATCGAGGCAGGGTGGATTCGATGAAATTTCGTCTGACAGAATTCAGTTTCATTTTTGTGCCAGTGCACTCTGGGGTAAGAGAGAATGAACATGCTGGCGGCAGGCTATGGTATGTACAGGTAAAGCAATGCACTAGAACAGCATTCGCAACGCTCTCATGGAGGCAGGACGGGAAAATGATCCACGAGACGACGGTGAGTTTGCAACACTCAAAAGAATACAAGAACTTGAGGTCAAAAGAGGTGTCGCCTAAACATGAACAGGTAGCCAAAGATGAATAGTAAACCAATACAGAACCGGTGTTATCAGTCACCACACGATGGGGGGATATACTGAAGATGGTATCCGAGCGCTTATGGACTGGACCGATGTGCAATGAGGATATTCTGTCGATGAACTGTAAACTGTGTAACGGTAAATATTTCCACATTTCTACTTCAAAGAAATATCTTGATACACCGCTGGTATCGACAGTTAAAGACAAAGGCAAAGACTGGGCAAAGCCTGAGAAAAAGCGGGCAGATAAACAACAGACACAGAGGACCTGGATTGAAAAGTGTCCGTGATATTGAACGGATAAGCGGAACATGTCCGTGATATTGAAAGGATGAGTGGGACATGTCCGTGAAATTGTAAGGATTATCGGAACATGTCCGGAATATTGAAAGGATTTGCAGAACATGTCTGGGATATTGAAAGGATGAGCAGAACATGTCTGGGATATTGAAAGGATTAGATTCGGACAGAATGCAAGAATAGATGGCGAGCCCGATGTCACATAATGATGACGATGGTCTAGGTTAAAATGTAGGTTATGTCCAGCTAGAGACCAATTCTAATTATAATTGTGACAGTAATGAGGGTATCAAGTGTGAATAGAAGGAAACATTGACCTTACAAATTCACAAACTGTTCTCTATGACAACGAGTATTTCGTACATACATCTGGTCTGTGGCATCATAAGATTCTGAAATATTTAAGAACTCAAAAGAAAATATACTGAGGCAATAAAAATGTTGTGTTATTAAAAGATAACGCATGAAATAGCTAGATTAAAACACTGAAAAATGAAAAAGTTCTAGAAAATACAGCAGATCAAAGAATACTTTCTTCAAGTAATAAAAAAGTTCAACCTCTTTTCGATTGTTCAGCCCGCAGACACGAAGAAATAACAACAGCTGCAAGAAATAAAACAAGAGTGAAACTAGAAACAGTGAAGCAAGGACAACATGCACAGATACAGTATTGAAGGCGCACTTGGAGTTCACAATTTTAAAAAAAGCATGTACCCCGTGGGCACATCGGGTAGATTGTGTTAGAGCCCTATCCTTATAGATGCGTCAGCACTCGATTGGTTCTGTGGTCAGCGTCCAGTGGTCTTTACTTGTAAGTATATTTCTTGGTACCCATTTAGGTCCGAATCGACATGAAAGCTCAAAGCGACAAGTATGGCTCAAGATGGCCGACTAAGGGAAGCATAATAACTTGACCCCTCAAGTCAGACCAGGGCCTGAAATAAAAATTGTTAGTGATGGTGAGTTCGGCAGTTATAATGATAATTAGTGTACCGTGATTGTTGATATTTATGTGAGGACTCCAGGGAGCATATAGGGTATGAAGTTCCTCCACATATGTAGATATTATTGTCTGGAAATGAATATCATGGGTAAAAGTATATGGATTCCATACAGACTCATCAACAAAATAGAGGGAGTATGAGTATTTGTGACGTAAAGGCGAAATAATCACCAATAACATAATCACCAGATCGATCACACCACGGACACGCGAATTACTATTATTATCCGTCGGATGGCTGAACCGGTTTGAGTTCAAGCACATTCAACAGAACCTCCCCGATGGGAGTTCGCTACACGAGACCAGCTATTGTCTAAGAGCTCTTACGGTATTGACGTGTGCCAGCACTAAACTTGTATTATATCTGCGTTACAGATGCTTCTGTCTAAATAATTCTAGTCCTCGTCAAAATGGTGGAATAATTAATTACATTTGTTACTTCATGTCTTGCTTATACGATTGCATGACCGTAGTAAGGGAATTGTTTCTACTAAAAGACTATACATGAGTCTGCTTAGTTAGTTCTGTGGTATGCAGTCAGCTGAGAATGCAAGGCGAAATATCGCGGAATTGTTACTAAAATACAAATAAACTCTAGGACCGTCACGTTTACAACCTAGACAGTCTGAGACATGGGCGGACACAGAACTTTTGCGAAAGGAACCATAAGTTCTGGATTAAAAAAACATCTCAGTTCTTCCGAGTTTTGTGTTTAAATGAGAGTACTAAGCCTAGATAAATAGTGGAACTGTGGTTGAAAGAGTAGAATGTAGTTTATAAAACAAGCGTCATTTCACGACTGGAATGGTTAACATAAAAGGAGAGTCCAGACCGTGGACAAACAGTGATATTGCTACTAAAGCAAATGATGTATGTTCTTCTGCAACACAAATGCAGACAGAGAAATGGAGTTCTATATTCGTTGTTGCTGGCTTGTTGGACATGAATTGTGGTTGGCGGTCATAACAAAAACAACCTAACTTATGCTGATGACACCGTCTTTATCGCCACAAGTCAGAAAGAACCACAGAGACTGATACATAAGGTGTGGTAGAAAATGTTAGAAACGACCTCAGCTAAATAATTGAAAGACATAGGTAATGGTAATATCCCAGAAAGGAATATTGCCTAAATGTTAAATAAAAGTGAAAGACGATATTTTAGGACAACATCTAACAGAAGATGGTTAATAGAGATGAAGAACAGAATATGACACTGCTAAAACTGAATTTTTTAAACTGACAAATATTTTATGCAATAAATCCATGTTACTGGTTGTCAGAAAGGAATTATCACATACCATATAGAGTCAGTTTGGAATCCTGGACAATTAACAAATAAGTAAAGCAAATTTCGTGAGGCCTCAGAGATGTGGTTTTACCGAAGAATTTATAGAATGGCCTTGAAAGCCAAAAAAGGGCAACCCACGTGTTTTGAAAGAGACCAAGGCTCGAGGACACATTAATTTCGAAATTAATCACGACACTTTCTTATAACGTGTTCTCTGAATACGAGCATAGTAAAATGAACTGACCTGGCATAACTCTAACAGGACAGACCATTTAGCAAAACAGTAGACAAGACCGAGCAGAATGAAAGCCCAGGCATATGGTAGTTGCACCCAATATCAATCACACAAGGCACTACCAGTTCTGTGAGAATCGACTATTCGCTATTTCCTGAATCTATAGTTCACAACACAGACTACGCTTGGGCACAAATAAAGAACATTTCAAATGAAATCCACAGCTCCTAGTGTCGCGCCATGCACTCAGCTCAGTGCCTAGGCTATGTAACCATACCCTTTTATTCTACCTATTAAGGAAAATGTAACGGCTCACTGTTGTAAAAAAAAAAAAAAAACCTGCCACAACTAAAAACAGTTTTTTTAAAAAAAAAAAAAAGCCTATACTTCATGTTGCCCGAAGTCCGTAGTATTTTTTTAAGGGGGTCACTACACGGAATTTTTTCAATTTATGACAAAAATATATCGTTTTTTTTGCGGTTTTTTTTTAAAGTTCGGCATTTCTAGAATAGATTACACAAAAGATTTAAATCATTTGTAAACAATTTAGCATTGAAAAGTTAATTTTAAAGACACCACCCCATGCACCTTTTAAAGATTAAAATTTTTTTTTTTTAAAGTCAAGTTTTCTCATAATTCTATTTTACTGTTTATTTTTGTGTAAAATCCCAAAATCTGAACCAGAACAAAGACTAGAAACATAACATTTAGTGTGGATACTTCTCAGAACAATAATACAGGACATGTTTTTTTAACAGTAGATTCTAGGTAGTTTTTTTTTTTTTTTTAACTTCCAAATTTAATTATTGTCATATGAAGCTACATTTTTTAAAACTTTGTTAACAAACCTACATTTTAAAATTTTAAGAAGAATATGTAGAAACACCTTTAGAGTAAATAAACTATACCTGTAGCCCAACATATGATTACAGTGCATGAATCCATCATCAGTTTCTCAATACGTTGGTTTGTTTTTGAAATGTTAGGATTCTAAGTACATGTTGTTTTTTTCCCCAACATGGCGGCTGTTGCCATGGCATCCTTGATTTTTTTTAAGTGTGCAAATGTACCAACACATATCCCTACAAATGATGATTATTAAATATTTGGTAAATCTAAAACAAAACAACACGAAAATAGTGTACTGACCCTTGCGTGCGGTACACCATGCTCTGAAAATATATGGAAATTGTATTAACAAACATAGGTAAATAATTATAGCAGAGGAAGACATGGTAAGTGAACAAGGCGGTACGTTCCGGTGAGCTTGACTATTGGTGTGCATTTCTGTCGTTTTTTGTTTTTGTGGAATCAGGTGCTAACTGTAGCAGACTGGCTGCTTGGATGAACATTATTTACATTTCCCTAGTTGATGTGTTCTTTAGTTGTGGATCCCTTGTGTTTAAATTAACTCTTTAGTCAGATGCATCTCATCACGTAATTTAACCTTTAAAAACAGTTTTGATTCTTTCGGAAAATTGCTTGCTTCTGTCGTAAAAGAGATTGCTGTTACCGGAAAATGCTTGCTTCTGTCATAAAAATGTTTGTAGGTGTTAAGTAATGTAGATAATTCTTATTCGAACTCTTTTTCATCTTCCCGTAAAGGTAAAGGTAAATTCAGGAGATGTGAACTAGCGTCATTGCACACGGTTATAAACCATAAATGCTCTGCCACCAGTACGGACAGCTGATAAGAAACTGTCCGCCTGTGTCGCTGTCGATGATCCTCCATTTACCCCAGAGTGTTAACTCTGGTACCCATTTCCTGGAGGCTGGGTGAACCCCGGTACGTACGTGTCAGCAGAAATAATTATGGAGTTAATGACACATCCGATAGCACTAAACTGACTTCATGTAATGTCCTGAATGTGTTTCCTATCGCCATACCTATCCATCTGCTCTATCCTTTTCTTCGTCCTCTCCCCTTCACCTTATCTCCAGTTAACGATGACATCAAGCACAGCGAACACACTCTATATCTCCGGCGATGATTAAACACGCAGAGACAAGATGGACATACAAACTGCCATTGGTTCTCTCAGGCTCGTATTGGCACCAGACAAATTAGAACTCTGCATGGCTGCTAAAGATAGGGACAAAGCGCTAAGGAGAATATTCCTAGTGCTATGATGCAGGTTGCTAGCTCAGTTCCCTCCATCTATATGTGTCAAAGATAGACTGGTTACTCTTAGATATGACTACTTTCTTAGACACGCTGCTAGTTAATATTCCTAAATCACTCTGTTGGCATTCATGACCACAAAATCCAACATTTCTTAACTGAATGTTGTTGCTTTTGCTTTCTGCAAAGCAATGAAAAAGGTAGAGGACCCTTTGCCACGCCTTCAAACGTACTGGGTATATAGGGCTAGACCTATATTTTATAGAGCAGTTAGCACTAGATAGGTGATAAGGTCAACATCACTCCTGCCGCCTTTACTACCCAGGAGTACAGCTGGTACTCACTTAAGGCTAGGTCGACCTGGGAGCCAGAGACATTTATGAAAATAAATCTGGCTCCATCAGGACCCGAACGCAGAGCAAATACTTCTTATTTATTTATACAACAGTTATACATTATTGCCTGCATAGCGTAATCTAAACTAGCTGTTGCATTTCTTAGTGTAAGTTCAGTTTGTTCAATACTACAGAAGATGAAGTTTGTTTTGTGGCTATATTTCTATGACTCTACGCCGTCATCTTAGTAAATGCTAACACCTGTCGGTAAATCAAGTAAGCTCGTCGCTTTATCAGTCGGATTTTATAGACTTAGTAACTAATGTGTTTTAAATTTCTTCCTCCCTTCTCCCCCTCCTTCTCTCTCATTTCTCTCTCTCTCTCTCTCTCTCTCTCTCTCTCTCTCTCTCTGTTCTTCTGCCATGTCAGAGTGTGTCTTTGTTTGACTGCCTATCTCACTATATTATTTTTCGTCAATTTATAGACTGTAAAACTTCCAGTTTCACTCTGAAATGTCTAGTGGTCTGTTCAAATACGCCAGAAGCCATGACAGAGTGGACTATCTCCAGCCTGCCGACACTTAAGCTCCCGCTTGGGACCGGCTTGTTAGGGCTAATACTTTACCAGCCCTACGCCGATGGGATCGATGCTGATAAAAGATCCGACATATGAGAGATGGGCACAGTGGACGGCAGCAGCCACTGGCACGGACGCATTATAATAATGCATTACGACATGGAAATCTTTGAAAGAAAAGAACAATTTTAAAGCTTCTGACACGATCCGAAACAAGAAAAAGAATTACATCGCTAATCAATTTTACAGTGGAAAAAAAACATTAGTGATTGAAGGTTTTAACAAGAGATATGCTAGAGAAGGCTGGATTTGTATTTCAGTTCACCGTTGCTATTGATTAGATAATACTCCTGCCCTGTTATGTTTCTCTTGTTCTTATTTGCACGTATTTTTTAAATGTTATGTTATCTCAATCGACGTAACTGCACAGTGGACATTCCCATGCATACTCAGCTCTTTGATGCAGCAGCCACTCCAATGTAAGTCTACTGACTGTTCCAATGAGAGGTTAATTATAAGGTCTCTTACCTTGGCCAAGAAAACGACATTGGCATGCTTCACAATTTTTACTTCCAAGTCACGCAATCGTGTTAGTATCAGATATCGTCACTATCCACTAGCCCAGTCCATGCAGCGCTGACTATGTCTGCTCTGTCCACGCTCCTTCCCACATGCATTTGTCACACACTGCTAGTGTCACGTGCCTTAGTGGGATATTTTCCTGACTGAACTAAATGGCACTCTGAAGTAGTTTCACAATGAGACGTTGGCTCGCAATGGTCTAGGCAGAATCTCGCAGCTTCAGTAAACATCCAACATACTTCAGGGATAAGGCGACTCAAAGTATGGCACTACATAACATAAATTATTCCTAGGCTCAACTAGGCTTGACGTCCTCACTACATCTAGTTTCGCCCCAATCCACGCCGCGTGAGCGGTTTGGGGGTCACCCTCGGCGGTGGCGGAAGTTGCCGAAAGTTCACAATTCGGCGGCGGCGTTATAGTCCCCGGAAGTGCGCAATTGACTCGTGATTGAGGCCCTTTTAGGGTATATTTTCCGCCCCGATAATTTAGGACCGTATTTCGGTAGATAGCCAATAATTCTGTTCACAAAAGTCATTCAGAATTTCGTTTCTTAATTTCTTTTATGTTTTGAGTAAATTTAAATGAGAAAATACAGTGGCCAATATCCGATAAGGGGAGTGTCTACGCACGTATGCGATACCGAATCATCTCATACCGTTCCAATTACACATTACCTAGGAATAAGTGAAATATTATTGCATCCGTTGCATTGTCATCCACGAAGAACGTGTAAGCGAAATTTGAGCTCAATAGCTTACCAGGAAATAGCTTAGCATTGGATGGCAAAGTTTTACCTGTATCAATAAAGAACATGAACGAGGTAAAAAAAATAGGATTTTGAAAGAGAGAGAGAGAGAGAGAGAGAGAGAGAGAGAGAGAGAGAGAGAGAGAGAGAGAGAGAGAGAGAGAGAGAGAGAGAAAGGGGGGGAGTTTAAGATAACCAAAATAAAGTTAAGACTCTTGCTTCATTTAAATATCAGTGGAGGGATAATAAACAATATAAGTTTTGCTGACACAGTGTAACTAGCAGAAATTGGACTGTATAGCTAGAAATCACAGTGAAGCAAGTTAACAGGTGCAGCACAGAATGTGGGTTGGATCGCGACCGTCGGTAGTTACCGACTGTCCCGTTTGGATATAAATATAAACAAATTAAAATCCTTGTAATTAGCAATAGGAAGAATATATCAACAAAAAACACTTTGATAAACATGCTATCGCAAGCAAAACGTGTTCCCAGTCTTGCATTTGTTATCACGGGTGATAGTAGATATATACATAGATACTGAACGGAAAATAGAAATGACAAAAAATACTTTCAACAAAGGCGGAATTATTTTTGATAGATAAATTGGTTATGTATCCATTATAGGAAGTCAAAATAAGCAATCCCAGCTCTCTTGTTTTTTTTTTTTCCCTCATCATTTTTTTTAGCAAAGCAATTTTGCGTCCAGCAGTTTGACATTTTTTAATGAACGATCTGCTCTCAGTGTCTGTGTCGAAATCTACACACAGCAGTCTGCTGCCAAATCGCCGGCAAATGGAATTGAACAGCGTATCTAAGAATTGCGAAGCACGTTCAGAGAGATTACCAATACATACAAATGAGAATCGCCAAAAAACAGTTCCGTTTTTCTTTCTGTTGTAAGTTTTCTGTTTTGTTCCACTAGGCGTCACAGCTTAACATATAATCGGTTTCTGAGCTAGGGCACGCTCGGTTGGCCAGTATTCTGTGGAGTCTCTACATATCAGTGACTCCCACAATGGATCTTCTTCTTGATCGTCCCCTACCTCTTGATATTGCTACTTTCATAGTATGCCGTTTTAGTTGCTAGCACTATTTGATTCATCATCATTAAATGGCCAAACAATTTCAGTCTTTGTTTTTCAATGAATTTAATTATAAGGGTTGTTTAAATGTTTTGTATAATATCTTTTCTTCTCACGTGATCTATTCCAGTTTTCCTTATGGCCTTTCTCAAACATCTCATTTCGCCGGTGGTTAGTGTTCTTTCATGTTTTTCAGTCAACATCCAGGTCTGAAACTGATAGCACAGGGTTGGTATGAAGATTGCATGTTTAATTTGTGTTTTTATTTCTGCTGGGATAGCCAGGTGTTCCAAAATTGGGGTCTCCTAATAAGTGGTAGTAGTAGTAGTAGTAGTAGTAGTAGTAGTAGTAGTAGTAGTAGTAGTAGTAGTAGTAGTAGTAGTAGTAGTAGTAGTAGTAGTAGTAGTAGTAGTAGTAGTAGTATTGGTAGTAGTAGTAGTAGTAGTAGTAGTAGTAGTAGTAGTAGTAGTAGTAGTAGTAGTAGTAGTAGTAGTAGTAGTAGTAGTAGTAGTAGTAGTAGTAGTAGTAGTAGTAGTAGTAGTAGTAGTAGTAGTAGTAGATTTTACTCCACTAGGACATCACACAAGCGATAAACACCCGATGATACAAAGTGACACTATGCGGATGAGGATCACCCCTGGAAACCGCGTTCAGCCATTAGACCATATTTATGGTCGGGCTATATTGCGGCCTCTGGCCAGAGACAGGGTAAGTAAGTAAAGTAAATGACCCTTTCCACGCCATTAGGCGTATAGGGCATATAGGGCTAGACCTATATTTTCATAGACCAATTGGCACAAGATGGGTGATGTGGTCAGTATCACGCCGGTCGCCTTTACTTCCCCGGACTGCAGCCGGTACCCACTCAAAGCTGGGTCGACCTGGAAGCAGAGACAGGGTAAGACTTTAAAATAGCGAAAAAGTGCATACCGCTAGAGGGTGACTAGTTGTAACTTAATAGGTGACGTTGAGAATTAACCTGCATGGCACGAAACCCTTGACATTTTACAGGCAACTAGAATTCTGAGCTTGGCTCCATGAGACCGTGATATACCGAAGAATATGTCGTTGCCGTGAAGGGAAAACACATTGAGAGGCGAGAGGTGGGGGCGATCAAATACACAGGTTTTGTAAAGGCTGAAAGTGGAACTAATAAATAAATGAAACAGAGAACCAGAGAAACTTTTAAGCCACTTAAAAGGACAACATTTTTATAAAAACTTTGCTGAAGGAAACGTTTTAAGGAGCGCAGTAAAAAATAAGGCAGTGATAAAAGTAGAAGGATAACACAAAGAAATGTACCAACATCATTCTGAAATAATGTTCAACTAGGACGAGAGACAGTGTTGGAGACTTACCGTAGCTAATTTTCATTGTGGAGACGGACCCTGATTAACTGAATATTTGTTTGATGGCATTGTGATAACCCAATGTTTCTGTCTGATATACCATAGTTTGTTCTCTGTATCACTTTCTGTATTTTATGTAGGTGCTAATCAATACAAACCCTATCCTTGCTAACGTGTCCACATATACTCTCCAGTTCTGCGGCAGACATATGTTTATTGACAGATTTTATAACTGTCTGCCGCTGGCTTTCAGAGCACACATTAACACAAACACATTGACATAGCCTGCGTCAGATATCACATAATGGCAATTGTTTACAAAAAATAATGCCATTCGTGTCTTCCACAAGCCCGCGCTGTAACCCCCCCCCCCCCCCACCCCGCCCCGTCCCTCCATATGCTGTGCACGGATGGCATGATTTATTCATTAGATATATAAAAAATAAATTGGAAATTGTGTGTAACGAATGTTGCAGTGTATTCACGCTACGGTAAAGAAACATTAAAAACCTGTGATAAATATGTTTCCTTATATTTTATTTTGTTTCGTCGATAATCTATGGATAGAGATTGTAATTCTAGGTATTCAAAATATTTTAATATCATAATCATGTGAAAGGTCCTTTGCAGAAAGTGGCTCTTGGTGACACGCCGAGAAGTTCAATGTATCTTGCCTACATACCCGTCAGGTGCACCTCATGCTTGGGGTGTTTTAAATTGTATCATGTAACCACCATCGTAAAGTAATTCATGAATTGTTTAAATCACAATTGATCACTGGCATCGTTAGAACTAATAGATCGAAATGGCTGGGTCATTCTGTACACAAGGGTGCTGAATGCCAGTAGACGAAGAGACAGACCAAGAAGACGGTGGAGAGATAATATCCAGGCAGACCTACAAACACTTGGTGTCACCAAGTGGAAAGAGAAGGTCAACCAGAGAGATAAATTGAAATGGGTGATATCTGCAGCAACGAACCTCAAGAGCTCGAAATGCTGAAAAAGAAGAAGAACAGGCACCATCGTACTGGTCCAACCCTGTCTCTTGTTTTAGCAACTACTCTCCATCCCTCCCCCATTGTTGTTCTGGACGAAGTATTTATGTTGGCGAGAACAATAATGTATGTGTTCACATCTTGAAAAATGTCAATATTCTTCCTCTTATTACTTTAGAATATTCTGGTAAAATCATATGGATTTTATTATGACTAAGCATATAATTTGGGCTTTGTAAATGAGGATATATTATAACTTATTATGTTCTTTTTCAACTTTTTAGATTATTAAAACCAAATTATGAAAGTTTTATGCATTGTATTTCCCCAAAGCAAGCTGGACTACTTCGCGCTTATGAATGGGATTGTCTGACGTAGTACAAACATTTTTCTACTTCTTATAACGGTTTATTTACTCTATTTATCATAGATATTGACGACTGACATTCAACCTACTCCGTCCATCACATATTACCTCCTGTCTGCCTATCATTCGAGATCCATGCAAGGGTGATTAACTGTCCAATATCTTTCTTGGTCTCCATCTGTATCTCTTATGATCCACTGTTTTTGATTCATTTGTGTTTGGATAATTAGCTTCTTTATTATTGAAACATTATGTGGAGATGTCAGAGATGTGGTTTTTATAGTCGATTAGAGAGAATATCATGATCAGAGAAATGTAGTAAAGATGCTTGGGAAGAAAGAGGCTCACGAAAAGAGCTGATTTCCCACATTAGAAGGAGAAAGTAATATTATCAGAAGAAGAAATTACACCATGGCGATTACGGTTGATATGGAAAAGAGGCCAATGGAGGCTAAGAGAGAAGATGCTGGACAGTTTGCTGCCCGGGGAGGTAGGTAATCCACAGACACCCCAGCACCACAATGCCATGAATATGTCAACATTTAAGAATACATACGAGATCGGTCATCGCCTCGTTTATCAAGGCCCGCGCCAGACAGTGGGAAACCAGGCTGTCATGTGCGAAAAATTGGCTACTGGAAAATTTGAGATAAATAGGAAAATCAGACACTCCAGGAGGAGGAAGAGTGGGAGGGAGAGCAAAAAAGAACTCAGACCGCACAGCAAAAAATACACAGATGCTCAATATTCTGCAGCTGAACATCTGTGGAATAAGAAATAAGAAACTTGAACTTGCCAAACTGCTAAACAACCACAGGGTACACGTGGCTGCCCTACAAGAAACCCTGCATAAAGACTCTGATATGCATCTCACTGGATATACTAGTTATGCCTGTAAGTGCAATGACTGCCGGGGCATAGTGACCTATATCAGAAATGACATACAAGGAGATGAAACAATGCTGTTGACATCTCACCCTACAGATGTGCAAAAAATAACTATCTGGCACAATGGAAGCAAACATACGATATACAACGTGTACAGACCACCTCAGACAACATGCAACATACCAGAACTATACAAGACACAGTACCATAAAACCCTTCTTGTTGGTGACTTCAACGGACACTCGCCACGTTGGGGTTACCCTGACTACAATAGCACAGGGAAATACATCGAAGATACTTGTGAAACAACTAACCTATTAGTGCTGCAGGACACAGAGTCTACACCTACACTGTTACACAGGGCCCACCTAACTCTCAGCTGACCAGACCTGACCATCTGCTCATCCGACTTAGCAGACGCAAGCTATCCCTAAGTCCTGGATGACATAGGAAGTGACCACAAACCTATACTCACAACTGTAAGCACCACCGCTAAATTACGCTTCAAGCAGAGAACCCGTTGGAATTTCCGAAAAGCAAACTGGAAACTCTTTCAGGAAACATCTGACTGCCTCCTGGGAAGAATTGACAACAGCTGTGTGGAAACTTTTTGTGAATATATAACAGAAGCAATCCTGAATGCAGCGTCGAAAGCAATCCCAAGGGGCAGCCGGAAGGCATATAAACCTTTTTGGAATCAAAAAATTCAAAATACTATATCTGAAAGGAATAAAGCAAGAATACTGCTCGAAACTGCACGTTCAACAGAAGCAAAGATCCAATACAATAAAGCATGTGCCAGAGTAAAGCTTGTAGTTAATAAGGCTAAAAGAGATAAATGGACAGAAACTTGCTCCAACTTAGACCTTAGACAGAATGGAAATAAAGCATGGACTTTAGTTAAAAACCTCTCCGGAGAAAGTAGAAGGGTGAACCCAAAACCAGTGACAGATGGGAGTAAGACAATCACTGAAGACAAGAAGAAAGCAGAACATTTCAATCATTATTTTGCCTCAGTTAACAGAGGATGAATTAGAGCAAGCCCTGAAGAAGTTAAAACCTAGAAAATCCCCAGGCCCAGATGAGATCCACAGTGAAATGCTGCTACATCTTGGCCGGTCTGGGAGAGAAGTAGTTCTCAGGCTTATTAATAAAACTTGGAGGTCAAGCAAACTTCCAAAGGCATGGAGAAATGCATATATCGTCCCCATTCTTAAAACCAAAAAGCCTCCAGATGATCCCAAAAGCTACCGCCCGATATCCTTAACATCATGCTTTGGCAAAGTTGCAGAAAGAATTATAAACAGGCCCTTATATTGGTTCCTAGATAGTTATGGTGTTCTATGCCATGAACAGGCAGGCTTCAGAACCAACAACTGTACAGAAGACCAGCTGTTCAGACTGACATAAAGAATACATGATGGCTTCCAGAATAAGAAACAGACAGTGGCCGTCTTTGTCGACCACCAGACTAAGATGCACAACGCAATCTCTTCTAAAGAAGTCTTGGAGGAGGGCTTGCCACAAGGCTCATCGTTGAGCTGTACACTGTTCCTAATCTTTATCAATGACCTGCCAGAACAAATCAAGGCCTAAAAAGCCTTGTACGCCAGAGACCTAGCAATATGGCAGAGTCATGAAAATGTGGAAAGTGGAGCCCAAAGACTGAATTGAGACCTAAGAAGACTGCATGAGTACTGCCAAAGATGGAAACTCAAGGTTAACTGTGCAAAGACGGTCTACAGAATCTTTAGCAAAAGCCACCAAGTAGCAAGGAAGAATATTAACCTGAGGTTAGACAAACACCAAGTGATGAAAGAAGAGCATCCCACATACCTTGGAGTCACACTCGACCGGCAGCTCAGCCTCAAGAACCATATTGAAAACGTCAGGAATAAGGCATTGAGGCGGTTACAGTTTTTAAAGAGACTTGCAGGTACATCATGGGGATCAGACAAGGACACTCTGAGGGGCTTATATCAAGGATATGTTCGCTCTGTGATAGAGTACAACTCACTGCTTACAACTTGCTCCAAAACTAACCTAGAGACTCTTGACAGAGTACAAAATAATGCCCTCCGATTAATCTGCGGAGCTATGCAGTCTACACCAACTGCTGCATGTGAAATCCATACAAATGTGGAACCCCTCGGGTTGCGGAGAGAAAAAGCCACTTTAGAAATTTATGAAAGATGCGTTAGAAAAAATCGTAATCATCCTAATAGACATCTTGTAGAAAACTGATAATACAAACAAAGAATAAAGCACAAATCGGTTTTACACTGTGTTAATGAAATTCAGGACAGATACATCCTCCAGAAAGACGTCAATAAATTCAGAATGTTGCAAGAAACCTACCACCACATGCTCGCTTTAAAGCTCCAGAAGTCCGAATTAAATTGGTAGTCGAGGAAACCAAACAGTCAGACCCAATCGCTCTTATGAACTCATCACTAAAGACCGTTGATTCTTACCCCCAAGAATGGATACATGTCTATACTGATGGATCAACATTTAAAGCTACCATTAGAGCAGGTTACGGAATCTACATAGGTTATCCCAATGGATCTGTTGAAGAGATTGTTGATGCATGCGGGGAATTCTGTTCAAATTATGAAGCTGAAATAATTGCACTGGAAACAGCAGTATACCACCTAAAGACTGTAACGGATGTTTACCCTTCAAAGGTCCAAAATATTGTCATCTTCACAGATTCAATGTCTGCCCATCAAGCTCTGGAGGGCAGTGAACGCTGCAGAACTGACATAGCCAAGATAATCCTGGATGCTGATCAGCTTATTACCTCATACAACATCAGAATAGTGATGCAGAGGATTCCATGTCACTCCGGCACACCAGGTAATCATAGAGCTGACAGATTGGCAAAGAAAGGAGCAACACAAGAACAACCACCTACAGCGACAACCCTCCAGACAGCAAAAACACTTATAAAAGCTATAAACAAAGAGACTTGGTTGAACAGATGGGCCATGGCAGACACTGGAAGAGAAGTTTATAGACATATGGCTGGCCCTGATCCTAATGACAGCATTAACCATCTAACAAGAAGGGACCAGGCCACCATCTTCAGACTTAGAACGCAACATACTCCACTCAATGGACACCTAAACAGAATACACCCACAACACTCCCCAGAGTGCCGGCTATGTAACTACCCCTACGAAACTGTTAAACACCATCTCTTTGAGTGCCCAAAACTCAGAGACAAGAAGAACGCTACTCCCTCAGAGACCAGACAAGTGGAACACCTTGTACAGAGGAAAAGAACAGCTTGTGAAAACATGCAAATTCCACTACATTGCATTGGGCCAAAGGGCGAAAGCTCATGCGCCGCTGGATCGATAACAACAACAACAACAACAACATCATGGTATGAAAGAATTTATTGAAAGTACATGAGCCACAAGGTTATGGATAGACTACAAACGCCAAATGGCATGGAACATAAAATGAATTAGCTTTAATTTTTGAAGATTTCTTCACCGCGTTTTCTAGCTGTCTAATGTGTTCTAAGTATTCCTCTAGAAATTCACATCTTCCTCTTCAGTTTCCGCACAACTTACATCAATGTTAATTCTGTTTAAGCTGATAAAAAAAAATTATTCACAGAATATTCAACCTTCTCTGAAGGGAGCCTTATAGCTAGTCTACATTTCCCCTCATTTAAACAGCTTCCGTATTTAACCACATGCTTTAGTCATTTATCTGAATGTTAAAATGTTAAGGATTTTTCGTCTTTATTGTAACTATTACCTGCTTGTACTCTTGAAACTAAGACAATTCTTAGACTTTTTTATAATTATCTCAATCATTTCTTATAAACTCATTTAACTTTTCTTTCTGCCTTTCTAGCTCCCGGTGGAGCATACCAACTCACGCCAAGTTGTCCAATACATTTTGCATTGTATTTTGATTTCTTTTTTTTCTGCTAGATTTCCGAGCCCTTTGGGATTCATTGCTGCCCATAGAGCTTTCACCTCTAAAAGACCCCTTTCCACGCCTTTAGGTGTGTAGGGTGTATAGGGCTAGACCTATATTTTAAGGACCAATCGGCACACGAGTGATGAGTGATGTGGTCAGCATCACACGGGCCGCCTTTACTGCCTGAGACTGCACCCGGTACCCACTCAAGGCTGCTTAGACCTGGGAGCCAAGGTTATTTTTGAAAAAAAAGTCTGACTGCCAGGGGGCGAACCCACGACCTTCCGATCCGCGGCAAGCGTCTCGCCGCTACGCCACGGCGACTGCCACCTCTATGATTAGTCCTATCTTTTCTTCTGGCGACTCCAAGTGTTTGTAGGTCTGGCTGTACATTATCTCTCCACAATCTTATTGTTCTGACTTGTCTACACTGCAGCATTTAACTCCCTTGTGTGCAGTTTTAACCTCTCTGTCATCTCACATTCTCTCAATATACCCCAGCTACTTCAGTCTACTGGCCCTCTTCACTGTATTTTATTGTTAAATACACGTTAAACACGTCATGGGCACATCGCAGGTATTGAAATAAGGCCAATAAACTGACAGTTCTAGTATACCTTTTATGAATCTCATTTGATCATATCAAATATGATATGATCTATTTTGTGTGTTTTGTGTGTGTGTGTGTGTGTGTGTGTGTGTGTGTGTGTGTAATAATGTGTGTTCTCGTTATTCTTATTTTAATCGTTGTTTTATGTTTCCTGTTATCACATATTTAGTGTAGCAAATAAAGCACAAAATATACCTCTTTTAGTATCAATAATTCTTCATCCTGACGTCCTCTCTGTGTCTCTCTTCTCTGACCACACATATATTCACACACGCATATACACACACACACGCACTCACACACATATATCCCGTTGTTTGTATCTTTACATTCACCACTTCCAAACTGGTCAACTACCGCGTCTAATTTCATGTTCCACCATATTCTTATCGCTAAAGTGACGTCAAAAGCATTTGACTGTGTACAACATATTTTCTTATGGGTAGACAATCATTACTTCAGAATAGATCATCAGACTGGTTTGGCTCAAGCAAGGGTAAATTAATTGCGAAAATATAATGAGAAATGTAAGAGATGTGATGCCCTGATCGGTTCATGAAATCGTTATGTACAGACTAGCACCACATATAATCTTCTCGCTTATTTCTTAACATAGCAAAAACAAAGATAATGCATACAAACAAAACTGTACGAATATCTTGGGTCACTGGTTACCAACAATGGGTGACACAATGAAAGAAATTCGGCGACTATCAATTGACTCTTCAAAGCACTGAAATTTGTACAGATAGAATTACAAAGGTCAGATTTTTTGCATTGTTTTCAACCACTTACTAAACAAGCGGAACAGCGTGCATTTGAATATAAATGTTACAGACACAAATGCATCCATTCTTCAAAGACACTTTAAAACAAAGAAAACCGGAAATATTTTGGTCACAATAATGTGCCTGGGAAGAGAGGAAGAGGAAGGCCTGGGTTGGCGGATGATCTCCAGATGGGTGTATCAGACGCAGGACATCTTGCTCAGGATAGGAAGGTTTTCCGGAGGGTTGTTATGGCAGCGAGGTTCCGCGAGGGACATGCTACTGAATGAATGAAAGTGACAATCAGTACTTTAGTCACACGACTAATTACATTAATTGAGCGATGTTTTTCGCAGTCGATAGCACCGAATATCTTCTGCAGAGAAATGAAAATATTGTACACGAGGTCATTGGGTAAAGACTCACTGACCATTTCACTGCGCTGTTGTGTTATCTTAGTATTTCTTTTTGTTTTCAGCCAAAACATGTCACAAGGGGGACACTTTTACCGGAGTGTGTGATTTTAGAACGTGACATATTCTAAGTGCGGGTTTTATTCAAATAGAACTGCAGTCTGCACCTTCATGCGACAGGAAGCCCAATTCCTTTTCTTTTGATGCCCCCCCCCCCCCTCTTCCCTCGTGACCATTTCTTCACAATAATAGAAACTAAGTGGTACTCCTATTTTTATCGAATAAAGCTCATAAAAGAATGTTACTAGTGAGTGCAAAATGGCGCCACTTCTACAGACTGAACCCAGGCCACTTTTAGTCAGGAAGACGCCAACCACTATGCCACTGATGGTCTTTTACTTCTGAGGTCTGTTGCATTTGCTATTTCACTTCTAATATCACTTATAATTATATTTATGTGTATAAATTATTAGCACTATAGTAATGGCCTATCTCTCACTCTATTCATGTCTGGACAAAATATAGCTAAATATAGCCACATGGAGCTTTTATACTTGCTGAAGCTGTCTTTAATTTCTTTAGATTTCTACTTACTTTTCTGATTACTGGTAATCTGGTAATGTTGGTTTTAGATTCATAGCAAACGGGTCACCCCATAGTTGCTCCGCTCCTGTGCCAACGAAAAACACACATAATGTTTATCAGTCCCTTGTGGAAAGATTGAGAGACTGCTTCTGATTACTTTGTCAGTGTCTTAGGGTTGTAAACGTTGTTCGACAGTCAGAGCATCAGTGGGTTTAAAGTTAGGAGCAATCAGTTTTGTAGAAGACCGATTTGTGTTGACAGTGACAACGGAAGGATTGTCGTTGCACCATTCAGAAAGCAGTGACAAAAAAAAAAAAAAAAACATAATAAACATTACATTTAGTTTCTGCTAAAACCACATAACAACCACTAAATAAAGGAGCTTGTTTGTCGATGTACAGAAAAAAAATATATATATAACTATTGTTACTGGCATATGGTCCTGTGTATAGAATAAGAAACAATACCCAACAATATAATCGCATAAGATATTAAACTATTCACAAAGATATAATGAAAAACTGCAAACAACGTTATAATACGGTGCGACAGAAAAATTATACAAAACGGTGTAATGTGATAAGAATGTAAACTATGCATAGCAATATAATGTGAGATGATAGGAAACTATACATGATGATACATTATGATAGCAAGGAAACTATTACAACAATGCGATACGGTAAGTCAGAAAAAAAACATACCATAAAACGTGAAAAGACAGGAAACTATGAACAGCGATACAATCTTGTAGGATAGGCAAGTAAACTATAACTAAATGTTACAACTGTATAGTGTGGTAAGATATGGAACTGCAAACAATATTATGTGACTTGAGAAGAAATACACAATGATATAATGTGACCTAAACAAGAAAATATAAGCAACTATATAATGTGATAAGCAAATAAAATCAACATTTGAAATTTATTTCACAACTAAGTATTGCAGAAATGATTAAACGAGCAGACATGTCTGAGACCGGATCTATAAACTCCTTCTTCACAGTCAGCCAGTAGAGAAATCTTAGTCTAGTTGAATTGCCTGACGTTCGCGTATATTCGATCGGACAGTTTACATAATTTTACAGTGCCCGCTCTGACACATTAGACAACTCATCCCGAACATCCACTGTTTTTTTTTTCCTGCTCCCATCCCTTGACTTGTAGATTGATTAGGCGGGGGTGGGAGGTGGGTGGGTGGGGGGAATTCTGGTATTAAGAGCCGGACGGGGGAGAGACGATGGAGACAGAATTGATCCAAGGTATGGCAGGTATCATCATTCTACAAGATTTCTGCTGTTCCGTGCACTGCAAAACGATTGGAAGCACGGGAGCAGCATCTCAGCACTGCAAAACGATTGGAAGCACGGGAGCAGCATCTCAGCACTGCAAAACGATTGGAAGCACGGGAGCAGCATCTCAGTACTGCAAAACGATTGGAAGCACGGGCGCAGCATCTCAGCAATGCCACATCATGGAGCCCACAAGCAGCTTAGCTTTACGTTGAGACCTTTCCTTTCACAAATCCCAGGTCAATTCGTTTTTCTTAATTAAGCATTCCGAGCCCTTGATGTTCGTTGCTGCAGGTATCACCTGCCTTCATTCATTTCTCTGGTTAGCCTTCTCTTTCTAGTTGGTGACACCAAGTGTTTGTGCCTGGATATTATCTCTCCATGGTCTTCTTGGTCTGCCTCGTGGTATAGTTATTACCCGTAATCTGACATCTCATCATGCCCCATCCATATCACTCTATTGGCTCTCACGATGTCAGTAATCAGTTATGATTTAAACAGATTATGCGTTTCGTTGTTGCTTCTCACTGTCCATTCACGCTGTTTGCGTCTTTGATGGGTTAATAGATTCGTCGTAAGATGGGTAATGAGGCTTCATCTCTTTTAGTTGTGCTCCAAGTTTCAGGACCATATAAAACAACTGGTCTTATCAACGTTTTATATATTTTTATCTTGGTGTTGCGATACAGACACTTTGACTTTAGAAGATGTTGAAGGGCAAAGTATACTTTATTTCCAGATTGTATTATAGATTGTATTTCTTCTCTCAGCATGCTGGAGTAGTTGAAGTTTGTACCTAAGTACTTATATTGATTTTCATATTATCGACTTGTATTTGTCTGAAGTTTAAATCCTTTACCTTTCTTGTTATTATCATGTGTTCTGTCATATCTTGATTGATAACAAACCCATTTTGTGAGCTGCTTCTTTTAAGGTAGTGTTTTTAAGTCTCTTTATTTCATTTTCTCCAATGATATCAATGTCATTTGCATAACCAAGTATTCTTGTAGCTTCACCTATAGGACACTCTTCCTTTAGTTTCCTTATAATTTACTCCAAGGCAAAATTGAAAAGAAATGGGGACAGAGCGTTACCTTGCTTTAAACCAAATGTTTTTTGACAAGGTTCTGACTTTCTGCCCTCATATGCTATTATATTATAAGTGTTTTCCATACATAGTTTGGTCATGGTGATTACATTTTTTGTTATGCCAAAGTCCTTCATAGCATTCCATTAACCTTTTCTATGCATGCTATTCATCATCATCAGGTGCCTGCCGACGGGCGTGGGCGATCATGCCTCCACAATCTGCGATCTCCTGCTGCATGTTTCATTTCGTGGGCCGACACACCTCCATGCCATGCAACAAGACTGTCAAGATTCTTCTCTCGTTGTCTTTCTCTACCCCTCCTTCTACAGATCTTTTCAGTGGTCACAACATGTTCCAATTTCTCTCTTCTCATAAAGTGGCTGAAAATTGATGACTGTTTCATTTTGATGTCTGTGATAAGTTGTCTTCGAGCTCCCGCCTCTTTGAAAACCTCTTAGTTGCTCGTTTTGGCTGTCCAAGGTATTTTACGCATTTTTCTTTAAAAACCACATCTCTGAGGCCTCAAGAGATTTGTTTGGCCTGCCTACCGATTATCCAGGACTCACAGCCATATGTAAAAATTGGATGTATGTAGCAAGCAAGAATTCTTTTTCCAACGCTCAATGACAAAGATATATTGCATAAGATGTTCTTCATTTTATAAAATGCAGTTTTTGCCTATCCTATTCTGTTTCTTATCTCAGCAATGCATCTTCCATCTGATGTTTTCAATGTGCCCAGACACTTAAATTTCTGTACTTGTCCTAAAATAACACCATTGACTTTAAAAAAAAAAAAATACATTTACGAATAATTCCTTTCTTTGATACCACCATTACTTCTGTCTTCCCATTATTCAAACTGAGATGAATACGTCTTTTTGTTTTTATCTCCGCAACAACAAAAATTGTACATCTCTTCTGTATTCCCAGTTTTGCTCTGCTATTTACCGTAAACATTAACTGATCTATTGTTGATCTATTCCGTCAGAAACCTGCTTGGTAATCACCCAATATGTCTTCGACTTAATGGTTTTTATTCGTTTAGTAGTCTACCGATAGTATTTTGTAGCTTGCAGATAATTGAGATTTTCCTTTATGATTTTCACATTTATATTTTTCCCCTTTCTTAAAAAATGGGAATTAATAATGACTCTTCCCACTCATGGGGTAATTACTCTGCCTTCCAAATTAGTTTTATTAATTCAAATATCTTTAAATGTAATGCATAACCACCTTCTTTTTTAAGTTCAGCAGCAATTCCATCAGCACCAGTTGCATTGTTGTTGTTAAGCCGTGTTATGACGTGCAGTACTTCTTCAAATTAAGCTTATCAATATTGAGTTCATGTTAGTATCTCTTCCTGTTGGCAAGTATTTAGTGGAGTTTCACATTTTATAATTCAATAAAGTATTCCTTCCATCTGTTACATATTTCTTCATTATTATTTAACATGTTCCCATTTTGTTCTTTTAAAATATATGCGATATGTTGATGCCCTCGTTTAACAGCCTTTAGTTTTTGAAAAAAAAAAAAAAAAACCCGTTATGGATTTGTTGTTCTGATAGTTAGCTTCCATATCAATGACAATGTTATTCATGTACTCACGCTTTTGCTGCCTACCTACTTTTGTGCCTTCTTTTCATTCTGTGCTGTATTTTTCTTCATTTTATATGTTACTAAAATCATTTAGCCACATATGCCTGCCATGTTTTTTCTTACTGGCTGCTTATTCATTTTTTGTATCGAACCATTTGTTCTTTCTGTTTATGGTGGACACACCAAGACATTCTTCTGCAGTGGTTTAAAATATATTCTTAATATCCATCTGGGTTTGGTCAACATCTTCCTCTAACGTATTTTGTAACATTTTAATTTAACGTTTTAATTTATCTGCAAATTTCTGTGATATTGATTTTTTTTTTGGTCATCTTTATCTACTGTACTCTGGGTGTGATCTTTGCAACTTACTGTGGAAGGATCTCTTAAGCTTGATTTTCTATTTTGCACCAACCAGACAGTGGATAAGATTCTCAGAATATCTTGGACAAAGAAGATGAGAAATATTGACATCTCGAAAGATCTGAACATCAAGGAAGATTGGCTAATAAACAGCATCCTTTCTCGAAAGCTGAAATATTTTGGTCATATCAAGCGCCACGACAGATTGGAAAAAATTAAAGCAGAAGGCATGGTACCAGGAAGGAGGTGCAGGGACCGACCGACACGAAGATGGGCACAGGATATAAGTGTCTCCTTGAGTGTGAAAGTTCATGAGGCGGAGGAACTGGCAAGAGACCGAGTTTCTTACAGGCAGACTGTGATGAGAGCGACGTTCTGCAAAGGACCTGCTACATGATGAGATAGTGGTCATGGTGAAACTCGGCTTCTCTGTAGCTTCTGACTTGTTGTATGTTCGATGCATTTTTTTTATTTATAAAAATATGATCTATTTGATTATAAGTTATCTTGTCACATGATTGCCAGGTTTGTTTATGTACATCGTTTCTTTGAAATCCTGTGTTGCTTAAATGTAGTCCTTTGGCTACTGCGAGGTTGATTAATCTCTATCCGTAATTGTTTGAATTTCTATGCAGGTTTTCCGTGCTGCTACATTTATTTAGATGTTTTTTTTTAATTATTGAAATCCACTAAGACAATCAGTATATCCTGTTTTTCAGTTTCCTTTACAATATTTTCAAGGAGATCATAGACATTTTCTTTAATACACATTCTTTACCTTCAGTGGGTGCATGCGCATTAATCATTGTGATATTTTTCGATTTTCCTTTTATTTGTAATTCACTGATTCCATAATTAGCAACGTCAAAATTTCAATTATTTTCCCTCAACTTTGTCTTGACGACGAATTCTGTCCTTGGTGCAGCTTTACGAAGGGTTCGTACATTCCAGGTTCCAAATCACATTTGTCTTCTAACGTTTAAGTTTCGTTGTCCGGCTACATCCAACCAACATAATTAGTTTTTTTCCCAGACGTCTTCGCTGTGCCTTCCTATCGTTATTGATACACAAGACATTTACAAGTTATTTCTGTTGCTGCCCGTTTGTTGATTTTCTACTTAAGATATTTCATATCAGTGCATATTTTTTTTTTTCGCTTTTTCAGTAGGAGTTCAAAGGTAACCCACATCTCCTTTCATCAGCCACAGGGGTGCCCACTGCCTCGCCGGTAGACGACTTTATCGCCTGTCGGGAAAGTATTTGGGTCTGTCTTCTTTGATCTCATCAGCACTGCAAGAGTCATTTTCAGGGCTTTGTGGCGAACAGTGCTAAGCAATTTTATATGGCGCACATAAATTAGTCACAATTATAACCTAAAGCTCCGCCTTTGGGGATACTGACTAAACATGACGTTTGTTTTCAAGCGAAGCACTACCACCACCACATCTCATTTTTTTTATATTGTTTGGTCTTCATTAGTTGAAGTGAATTTTTTTAAACATCTGTCTCTGTGTTTCTGTCTGTTTCTCTAGAACTTGGTCTGTCTGTCTGTCTGTCTGTCTGTATCTGTCTGTCTGTCTGTCTGTCTGTCTGTCTGTCTGTCTGTCTGTCTGTCTGTCTGTCTGTCTGTCTGTCTGTCTGTCTGTCTGTCTGTCTGTCTGTCTGTCTGTCCGTCCGTCCGTCCGTCCGTCCGTCCGTCCGTCCGTCCGTCCGTCCGTCCGTCCGTCCGTCCGTCTGTCTGTCTGTCTGTCTGTCTGTCTGTCTGTCTGTCTGTCTGTCTGTCTGTCTGTCTGTCTGTCTGTCTGTCTGTCTGTCTGTCTGTCTGTCTGTCTGTCTGTCTGTCTGTCTGTCTGTCTGTCTGTCTGTCTGTCTGTCTGTCTGTCTGTCTGTCTGTCTGTCTGTCTGTCTGTCTGTCTGTCTGTCTGTCTGTCTGTCTGTCTGTCTGTCTGTCTGTCTGTCTGTCTGTCTGCCTCTTTACCCTCCTTTTCTGTGCTTATTATACCGGACAGCAAAGACAGGACCATGGGACGTACACATCAATATCTACTTGTCTTAAACACAAGCACGGTAAAGATTCTATTTCCAAGCTTCGATGTGTATTCTAGGACTTGTGCTAACTTGAATGATACTTTTCTTCCTTGATTTATCAGACTGGCACTCAGTGGATGATATAAATATCACACGGGTTACTTTTTCTTCCAAAGATATTTTTTGGCGCACTTTTTCAGACAAATTAGCCCGCAGAAATCCAGATTTCACAACCCCCCCCCCCCCCCCCCCCCCCCCCCTTTCCATCCTTTTCCCCTTAAAATAAATGGGAAACTATAATCTGGTAAACGGTAGGCAAATATGCTAGCTACTGCCGCATCTCGGCTTGCATACAGGCTAATACGACACTCACGGCAGTCACACAGCCACAGACAGCCCTACTGGGAACCCCCTAATGATTCCGCCCCAAGTTTCATCACAGGCGACAGACGTATCCCTTTGTTTGACATCGCTGGCGTTCAGACATGCCAGCTATTTTTTATTAGACAATCCTTACGTGAAATATTTTATAAAGAAATGAGGATCGTAAGAGAGAGAGAGAGAGAGACAACGGGTGTAGCAGACAAAGGAAGAGAGGAAAAGGAATTTTCTGATTGTGTAAAATTTAAATCAAATGAGAAAATGTTCTAGAGATCTATTATACAGAAAGAAAGCAATGCTGAAGATAACAAGAGGGCGGGAAGTCGATAAAACGCTGATAAAAATTATTTATGTTTCAAATTTCAAATAAAACAATGTGAAAAAAACATATTTTTGCTGAGAATGTCACGTATTTGAGGATACTACACAATAAAGTGAAGTGGCCATTTCCCTTTCTAAAACTGGCCAAAAAATAATTACAATGATTAGATCCACGTTTTATGAGTCTCTAGTGTACATTCAGTTGGGATTAAAGTACTTTAAACCCGGAAAAGAAATCTCTGAGTGCAAATCAGTGCATTCAAATTGATTCATCATACCTTTACGTAACTTTACCGAAATTGTCGCATTAAATTATGTGAGGAATGTTATGATGACATGAAAGAGTCCATGACCAGCCAAAACGTGAACACAAACAGACCGAATCTCTCCCGTTCCTACCCGCGTTGAAAGGTAACAATTGAGAAGGCTTGAAATAGGTCTGCAGCGTAATAATAAAAATGCAGTTAGGACAAGTGTGTTGGACCACAACCCAAGGATCAATACGTCGAGGCTGCCCGAGAGTTTATTGGGGCGGCAATATTGAGAGATACTCAGGAGACATGTTCCAGACTTGGAAGCCCGTCATGCAGAAGGAAGTGGATGAGAATATTGGGCGAACTGTCTGTGTCATCTCTACACTTCTGGCCAACAGGGAAGTTTCAATGTCATTATCATCATCATGTAGCATGTCCTTTGCAGAACGTCACTCTCATCACGGTCTGCTTGAAAGAAACTCGGTCTCTCGCCAGCTCTCCCGCCTCATGTACCATGTACTCAAGAGGTCACTTATATCCTGTGCCCATCTTCGTGTCGGTCACGAGTCACAATCAATGTAAACGTCAATTTTCGCCCTCTGAATGTCATTAGTTTTGGAGCGCCTACCCTATAATTCCGAACTGCTATCTAGTCGTCGTTCTATGCAATGGTTAGTTAGCATTACTCAATAGGCTGTATAAGAAATTAAACTGTTCCGCCAACGATCACTGGTTATTTTCGTAATCAATCTTTTTATTTCCTTTTAATATAAAACCAGGTCTCTGTGTGTGTGTGTGTGTGAGAGAGAGAGAAAGAGAGAGAGAGAGAGAGAGAAAGAGAGAGAGAGAGAGAGAGAGAGAGAGAGAGAGAGAGAGAGAGAGAAGAGAGAGAGAGAGAGAGAGAGAGAGAGAAAGAGAGAGAGAGAGAGAGAGAGAGAGAGAGAGAGAGAGAGAGAGAGAGAGAGAAAGAGAGAGAGAGAGAGAGAGAGAGAAAGAGAGAGAAAGAGAAAGAGAGAAAGAGAAAGAGAGAGAGAGAGAGAGAGAGAAAAGAGAGAGAGAGAAAGAGGAGGAGGCAGACCCATGAATAGTATAATGTACCTTTATTTAGAATAAAGCCTGTACATGTCAGCTCTACAACACACATCTTCCGTGCGTTTACCTTAACATTCTTGTACATAAAGTGTGTATTCACGAGTTAAAAAGTCTGCCACATGTCTGGAAACAACAATTGTTTACTGTGATGTTGCAGTCGACCCACAGTTATGCCATTATGGTATGTCAGTGAGGTGCTGTGTTATTGTTATACCGTTACACGTATCGTTCGCAAGTTTCAAATTGCAGTTGTTTTACTTTACCTTAAGTTTGCTATTCATTTCCCTTTATTGACCATCACGTTCATTTACACCAAGCTGCTGTTTCAAATCGTCTAGGATAATCGATAGGGCCGGTACTTTCCGTGGTAACCTGTGGAAAATAATTGACAGACGTGAGGCAAATGACTCATCGATTTTTGTGTAGCGTGAAATTGTGACCTGTCAACAATTGTGATTTCTCTGAGACGAAGCCATGTTGCTTGTTGCCAACACGGTTTTCTAGCAAAGTGCAATATCAAACATGTTTAAATTACTTCCTGGGAAATCAGTGTTGACTTCACAAATATTTATGGTGCGTGGAATAACTCTGGGAGGTCCAATGGCTTGTTTTGTGGCAACGCATAATTAGCGTTGAAAGACGAACCTTCTCAGTGTCAATCAATCCGGCGCGGTCTCAGCATTAAAGGTTGCCTATAATGAATCTCAAACACAAACGGTTTCTCTTGTTTGCGGTTGAGTAAGATTTCTGGGATAGGCTCTTGTTGCAGTTGTATATCACATTGAGTGTTAATGTTTAGGCTGCAGTCTCGGAGCAGGAGAGTTAAAAAAAAAAAAAAAAACATTGCAATCAACAACCATATGAGAGTTACGTTTCCAAGAAAAGTCAGTGTAACACTTGTACAAAGGGAAGTCTATATGAACAGCATGCGGTTACGCTGTATCAGAAGGTTAAACCCAAACAAAATGTATAAGTAAACTATGCACCTAGCAAATACTGCAGGTATTTACAATCCCAACTGAAACGACACAGCGCTTTAAGTATTTACACTACACAAAAATCTTAACTCAAGCGACAACAGTAAAATAAATGGAATAATAAACGCAAACAGATATCTACTCAGAGAAACCATTGATTAGCTGCTGCTCTGTAAATTCTATCTATACCAATCAACAATCTGAAATGCGCGTAGCGACCTGAAACCTTTGCTGGCACACATGAAGGAGCATTGTGTTCAACATTATGTAACAGCTTTAACTATTTAAACCATTGTCGCGAAGTCTTGGCTGACCCTGTGGTGAGTCTGGCTAATTGGGACTTATAATCAGATGTTTTATTTGCCTAAATGTGTAGTTCCCACCGTTTAACAGCCGATCCTGGTACACGTGAATGCACGTGAAACTGATAATTAGGAATGAGATAACAGACATGGGCAAAACATATTTCGAGAAATTTTCTTTTGTAGTGTATAACCAGTTGTTGCTCCTTTGCGTATTTCCAGACGACACTGTTTTGTTGTGCAATAGAGAGGTATGGGAATCAGAACCTATGGCGATTTTAAGTGTGACTAGCAAGATCCGCGCGCGTTAGGAAAGTCGTCTGCAGTTAGAGCATGGAATTGCCTGACTATTGTTGCCATCAATTCATTATCGGTTCTCTTTATGCCTAGTGGCACATGAGGCTTTAGAGAGGACTTTCAATGCTTTCCTGTCCTGTGCATTCTACAGTGCAGTTTTCCAAGTCTGAGATGCTGCACTCAGGTCACTGTCTACCGTTCGTCTCCATGTTGTATTTGGGCGCCCTTTTTTTTTCTGTTTAACTCTGGTATCCATGTGAGAGCTGTTTTGGCAGGTATATCAGGAATAGTTCTCATAACCTGGCCAAACCATTTCCATCTTCTCTTGTTTATCATACTGTCTAGAGTTTCTTGGTTTGTGACTTGAAGTAGCTTAGTGTTTGAGATTGCATTTAGCCCAAAAATGTTGATAATTCTACGTAGACATGTGGGGTGAAAGGTGGATAGCTTGTGCGCATTCTTTTTGGTTATTCTCCAGCATTCTGCTCTATTAAGAACTGCAAAATGATACTCTTGTAGAGTCTGAGTTACTCTCCAGAAACTGTTGGATTTCCGGATTTGCCTCATCCTTCTAAAAGCAGCTCTAGCTTTGTTCAGGCGTGATTTTACGTCTTCCTCTGTACCTTCTAGTAGGGATGCCACACTGCTAAGATATGTGAATTGTTCTACATTTTCAAGTGTTTGATTATTTATGGTCACTGGTTGTTGGTTTGGACTGTTTGACATGATCTTGTATACAATCCCACCACTTCTTTTGTGATGTGCAGTCTGTTACTTTTCTCTGTTACTTTTTCAGCCCCTGGCTGTTGTGTGGTTTCTCTAGGCAAATTTACATCCAGTAGTTTGCCATTGCCCTGGACGGTCGGCCCCCTGATACCACTGTCGAAACCAACGCAAGGCGCATGGCCCGCAGCTGGGATGGAACCCGGCACCCCGGCATTACGGAGCGTTCGCATCGACTTAGCCACAGAGCCGACTATCCATGTAAACTTGTGTTTATTTTTGTGAGGAAAAAGTTCCTACTATAACAAGTCCATTCGCTGTGCAGAAGTCGCTCAGTCTTTCTCGGTTGTCATTTATTGTACTACATCCTTGCTTTCCCATTGATAATTCTCTTGTAATGTTGTTATTACCAACTTTTGCATTGAGGTCTCCCATAATGCATAAAATATCATGGGCTGGTACTTTACTACCTGCTGCTGTCTCCTGGGGTATGTTTCTTTGTCTTCAGCTCCATTAGTCGGTGCGCAGCATTGGATGATTATAAGTTTGGCATATTTCAGATTGAATCTTGCTGTCATAATTCTTTCATTAATTGGATGCCACTCTATGAGTTGTTTGTGCACACATTTCTTTAAAATGAGTGCAACGTCTGCAGAATGTAGGTTATCATCTCTTCCAGAGTATATTGTAGTTTCTCCTGTACCTGTTGTGGATTGCCCCAACCCTGTCCACCTGCTTTCACTGATCTCAAGAATATGCAATTTATAGTTCTGCATTTCTTTAATTACTTAGGCGGTTTTGGCCGTTTACTTGGTTCTTACATTCCAGAAACTAATTCTTAATTTTGTTTTGACGTCCAGTAGACTTGTTTTCCATCATGGGCTTCCTTTCGGCTTTCCCCCATATTGTTCAAGCTGAGAGATGGACTCAAGACCGCTGGACGTTTAGATCACTTGTTTCTTCTTAATGTTTCAGTAACGTTGTAGTTTTTTTGTACAGGCAGAGCTGTCAAAACTGCGCCCAACCCCCTGAGCATGGAGGATCGGGAGTCCATCTTTACTCTAGCTCCTCACCAATGAACTGTTGGGCTTAGGTACCCTGCCAGGAAAATACGTTCCCTCCGGCATGGCTCACTAGATCACTGAGACTCTCAAGCTCCCCCACCACTACAAGGTAATGGTCTCTAGGGGAATCATTAGCATGTATCAAACTTCTAATCAAGATATCCGTTATCCTCATTCCCGTCCTGATCATCCCCTTCAGTTCAGCACAGCCCATGTCATTATGTACCCAGTAATCCACTTAATACCAGTATCATTCATGTCCGGCTTGCAGAAATCTTTAAATCGTAATAGAGGCCTGTTCGACATCATCTACCCATGTGTAAGTCATCACAAAGGATGCATTTAGGGACTAAATCTGCCAAGCGGGTCCTAGCCATCTGAATCTTCACAAACTGAGCATTGAGAAAACTGTTGTGAGACCAGCCCATTGCAGTACCTCTCAGTTTGTGATCTCGTCTGGCTCCTTTGCTAAGTATTCCTTGTGGGCGTCGCGTGATAAAGCTGTTTAAGCGGATAACAAAATTGTCATTATTAATAAGTCAGGCTAAGTGTGCAGTTATTATATATTATTTGTATTTGTTGCGTATCCGCAACAGAGGTTGGCTAGAGAGGATTTGTTCAATTTATGTTATCTCATTAACTATTAGTGGTTCTACTCTCGTACTACTATTCAAAAGCAAAAATAATCAAAAATATTGCGTCCACTAACTTCGAAGCCGCAGAGTCTCACGAGAAATCTTTTGGAATGGTGAAAGAAATTGATATATAATATAGACAAATTATATTGGCTTGATCATAACACAGGTCATTGATTTCTACCGATAAGAAACTTGCAACCAAAATTCAGCGAACAAAGGTATCCATGAAACAACTATTCAGCAGTTTTAGAAAGGTATGTTGACTTACGGGAGTCGCCGTGGCGGAGCGGCTAGACGCTCGCCGCTGATCGGAAGGTCGTAATTAGTGGACTTGTTTCAAAAATGACTTTGGCTCCCAGGTCGACCCAGCCTTAAGTGGGTACCGGGTGCAGTCCCGTGAAGTAGAGGCGGCTGGGGTGATGCTGACCACATCACCCATCTTGTGCAGATCGGTCTATAAAATATAGGTCTAGCCCTATATGCCCTATACGCCAAAAGGCGTTGACTTACACTTGTATACTCGAATCTTCAGTAAGCTGATTGGTATTCGTTATGTCGAGGAGAAGCGAGAGTGGGGGAGTTGTGAGTCGTAAACCGGCTGTAATACAGCTACACAAATACACGCCGGCTGTAATACAGCTACACAAATACACGCTATCAAGGAATCAGGAAATGTATCCCACTACACGTAGACGTAATTACATATTACTTTGTTTTATCTTAGCGTATTCACTTCTAATTCCACCTGATGCAACATATATATAATGTGATATTATGTTGTTTTACCATAACGAATGTTTTCTCTTTGATTGATCTTATACTTTGTGATACTCATGTTCAGTCACCTTACATCATTTTTACATACATCCTCAGAAATTTTACAGAGTAAAAATCAATAATTATAAAATAAAACCAGTGTTCTCTTTTCATCGAGAAACTTTCTGACTGGTTGGGACAACAGGTTGGACAACACTTGACTAGACCGTACAGACTAGACCACTGAGAATCTCCAAGCAGACCTGCGGCTTTTAACAAATACTTTTATCTATTTCACATTGTTGTCTGATAGCGCCACACATCAATACTGTATCTCTTTTACATTGTCTGTTGTCTGATAGCGCCTACATTGTCTGTTGTCTGATAGCGCCGCACATAAATACTGTATCTATTTTACATTGTCTGTTGTCTGATAGCGCCTACATTGTATGTTGTCTGATAGCGCCGCACATCAATACTGTATCTCTTTTACATTGTCTATTGTCTGATAGCGCCTACATTGTCTGTTGTCTGATAGCGCCGCACATAAATATTGTATCTATTTTACCTTGTCTGTTGTCTGATAGCGCCTACATTGTCTGTTGTCTGATAGCGCCGCACATAAATACTGTATCTATTTTACATTGTCTGTTGTCTGATAGCGCCTACATTGTCTGTTGTCTGATAGCGCCGCACATAAATACTGTATCTATTTTACATTGTCTGTTGTCTGATAGCGCCTACATTTTCTGTTGTCTGATAGCGCCGCTCATAAATACTGTATCTATTTTAAATTGTCTGTTGTCTGATAGCGCAGCAAATAAATACTTTATCTCTTTTACATTGTCTGTTATCTGATAGCACCGCACATAAATACTTTATCTATTTTACATTGTCTGTTGTCTGATAGTGTATATTCGTCTTATATGCTCTCTTGAAATTTTAATTCTACCATACTAGTGCCGACGGGTTGAAGAGAAAACTGTTTTTCCCTGTATATTTACTGTAAGTGGTGTAGAACATCTCATGACAGATTGCTAAGTGCCGACCAGCATGAAGATGGGATATGAAATAAGGGACACCTTTGTATAGGAAAGTGCATGAGGCGGGAGAAGGAATTGATTTCAGGCAGATCGTAAAGAGAGCGATGTTTTGCACAGGACCTGCTACATGGTGATGCTTATGAAGAATATGGGGAGGGAAGGGGAAAACAGGCTGTTAATTTGCCCAGTCACCACGAAGTGAAATGGAAAAAAGACTCTGGAACAATCAAAAGGGTGAAGGTATGGGGGCTGAAACCTCGCGAGCAATCATTGAGTATTGTGGGTGCTGTAACCTCTGGAGCGATCATAGAGTGGAGTTGTGGGATCTGTAACCTTGGATTCGATCATAGAGTGAAGCTGTGGGGGCTGTAACCTCGGGAGCGATCATAGAGTGGAGTTGTGTTGGTTTTAGCTTCAGAAGCGATTGTAGAGTGAAGATGTGGTGGTTGTAGCCTCAGGAGCGGTATGACCAGGGAAGGGGAAAGTGGGGTGGGGAAGGGGACCCACGATTAATTTTTTTTTTAAAAAGGAGGATGATAGAATTGCAGCAGAGAACTAGTTTAATCCCTTGCTTTAAAATTATATTTTTTGTTATTGGTATATTGATATCTTAGTATTATCCTTCGTTATCCAAATTTTTCTTTTCAAATGTGGATTTTTTTGGGGATTTGAACATACAACCCTCTGATCCTCATGCCAGCGCCTACTAGCTACATAATGACATTTCACCATTAACGCCTGTAACGATCGAAAGTTAAAAGTCAAGTTAAAGCTAAAGTTTAGACGATCGACTTCCGTGCTCTGGGATATCACACATGAATCGGGAGTTAGTTCGACGTTAGTTTCCCCATACCGCGCCCATATACCCATAGCTCACTTCTGATTGGTAGTTCCTGAGCCCCGTGACTTCGCACACGGTTACGGGGTATCTAGCAATGCCGTTGGTATCGCGTGTTGTATATTTAAGATCGCCAGCGCTTTAAGCACTCTAAAAACATGCAGAAACTAGGTCTACCCCCCCCCCTCTCCCTTTTTCCTCTTCCTGATAAAAGTGCTGCAACCTATGTCACAGGCATTCTCTTTTTCGGAATAAAAAAGTAAATTCAAGACATCGCAGCAACCAAACAAGAGATTGAGACACACCTGTAACCTTCAGGAAAGTCGACCAGCCCAAAAAACTTGTGAATAAAAAGTTACCTACTCTATTTGGGAAGATTAACGTCGAACTAACTGAATCAGGAACTTTTCACAGAACACCTACCCCCTTATCCGACAGCATTCCACAACGTAAGAGCTATGTAGCCACAGCGTCGATTCCCAGGGATCTATGTCAAACCGCATTCATGCACAGAACGAGGCATGCGGGGAAAGGCTACCACGGCCTATAGAACGTCAGGCAAATAGCCCGGCCACACCGCTACAGAGAACCTCTCACCATCTAGGTGTATATGTAATAACTAAGACGAGATTGTGTATTTCCTTCTGGTCTACAATGTTAAAAGACAACAAAGAAATAAATATATCTGACTGAAGAAAGGCAAATTTGCCCCATCACTTTTGAGCTGAGCTTACTTATTGAAGGTAGATTTAATAAACAAAATGGGCGCTCTGAAAGATTGGGCACTCTGAACTACTTTATAGTATAGTGTAAGACCCGTTTAATGCCTTTAGCACATCAAGCATGTGCCCTGCTGCGTCAGATCTCAACCCACGACATTCAGATCAGCATGAGAGCGTCTAGCCGCTAAAGTACAGCTCCCATTAGTGATGTAGTCAGGACATTATTTGGTACCCATTTGTTGCTCCTATAGTTATTTATGTTCTTCCTTTCTGATTCAGAGCTTGAGACACTTTACCCTCATTCTGACCAGGATTTGTGTTATTTCCTTGCGGCTTAGACCTCAGTTTCAGGAGCCCTGAAATACATAGTTCCAATTACGGAGCTGCAACAAACATTGCCCATTCCTACGATTATCGAACAGTGGTATGGAATAGCGCCGTGAAAGAGACTGGGAAACTCACAAAGTAATATTCACAGGCAGCAGTAGATGCACTGCAGCAAACCCTAATTGTGGAAACGGCACACAGTTACTTGGTTCTTCTTCTTCTGAGCGTTCACTAGCTGTACACTCCAGAGTAATGTTCTGGTTCTACGTCCACTTCTGGTCGAAGCTCCAGTTCTAGAACTTTAGTTTTGCATGCACATCCGTTTTATAGATAGTGCTCCATTCTGAGGGCTATGGTGCCTTGCCTTTCAGCCAGATGCTCTCCAACTTCGAAAGAAACACCCCTATATAGTCATCTTTTACGACATGTTTGTAAGTGAGATTGTGGGTCTATTATCCACCCCCCCCCCCCCGCCACCTCCGCGACCTCAGTCTTGGCAAAAAACTGAACTTAACGCTAAACTATACATGATTGTCATTTATCAGTGCTGTAGCAAAAACAGAGGCAAACGATGTATTTGATTTAGACAGAAACAGCCCCCTAGTGTGGATAATTAGCAACTGCTTTCTGTTGATTGTTGACTTCAATTGAGAGAGAAAATGTTTTCATTTCTTTCATGGCAATTTTTTTTCCCGTCACATGCAAATTGAATCGGAGTATAAAAGTAAAAGAAAGTAAAGATCCCTTTTCACGCCTATCGGCGCATCGGGCATATGGGCAGAGCGTCCCATATTTTTACAGACAATCAGCACTCGGTGGGTAATGTGGTCAGCATTACGCCGGCTGTCTTTACTTTCCCAGGACAGCCCATCCTGGTACCCATTTTAGGCTGGGTCGACCTGGAATCGGAATATAGTTGAAGGTAAACAGTGAGATACGGTCAGGATAACCCAGACTGATGTGTATGTACTTAACATTCAATGATTTGGTAAGGGCTATCGTAGGGGATATAAAGGAATAAAAGCTACATGAATACCCACTGGGAGTTTATAAATGTGATTGCTTAAAGAAAATTAGGTTCTTGACACTTCGTGTTGGTAACCACGTCTAGTCAGTGTCTGTGGCATAGGCGTTGCGAACTCTATTTGCAATGCCGAGATGTCGGGTTCGATCCCAGCTGTAGTTGATTAAGCTGCAGACGTCTTGCGTTGGTTTGGGAAGCGGCATCGAGAGCCGTTCTTCCTGCCATGTTACCAAACTCTCCAACATCTCGCTCGGTCTCCCTCATTCTCGTATATACATGTCCAACATCTCATTTGGTCTCCCTCCTTCTCGTACATACCTGTCCAACATCTCGCTCGGTCCCCATCCTTCTCGTACATACCTGTCCAACATCTCGCTCGGTCTCCATCCTTCTCGTACATACCTGTCCAACATCTCGCTCGGTCTCCCTCCTTCTCGTACATACCTGTCCAACATCTCGCTCGGTCTCCATCCTTCTCGTACATACCTGTCCAACATCTCGCTCGGTCTCGATCCTTCTCGTACATACCTGTCCAACATCTCGCTCGGTCTCCATCCTTCTCGTACATACCTGTCCAATATCTCGCTCGGTCTCTATCATTCTCGTACACAACTTTCAAAATCTCGTTCTGTCTCCCTCCTTCTCGTACATACCTGTCCAACATCTCCCTCGGTCTCCATCCTTCTCGTACATAACTTTCAAAATCTTGTTTGGTCTCCCTCCTTCTCGTACATACCTGTCCAACATCTCGTTCGTTCTCCCTCCTTCTCGTACATAACTGTCCAACATCTCGCTCGGTCTCCTCCTTCCCTCCCCCTGCTCGTACATAACACGCTGTATAGATATTATTGCTGTATAAAATGTGAGTGTCTGGAAGGTCCAAATGTACGCCTTAAGTCAGTGCCCGGTAAATGACCCTGTGAAAACAAACTATAATGGTGTTTGCACGATTGCTACGTTTCATAAAGCGTTTTGAAGAATACACACTTTCTGATTGGAATAATGAATTTTTCATTTGTTAGTGACGCTTTCAATGCGTTGTCATCGACGCTTGTCAGTTGTTTGCATTCTTTATGTGATTTGTCTAGGAAAACACACCCGAGCGGCTACTAAGTAATCTTGAACTAACAATTTCACTACAACTCTACAACAGGTTTATGGCTGACATAGTCATATTTAGCAGGTAAAAGTTTGGTGAGCGGGAGCCGCTGTAAAGTAGCGGTTAGACGTTCGCTTGCAGGCCTGAAGATTGTTGGTTAAAATCTCTATCAAGGTGAGCGCTATTTCAAAATTACACAACTGAGCTCTCAGCTCTACCCAGCCATAAATGTTTACTTGGAAATGCTAGTAAAGTCGGCTGGTTTGCTTTTGACCTAATCATCCTGCCAGTAACCATCTGTCTATTTGTTAAACTATCATCGTTTGTCACTGGCTCATAAAGGTGGTTACGTTTATTTGGTTAGCTCTGTCGTGCAGTCAAACCAATATACCACCATCCACTGACTTTATAACACACGTATAACCTCCCTTCACTAAACTGGCAGGGAAGACAAGAGATAGATGTGTCTGGGGTTTGCCAGTGGCTATGCTCAGACAACCAGCATGGTTATTGCCAAAAAGGAAAGAAATCGAAAAGTACAATCTTCAGGGAGGCAAAGATAAATCAAGACGTGAGAAATACAACCAGAAAAACGTTGTAAATGAGTGATATTATATTAAACTTCACCCCCATGTGAAAGAAAGTATTGTGTGTATCAGGTGTATATATGTTGTCCTAGACCACCCAGTGCAAAACAAACCGGAAACCTATTATGATACTTAGTAAGCTTGTTGCGTGATGAAGCCTATTAGAGAAATTAAATTGCGACATTCACGATGTTGTGAACATGTTGTGTGGTGACAACTAGCATTCATGATCGAACAAGATTACACCAAGATGGCTCAACTACTTTGCCAAAAAGACTACCGATTATATTATACAGAAATTCGCCCTATGCAACAGGACTGATCGTTGGGTGGCAGGACTGAGTCGTTTGTGCAGTGTTGCCACTTTTCTTTGACAAAAAATATCTAAAACGGTGTCAAAAAATATCTTAAAAGATCTAAATCTGCGTGGAAAAGATCTAAAAAAAACATCCAAATTGAAAAAGTCAAAAATTACATAGCTTTTGTTATGACTTACCCTACATAATCATGTCATCACCTTCACTGATGTCTGCCTCACAAGATCCACAGGATAAACTTAGCTTGGATAATGAAGTTGAAGCTTCAGATCCAAAATGACCCTGGTATGCTTTAGCTGTTCACATTTCTTTATAAGTGGAACAGTATGCTTATTTCTCTAGTCTCATCAGGCCGAATTTTAATGGCACGATAGCATTTAAGAGGTCAAATTTCATCCTGTTTTTAGGTTCGATTTGATATAATTCCTAAAACTGAAAAATCTTTCTACGTCAGCATTTGAGTGGGGTAGTATCATGGCAGACATGGCATTTTAAAGAGCTTACAGAATGGACTGTTTGACGAGGCATCTTTAAATTGTCTCACTTCACTCCAAAACGCTTTAGTTTCTGTTTTGTTTGTCCATTCAGCTAACTTTATTTTTGTTAACTGATATTCTGCTTCCGCGACACTATTATCAGTAGCCCCTAAAAATTTCATAACTTTACAATATTTAGGTATGTCCTTTATTGGCTGAAGTATGTTTCTCACAGAAAAATGTGAAATATTTTTCAAAACATCTAGATTTTCAGGAAGTCTCTGCTTCAGTTACTTCAATAATGAGATAAGGAAATCTCGACAGCGTTTTCTCAAGTTGTTCTCTTCATTCTCTGTTAACAGTCCTTTTGTTTTTAAATCATCAATTTTTGATTCGATTTAATATCCAAGGTGTGGCTTAGGAGCCAAATAGCTCTCTATAGTGCAAGTGAGCAAATCAGCTTTAGAAGTTGGCAACACCAGTCTTTTACCGAGTGAAATAGCAAGGTGAGATCATCAAGTAATTTAACTTTATCAACAAGTTTAGATTCGAACAATTTATTAACTTTTTGCACTTCCATTAGAATAGGTTATAAAAAGAGAATAATTGACACATTTTTTTTCATCACTGTACATTTCATATAGTATTTCAGCTGTGTAGCACTTTTCACTTTGTCTTGTTATTTCAAAGTGTGTCTTCAACTTCAGCCATTGCTTCATAAATCT